>CAJHNH020000672.1:147500-207500 GCA_905116865.2 Candidula unifasciata
AAGGAAATGCGACGAACTAGGCAGATCTGCCATCCCTTTCTCTCTCTTTCCCGCTCTTTTTACCTCAACACTTTTTTTTCCATTCCGCCCCACCACAATCTCTGTATTTGATTATATTTCTTCTAATGAGATATAAGATATTCTTGTGTATACACATAGCCTCAGTTCTAGGGCCAGAGAGAGAGAGAGAGAGAGGAGAGAGAGAGAGAGAGAGAGAGAGAGAGAGAGAGAGAGAGAGAGAGAGAGAGAGAGAGCGAAAAATGAAACCGTTTAAAATAATTCGTCCACATAAATGAATGTTCAAACGAATGAACTAGAATAAATGAATGAATGCATGAATAAATGAATGAATGAATAAATGAATATATGAATGAATGCATTGACATCATTCCCACACGTGTTCGTCCCTTTCTCCGGTAACCACAAAGAGTTTTCATGCTAAAAGTACCAGTTGTAACCTAAATAGATATCTGCTTCAGTTCCCTTTCATCGAAAGTCTCTATCCACCCAAGTCTCCCCCCCCCCCCTTTTTTCCCCGCTAATTGAATTAATTTTTTAATTTAGTGCACATTAAAATTCATAACAAAAAACAATCATAATAAAGGTAAAAGGCCAGCAAGCAGGTGTTAGACAAGTTCAAGGATAGCATCAAGAGATTGACAAACAGAGAGTTTGATAGATTGTACAAGTGAGACAGACTGCGAAGTGCTGGGTTCGATCCCAGCTGCCGACGATTTTGAAACAGATCGACTTGTGTTGGTTTCGGCTGTGGTATCGCGAGCCGACCGTTAGGTTTTCGCTAACTACTTAACAGGCCAGTAAAATCACAAACAGCCAAAATAAAAATTTTAAAACAGAATACCGAGGTTGTCCTGCAAAGGACACGCAGCTGATTTGTAGGAAAACTTTGTTTCGTTACGTTGCTGTAAAACTCCCGATTCTCATTTTTAGAATAAAAAATGCCATGGATTACCACGGCAACCAAATCAGCTTCAAAATGGACGCCATGCAAGAAATGAAACTGAAAAGCAACGATGCCACGGAATATTTATTGAAACATCGCATCCAAGATCTGTTCAATAATTTAACGGCACAGTTGATCTACACTAGGCCAGGTAACTGTTTCGAGATTCTTCTGTGTATAGATTTTTCGCTGGCTGCACTAAGTGTGTCGGCGTCTGTGGTGTGTATATTTTATTTTGCACAGTTAAAAGTAAAAATAAAAACTAAATTATAAATACAATTTATTTTTATTAATTTATTAATATTATATTATTATTAACTATTACATTTACTGTTTTGAATATTAAATTACATCTTCTTCTCTTTTCTTGATCTGCCTTTTAGCGTCAGGTTCTGAAGAGGCGTTGGTGCGAGCCTTGGTGGTGCGTGTTACGTAGATGCTGGTGTTTATAACCACAGATACACCATCTGTCCATAGCTTGCGTGGCTCTGCTTTCATTATTTCTAATATTTCTAAGTGACAGGGCTCACAGTGGGGCACTGTCTCGTGGTGGTCTAGACAAATGTCCGAACCATCTGATCTGTTGTCATTACATTACTTAATGCTTTAAAAATATATATGGAAGTTCAGATCTTTTAAAGGGGCTGCGTTAGCACAGTCGATAAGAGGCTCGCTTTCAAATCCCGCTGCAGCCCACGGGCGGCGCTTCACCCAGCCTCTAGGAAATGGGTACCAGTGTTGACACTCTGGGGTAAATGGAGGAATGTCGCTGTAGCTATAGAGTTACGTGCGAACGGCGACACATGCGGACAATTCTTATCAGCTGTCCGTACTGGTGGCAGAGCACTTATGGTTTATAACCGTGTGCAATGACGCTGGTTCACATCTCCCGACTTTACCTTTTAGATCTTTTAAAGTGTCAGTATTTCTTCTCTTCTATATCCATGGTATTCAGTAGCATTTCAGCTCAAAAGCCCCTATTTACTTTCTTAAGGAGATAGTCCACGACTCACGTCCATATGTTACTACAGGAAAAATGCATACTCTCAGAATTTTAACGTTGAGCTCCCAGCTGGTGCTTACCGATAGACTTGGATGTTTAATCAGGGACCCTGTTGCCCTGGTCAATTAAAGAGTAGCAGTAATTTTTATCTGTGATATCCTGTTCAACCAACATGGGTTATAATTAGGGCTGTATCGAATAGTGATTTTCACCAACCAACCTGGGTTATAATTAGGGCTGTACCGAATAGTGATTTTCACCAACCAACCTGGTTTATAATTAGGGCTGTACCGAATAGTGATTTTCACCAACCAACCTGGGTTATAATTAGGGCTGTACCAAATAGTGATTTTCACCAACCAACCTGGGTTATAATTAGGGCTGTACCGAATAGTGATTTTCACCAACCAACCTGGGTTATAATTAGGGCTGTACCAAATAGTGATTTTTACTATTCTGCCGAATATGAATAACGGGACCAACTATTCGGCCGAATATGAATACAAATAGTGAATAGTGTATGAAATATATCAACAACAACAACAAAAACATTCATAATGTCAAATGTACGCTGAACTTTTACTTCACCTAAAGAAACGCAGAATAGTCATCTTCTTCTTTAGCATTCTGAGCCCTTGAGGTTTACTGCTGCAGGCTGTTTCTAAAAACCTGTAATAAGGCCTAATCTTTTTCATTTCTGCTTCAAGTTTCAGAGCCATATAAAACGACTGGTCTTATCAACGTTTTTATATATTTTGATCTTGGTGTTGCGAGACAGACACTTTGACTTTAGCAGATGTTGAAGGTCATAGTATACTTTATTTCTAGATTGTATTTCTTCTCTCAGCATGTTGGAGCAGTTGAAGTTTGCACCCAAGTACTTATATGTTTCCGTTCGTTTGATTTTCATATTATCGACTTAGATGTGGCCGGAGTTTATATTCTTTGCATGTCTAGTTAGTATTCATACAGAATAGTAAACATTTAAAAACACTTTGTTTTGCATCCTTCAGTCAGTCTGTGGTAACTAATAACTAGGAGGGAAAGAATCCTAAGTATTATAACAAGTAACTAAACTTGGAAATTGTCACTGACAGCTTAGTTAATGCAGGAAAGCTGCATTAGCTTTCAACAAAACCTATCTTGCCATGTTGTCAGTATTAAGGCCGTGTATGCAGAAGCAGGTGTAAGGTAACTACTGTTCGTATTCGGCCGGACCGCAACTATTCGGCCGAATACCGAATAGTCAATAGGTCCACTATTAGGCCACGAAGCGAATATTCGGTACAGCCCTAGTTATAATTGGGATAAATAGTTTTTGTTTTTCTTTTTATTAGTATTGGATATTTATGTGTGTTAATTATTGTGTTATTTATTACTGCTTAGATAATGTATTTATTTTAACATATTGTGGGAGTTAAAATTGTTAGGTTTAATTTTTGTTAAGTGTGCTTTTTCAAATAACTGATAATCATGTTGTGTATTTTATCTTTGTGAATTTTTGAAGTGATCTGGGAATATTTAAAGTATTCTGGCATAATATACTATTATTCTTTCTTCATCATCAGTCAGCAAGTTCTTTAAAGAAGGTCATTCTCATGCTTCGCAGAGGTACACCTCTGCCACATTTTCCATAAACTGTACCTTTCATCACAGTTTCCTTCAGGCCACCCTGACGTTAAATATGGCCAAAATACCTAGCCTTTGGGACAGGATACTATTTGTGAGTCAATTCTCCTTGATGTTCAGAACATGTATTATGTTAGCGTTTTTCTTTTTCTTATTTTCAGAAGCTAAATTTTTCTTTAATGACTGAGTGAGAGTCCATGACTGAAATTCTCTCTCTTACAACATATTAATGGTATCAGTTAAAATTATAAAGAACTCTGCCATGATGCAGACTTGAACCCAAGACTGACATGTGTCTAGCCACCACAGCTTCAAATGGACAGATGGAGTAGGTATGAAATCATGCTACCAGTGAATCTTTCCTGCATTTGTTCTCTATTTGGGGTGTTCTACCTGAAAGTTTGACCACCCTGAGATTACAAATTTTCTGTCTGGATGGCAAGCCATCAGTGAAAATCCAAGAAACCCCATTCGACCTTAAAAAAAAAACAGAAGTTATAATTGCGGCACACCTAATGGCTACACAAGCCTGGTGAAGGCTGTCATCCCATTCAGGTTAGGATGTTATTTGCTACTGATGCCTTTTTAATTTGTTTTTGTTTTTAAGACAATCCCAAAGCATTTTTGATAGAGGCCCTGGAGAATCTACAGAAGGCAAGAGTGAAAAAAGTAAACTACCCTTGCTTATTTGACGAGTCCAACATTCGATCAGTGTTTGGCATGCTGGATCCCACTGGCCGTGGTTTTGTTACTCTGAAGCAGTACCATGAAGGTAGAAAGATTATAGTTATTTATTATGACAACAATCATCATCATCAGTTCTCGTTGTGCCTAGTGACACATGAGGTTTCAGAGAGGACTTTCCATGCTTTCCTGTCCTGTGCAATCTTCAGTGCAGTTTTCCATGTCAAAAATGCAGCACGCAGGTCACTTTCCATCGTTCTTCTCCATGTTGTTTTTGGGCGCCCCTGTTTTCTCTTTCCCTCTGGTATCCATGTGAGAGCTGTTTTGGCAGGTATATCATGATTCATTCTCATAATGTGGCCAAGCCATTTATGACAATAATAACTACCTAATAAAATAGTTGATTGTATTTTTTTTATATATACCATCATCATATTCTTCCACTTTTCCCACTAAGAATCATAGGGAGGCCAAGTTTGTGGTCCAATACCTCATGAATGGCACTGGTGATTGTTCAACTGTATAAATGCACAATGTCTTTACCAAAAAAAAAATTGGGTAATGAAGCTGTGGAAATTCCCATTAAAAAATCCTTTATATAAAAAACCATATTACACAGATGATTAATATACGTTTAACAATTGTTTTTTAAAATTTTATTTTTTAATTAAATGTACATTTAATTTTTTTTTAAATATAATTGTTGAAATATATGAAGTTATATAAAGGTGTAATAAATAAACATGAACAAAGTGAAGCATTAAATGGAATTCATTCCCTGGGGCCTAAACTAACAAATTAAATTGTATTCATGTCATAATCTCTATCACTGAGGCTTAGAGGAAAATTTGACATGAACTTGGCTTTAAAAAAGCCATAGGGGTCATGAGGAAGCCTTACCTAAATGCTGTTTATAGTTACTAAATTAATATCTTGGCTTATTAAACACTGCACGGGTAAACAGACCCAGTGAAATTTTAACTACAGTTTTCCAGAACTGGTCACAAAAGACATTGTGATATTTCTGAATTTATGGTCTGTGTAAAGACTTGAAGTGACTGTCGGGGCGACAGGTTAATGTTGTCAATTCATATTCTTCTCGGTCACCCTCTTGGTCTGGTTTCAGCTATTCTTAGATGTAGCACCTGTGTTGCTTTATGAGTTTGCTACATTCTAACTAGATGTCCAAGTCATTTTATCTGTTTCTCAACTTATCTTAAACAAGCTGCTCCTACGGTCTTTTCTTACAGCATCATTTCTCACTGATGAATGACACCGGATATAAAAAAGATGTCCTTGAACATCTAACAGAACTGACCAAGTTACCATTGTTCACTTATGCTCTGGACATTGCAGACTCAACAGTCATATAAATTAGGAATAAGCCAAACAGTCCTCTGCCAGTGTCTTCAGACTAAACAGATCTTATAACACATCTTGCAAGACTGTCCATTCCTGGCGGAGCTGCAAAACAACATGTGACCAGATCGATGAAGAAGACAACTGGTTGGCCAAGTGGTTAGACTGCTTGGCAGGTGACAGGTTTGAATCTTCTGTAAGGTGATGGATATGGTTTTGTTTTTTCTTTCAAGGGTAAAATTAAGCATCCCAACCTGCAGATTTGGACTGCAATAACCATGTAGGCCCAAAACCTCAGCCTCAAGACCTCCTGTCCTAATCTGCCCTAACAAAAATGGTAGTGTAGGCCAGTGTTTCCTAAACTTTTCTTAGTCGTGGCGCCTTTTTCGGTTAACATTTTTCCACAGCGCCCTAACCTAAGTAAAAGTGTGACTATTCGTATGTAAAAGATAATAAAACAAAATAAAAAACTTGTTTATCATCAAATGTTTTGCAGCGCCCCTGGGGAGCCGTGACCTCTTCACTGCGGCGCAGTTTGGGAATCACTGCTGTAGGCAGTAAAGAAAGCTATCATTTCTACTCTGATCTCAGATAATTAGATTGCTGGCTTTCATAAGGCTTCTCATCTCAACAGTGTTGACTTTCTATGTGTATATATATATGTTTTTACAGTATCCAGTATGGTGTGAAAGAGAACCAATCTGTAACGTCTACAAAGACCGGAAAAAAACTTTTGGTCAAAATGGACGCTAGGCACTGTCACTGTTTTGTTGTGGCAAATTTTTTGCTTCTGCGAGATGGTGGCCATTGCATTTTTGCTCCATTTGTAGACTGAAAGGATATAGTTTCATCGCCCAGCTTCTGAGTTGTGTGCATGGCCTGACACTGTGAGCTGCGGATTTTTGTTTATTGACTGTGACCAACATGGTGGTGCGAATTGTAGATTCAGAAAATTGCGCCTTGTCTGACGTCGCAATAAAGGTGGTGCCCTTATGTGATTAAAATTGATCGCATATGCAACTGCTAATCTGTTGGTGACTTCTGATACCATCGATGATGAACTGCATTTCTAATGTTGGACTGTTTGTGTTAGCACTTTAGATGGCACCGTATGCTTTTAATGAATGTGTATGCTAGTGCATATGCTGAGACAGCAGTCTGTCAATCTTTCGACAAGGGACTGTAATAAACATTCTGTGTGTTTTCGTTGGCACAGGAGAGGAACAACTATGGGGCGACCAATTTGCTATGAAGCTGAAACTAAGATTACCAAAATGATCAGATCCAAGGAAAGGCAAGACAAACACATAATCCGACTACAGCTGGGACTATTTGTATTGAAACTCTGCACTGGCTACTAAACAGATACAAAGCATATGGGAATACCCTGACCGCTATGATGTTGGTTTTCAATTCTCGACTTTGTATTTACATATTTCAGCCATGATAACCCTAGGAGCCAGGGAGTTTGACCTCACTCCACATGGAGCCGATATGGACCAAATTAATCTGGAAACTTTCACACGAGAAGCGTAAGTCGCACAATCTTGTGACTGTTTTATGTGCTTTAAATGCAAGATCAGATTTTTGTCATAAGGCTCAGTCTCTCTCTGCAGTGTCTACCTGCCCAAAGAAAATGTTGCAAAAAAAAAAAAAGCATGAAGCTCCACAGATCTAGTCACAACCCAGTTGGCTCTTTTGAACAGTAGCAGCAGACTTCTGTTTTGCCGTCATATTGCAGTCTAGTACTTCAAGTCTTTTGGCTGCACGAACATTGCAACACATGCCAACAGCAACAAAAAAGCCAAAACCAGACAATGTCTTTAAACTGAAAAAAAAAAAAGACATTTACATTTAAATTGCATGCAGGACACAACAGCTCTACAGCCATATGTATAAGAAATTTAAGACTGAAGATTCAGAACTTTGCCCATGACTGCATCAGTGACCGGGTCATCAGCTGGCTGGCCAGTAGATGACTTCGTCATTGGTTGGTGATGACGACTTTGGTTAAAATGTTTGGGCGTATATGTGTGCATCTTTTTTTTCCTGTATTGAACTTCCTACACTTTGTGTGGCTGTTATGTTTATTTAGTTATACATACATATATTTTTTCCTATTAATTGGATACTCATACATATAGTTTGTGTATTGTGTTCATTTGGTTACACATACATATACTTTATTATTTTTATCTAATTATACAAACATACAAACATTTGTGTCGTATATTCATTTAGTAACACTACAAACATTTTGGTGTTATGCTCATTCAGTTATTCATACATATATTTGTGTGTTATATTCATTAACATCTGTGTTTTACATTCATTTAGTTAGACAAAGATATATTTGTATTCTGATACATACATGTATTTTTGTGTTCTGTTCAATCAGCTACACATAAACAAAAACATATACTTCTTGTATAATGTTCATTTACTTCTTCATTTCCTCTTTTACCACTTCAAATGTCGAAGAAGATATAAGGTTCTGCTTGTGCCCACCTCAAACTTAGACACATTGTGCTGTTGTGAAGTTTCTCTGATGTTGTCTTCACATATTTTTGTTGGGTCTACCTTGTGCTGTACATCTTTCTCTTTTGGTGTGTGCCTTGTATGGTGTAGCATCACAAACATTCTCTCTAAGTGGACAGACCATTCAGCTTGTTGTCTTTATATGTAATTGAAAATTCTGGGCCAACTTTTATCTTAAGACCCCATTTCTGATTTATTTATTGGGGAGGGGGGGGGGGGGTCCACTCCTACAGCCCTTCTGGGACATCTTATTTCTGTGATTACTAATTTTCTTTTATGGTTTGTTCTGAGTGACCATTTCTGGCACTTGTAGCATAGATTGTTAATGAATATGCTTTGTATAAGAGTGTCTCTGTGCTGATTGTCTTCCTGTTAACTCTACTTCTGTCTTTTAAGTGTTGATTCTCATATTATTATTTTTATATTCTTTACTCACAGGTGTTAGATGCTGCTGCTCATTTAGCTACAAAAACATAACTGTTTGTTGTAAAAGGTCCATTTTCCACACCTTTAGGCATATTGGGAATAGAGGGCTAGACCTATATATTTTTTATAGACCAAACGGCACGGTGAGTTATGTGGTCAGCATCACATTGGCCACTGTTACTTCCCAGGACTGCACCTGGTACCCACTCAAGGCTTGGTCGACCTGAGAGTCAAGGTCATTTTTGAAGGGGAAAGTCCAGCTTTGTCTGGACGCGAACCCACGACCTTCTGATCTGCAGGCGGGCGTCTAGCTGCCAATACCACAGCGAGCCCCAAATGTTTTTTGTATGTTCATTTATTCACACATAAATTAAAAAAAAATTTTCATTTCACATGAGGAAATGCTTAAAACCTCCTTCTGTATTTTCAGCTTACGTGGCCTGAGCAATTCTTCAGCAACCTTCTGCAATGTGTAATTTTCAGACTAAAACATTTCTGCTTGCAAAATTTGAGTGCTCACTAAACAAACATTGGAAAGAATATCTGTGTCGTTTTAAAAATGTGTTATATTAATTTACATTTTTTTTCACCTGCGTGGAGGGAAAATAACCCCCCCCCCCCCTCCCCCTCAACAAGCGTCGCAAAATTTCACTAATCAGGGTGTTTTCTTCAAAGTCAGAGTCCATCTTCTGGGTGAGGAACTAGAGGTGTACATAAAAAGCTAGACCGGTAAAACGGATGTGCACACAAACATCAAGTTCTGGAACAAGGCTAAAGACCAGAATTGGACCCCCAAAAAAAATATTATGCCAGAGTTTACCGTTGCTGAACGTGAAGTAGATTTAATTATTTGAACCTTTAAAAAATACTTGTAGAAACTGAGTGTACTGAGTTACAGGTTTGACAAGATAGTGCAACTGAACTTGCTTCAAATTATGCAGGTGTGCTGAAACTACACCTTGATTCACTGACCCGGAGTCTGGAAACATTTGACTGCTTGATTTGTCTTCAGTCCCTCAAATCCCCCCCCCCCCCCCCACACCCACACTCAAGTCTGGGGTTGCCTTTTGCATTTGTAGGATTGACGGTTGGGGGGGGGGGGCATCTTTGAGCCTGAGGAAATAGGGCCACATGGCTAGTGCTGTTGCCATGGGCTCTGCAGGTTAAGTTTTATAAAAATCATAAAGCGTGTAGAGAATTCAAACGTGGCTCTCCCTTCACCCCCATCAGAGATACAAAAGTTCATTATTGACATTTTCAAACACAAGCAAAATAATTTTGTTGAACAAAATATTTCTTGGCACCTTCCTAATCTTACCAGTGTGCTATAGCGAGGCATGGGAGTTTAGGCTGATACCAATTAGGGCAGGTAAAAGTTCCTCCTTTCCTTAATACAAAGAGCATGATTCCGCTCTGTCTGCTGTGCTAAAAGAAGGAGCACGACTCTAAGTAAGTACATAACCCCCTATACTATTGGACGGTCTGGGGATTACCCTACCCAATCTCGAAGCCAGCGTGATGTGGTTAATTAAGTAACAGTAAACAGAACCCTTGATGTCAAAAACATGCAGTAGACACTTTAAAAGAATCAATGTGATCAAGGGGCAAGAATTGAAAGGTAAATTAAAGATGCAGGCATTGGATAAATAACACTGAAAAAAAACGTGATAACAGAATAATGTGCCTTAACAGAAACCCATAAGGAATAAGAGATAGAGGAAAACTGACAGACAAAGAGAAATTACATAAAGATAGAATTACTTTGAAGGACAAGGTCGGCACGAGATTAAAAGATGGCATGGACCCATGTGACACAACCCTAACCTTGGTGTGGTAGAAGGGCTGGTGTACTTTGGTTCCTACTTTTGGAACGAACGAATTTACAAATGTGATGAATACACTGTAAAACAATTGATAACATGTGAATAATTGTGTCAGAAAAATTCCCGTGGGAACCACTGTTTTAGATCATGGAGTAAGGAATTAGCTCCTGATTGCAAACAGAGGTCTTAATTATCTTACAACCATCTGCCACATGAAATTGTTTGCTGATGGTGGTATTAATACTGGTAGGGTCCCATGTCTGATGGTAATATCAATTACTGGTTAGGGTCTCTCGGTCGATGTAGACTTATACTGGTAGGGTCACTCGATGTGGTAAACTGATACTGGTAGGTTCCTCTGTCTATGGTACTACTATACTGGTAGGTCACCTCACATGGTAGTAACCTGATACTGTAGGGTCCCTCGGGGGTCTCCTCTGTCTGATGGTACTACTGATACTGGTAGGGTCTCCTCTGTCTGATGGTACTACTGATACTGGTAGGGTCTCCTCTGTCTGATGGTACTACTGATACTGGTAGGGTCCTCCTCTGTATGATGGTACTGATACTGGTAGGGTCTCCTCTGTCTGATGGTACTACTGATACTGGTAGGGTCTCCTCTGTCTGATGGTACTACTAATACTGGTAGGGTCTCCTCTGTCTGATGGTACTACTAATAATGGAGGGTCCCTCTGTCTGATGGTACTACTGATACTGGTAGGGTCTCCCTCTGTCTGATGGTACTACTGATATACTGGTAGGGTCTCCTCTGTCTGATGGTACTACTAATACTGGTAGGGTCTCCTCTGTCTGATGGTACTACTGATACTGGTAGGGTCTCCTCTGTCTGATGGTACTACTGATACTGGTAGGGTCTCCTCTGTCTGATGGTAGTACTAATACTGATACTGGTAGGGTCTCCTCTGTCTGATGGTACTACTGATACTGGTAGGGTCCTCCTCTGTCTGGTAGGGTAGGGTCTCCTCTGTCTGATGGTACTACTGATACTGGTAGGGTCTCCTCTGTCTGATGGTACTACTGATACTGGTAGGGTCTCTCTCCTCTGTCTGATGGTACTACTGTATACTGGTAGGGTCTCCTCTGTCTGATGGTACTACTGATACTGGTAGGGTCTCCTCTGTCTGATGGTACTACTGATACTGGTAGGGTCTCCTCTGATCTGATAGGGTACTACTGATACTGGTAGGGTCTCCTCTGTCTGATGGTACTACTGATACTGGTAGGGTCTCCTCTGTCTGATGGTACTAACTGATATGGTAGGGTCTCCTCTGTCTGATGGTACTACTGATACTGGTAGGGTCTCCTCTGTCTGATGGTACTACTGATACTGGTAGGGTCTCCTCTGTCTGATGGTACTACTATGATACTGGTAGGGTCCTCCTCTGTCTGATGGTACTACTAATACTGGTAGGGTCTCCTGATGTATACTGATACTACTGATACTGGTAGGGTCTCCTCTGTCTGATGGTACTACTGATACTGGTAGGGTCTCCTCTGTCTGATGGTACTACTGATACTGGTAGGGTCTCCTCTGTCTGATGGTACTACTGATACTGGTAGGGTCTCCTCTGTCTGATGGTACTACTGATACTGGTAGGGTCTCCTCTGTCTGATGGTACTAGGATACTGGTAGGGTCTCCTCTGTCTGATGGTACTACTGATACGGTAGGGTCTCCTCTGTCTGATGGTAGTACTGATACTGGTAGGGTCTCCTCTGTCTGATGGTACTACTGATACTGGTAGGGTCTCCTCTGTCTGATGGTACTACTGATACTGGTAGGGTCTCCTCTGTCTGATGGTACTACTGATACTGGTAGGGTCTCCTCTGTCTGATGGTACTACTGATACTGGTAGGGTCTCCTCTGTCTGATGGTAGTACTGATACTGGTAGGGTCTCCTCTGTCTGATGGTACTACTAATACTGGTAGGGTCTCCTCTGTCTGATGGTAGTACTAATACTGGTAGGGTCTCCTATGTCTGATGGTAGTACTGATACTGGTAGGGTCCCCTCTGTCTGATGGTACTACTGATACTGGTAGGGTCTCCTCTGTCTGATGGTACTACTAATACTGGTAGGGTCTCCTCTGTCTGATGGTACTACTGATACTGGTAGGGTCTCCTCTGTCTGATGGTACTACTGATACTGGTAGGGTCTCCTCTGTCTGATGGTACTACTGATACTGGTAGGGTCTCCTCTGTCTGATGGTAGTACTGATACTGGTAGGGTCTCCTCTGTCTGATGGTAGTACTGATACTGGTAGGGTCCCCTCTGTCTGATGGTACTACTGATACTGGTAGGGTCTCCTCTGTCTGATGGTACTACTAATACTGGTAGGGTCTCCTCTGTCTGATGGTACTACTGATACTGGTAGGGTCTCCTCTGTCTGATGGTACTACTGATACTGGTAGGGTCTCCTCTGTCTGATGGTACTACTGATACTGGTAGGGTCTCCTCTGTCTGATGGTAGTACTGATACTGGTAGGGTCTCCTCTGTCTGATGGTAGTACTGATACTGGTAGGGTCCCCTCTGTCTGATAGGAGCTAGAAAAATCTAAAAAAGAAAAATAATGCTTTTCAAAACTGCATGTACTGAGCTACAGACACGATGAAACAACAGAGGACAACTTGTTTCAATTTTATGATTTTTCATATTTTTGTAATAATAATGGAGCCGGGTAAACTCATTAAAATTGTCACATCTAATAAAGATAGTGCCAAGCTACGGTAGTTTCCATTTTTAGGAAATTCCTTAAAAATTAAAATCCCTAGAAAAACAATCATTTTACAAATTTCAACAAAAAAAAAAAAAAAAAAAAAAAAAAAAAAAAAAAAAAAAAAAATCACACAAAATCAATTTATCATCCAGAACATCAATAAACACTATAGGTCAAAGCGATTAATTAACAACAATGAACCCAGCATAGAATTAACTGGCTTACATCTATTGGCGCCTGTAAACTAATTATAGCGTGACACTTACAATGACCCTGTAATCCACTCGTCTGATAAACATATTGTTCCCAAAAGGAAAAATATGACAGAGAAATTTCTATAAATAAGGTCCTTTTTTAAAAGCTTCCCTTCCACATTAAAAACTGTAGTCATCTTCAGTCACACTGAATGTTTGCGCAGATGCAGATGTAATGCATTATGTGGTTCTAGTAACGTTTTTCGCCATAAACCCTGGTTGGCCTGTTATTCATACTTGGTGACATTTCCCACACGCTAAAAAATGTTACAGGGTAGTCATGCTGTTTTGCAAATCAAACTGGACAAAATACAGAACACTAGTCTCAGAATCATCACTGGAGGTATGAATGTTGAATTAAGAATCAACATCACAGCATTCGGGACACTCACATAAGTGCTCAGTCCCCATTATCAGCAGCAAGAGAAGAGTTCCAATTCTGATGGCTCCAGTAAAACCATCTGACTGTATATCCGTCTCATCCTTCCCCTGAGTGTTGTGACTCCTCATAGTGCCATTGGCCCCATTCCGTAATGATCTATCTGCGCCACCACACTGTTCACTCATTCCCAAAGGGCCCTCACAATATCTAATTTGTCATACATCAATTCCCCACCAAGTGGTACAGAGCCAGCCAGTCTATCTGCCTGTTCATTTCCCAACCCAACTGGAGAAATATCCAGAGGATGTTAACTACCTGGGACCTATGAAGTGATGCCTGCAGTCATCATTCATTTAAATGCACATACATACATTTTGTGTGTTATGTTCATTTAATTGCACATACATACATTTTGTGTGTTATGTTCATTTAATTGCACATACAAACATTTTGTGTGTTATGTTCATTTAATTGCACATACATACATTTTTTGTGTGTTATGTTCATTTAATTGCACATACATACATTTTGTGTGTTATGTTCATTTAATTGCACATACAAACATTTTGTGTGTTATGTTCATTTAATTGCACATACATACATTTTGTGTGTTATGTTCATTTAATTGCACATACATACATTTTGTGTGTTATGTTCATTTAATTGCACATACAAACATTTTGTGTGTTATGTTCATTTAATTGCACATACATACATTTTGTGTGTTATGTTCATTTAATTGCACATACAAACATTTTGTGTGTTATGTTCATTTAATTGCACATACATACATTTTGTGTGTTATGTTCATTTAATTGCACATACATACATTTTGTGTGTTATGTTCGTTTAATTGCACATACAAACATTTTGTGTGTTATGTTCATTTAATTGCACATACATACATTTTGTGTGTTATGCTCATTTAATCACACATACATAAGTTTGCGTGTTACGTTAATTTAATTACACATACATAATTTGCGTGTTACATTCATTTAATTATACATACATAAATTTGCGGGTTACGTTCATATAATTACACATACATAAATTTGCATGTTACATTCCTTTAATTACACATACATAAATTTGCGTGTTAAGTTCATTTAATTACACATACATACATTCTGTGTGTTATGTTCAATTAGTTACATACACACACACGTGTGTTATATTAATTTAATTAAACAAACATGGGTGCGTGTTTTATGTTTATCTTGTTGCACACACAACTGTGTGATGTTTTTATTTACATGTTGTAGGGGTGATCAATAATGCCATTTGGCAGCAGGCCACTTTGTGTTGATTTCAAATATGGTATGGGTTCCTGACTGCTCAGAATGCAATGGCAAACTACTGAATATAAAACTGCCTAGTAAAACCACAAACTGCCCAAAAATTTATGGGATTGGCTGTGCAATGTCCTATTCTGCAGGCTATTCAACTTAGTTTACTCAGGGGCCAAACTGTTTAAAATGGGGATCGGTGCAGGCCAGTGGTCTTAGTTCCAGCACAGACCGTTCAATATTGAATAAGGAATCGACATCACAGCACTCTGGACACCCCTAATAAGCGTTCCGTATCCATCTTCAGCAGCAAAATAGGAGTTAAAATTTCAATGGTACCAGTAACTGTGTAATTGCTCCCAAAGGGCCCTTACAACATCCAGCTTGTCATACATCAGTTCATCACTAAGTGGTGCAGAGCTAGCCAGTCTATCTGCCTGCTCATTTTCCAACATACCAGCATGACCTGAAGAAAATATCCAAAGGATGCTAACTACCCGGGACCTCTGAAGTGATGCTTGCCACTCTGCACGGAGTATGCCTGTCTTCACCTTTCTCAGCTTGCTCTGTGAGTCGTTTACAAATGGATCACTAATACAATACAGCTGGCAATGATTCGTGGGCCAGCAGTTGAATAGCCCTGCTGTACAGGACAAGCAGCTAACTAATACTGCATGAGAAGGCAGTGTCATAAATCTACTAACCACTCCCTGTCATCACTATTACATAAACTAGATCGATCAGCTATGAATACCATGTTTATACTGGCTGCCGTCTTTCTTGTTAATCTCACCACTGACTTTAATTGAACTGGTGGCTAAAACTGATAATTCTGGCATTAGGTACAGGCAAAGGTGAAAGTATCGACTTCACCGCACTGAGTTTCATCCCACATGGCTCAGTCTCTCTCAGCAGAACAGCTAGCTGCCCGCCAACGATGTCACACAGAGTACACCCTTCATAGCTCCAGCCAGCACACCCTTCGTAGCTCCGGCCAGCACACCCTTCATAGCTCCGGCCAGCACACTCTTCGTAGCTCAGGCCCCAGGGAAAAAAACTGCACTTGTGAACTGAACAGCGCCATCAAGAAATGAACCCACAACTTCAGAGCGCGAGGCAAACGGCTTGACCACTTCGTCAAGGAGACCCGCATGGCATTAACAGCATCACCTCACTCACTCACACTAGTAACAACAAAAATATTGACATAGTACTACTGAAAGAATTAAACTTGAGGTAAATTTTTCTTTAAAGCCTTTTCAACTTTTCCCCAATCAACAGTACAAGTCCCAGCCTCATCCACTTCTTTCAGCACAGACACTAATTTATCAACAGTGGCCTGTCTAAACTGACGCTGCCTCCATTTAATCAAGAATGTAGTTATAAAATCCGCAGGACCAGCATGTGGGTGGTTAAACAACTCCTGTTGTATCTCAACATCTCTTATGCCCAGCAGTGCCATCACATGTCGCCAGCCTCCACCAATGGCGTTTGATATCCTGCTTGCATCAGCTTCTGTTATCACGCAGTTCTTAATTTCAGCAGGTAATTCCTCATACCAGGAATCTGAAATTAAACAAAAAAAGTAACCAGAAAACCATTTAGTAACCAGAAAAATGTTAAAATAAAGGACTTTTTTCATGCCAGCGGTGTACTAGGCGTATATGATAGACATTGTTTCAAAGACTGTTTGGCAGTCAATGGGTGACATGGTCGATATCAGGACAGCTGCCTTTATCTCCCAGGACTTACCTGGTATCTATTTTAGGCTGGATTCTCCTTCTTCTTTGTTCACCAGCTATAAGCTCCAGTAGAATGTCCTGGTTGTTTGTCCATCTGGACTTTGGCTCTGTGCCAGGGCCTGAGTTTTGCATACACGTCCGTTTTACTGGCTTATTTGTGTGCAGCTGGTTGTTCAATGCCATTCGGGCAGATGCACTCCAACTTAGAAGGAAGCTCCCACAAACTGGCTCCTACGACCTGCCTGTTGGGGAGGCAGTGAGTCTATTCTTGTTTTCCCCATAATGGGGCCCCGGAACTAAAAATAAAAGACCCTTTTCATGCCAACGGTGTACTGGGCATATGGTGCTAGATATAAAGAGTTTGGTATTCAATGGGTGATATGGTCAATATTATGATGTCTGCCTTTACTTCCCAGGACTTACCTAGTACCCTTTTCAGGCTGCAATGTAAGCAGATTCGAAGCCAAGACCTTTAGGCCTGCAGACAGGAATCTGTCTACTATGCCACAATGACTCCCAAGATAAGAATAATCAGAGCTTTCCTTCTTTGAAAAAAAAAAGTGCTGGCCCTCACCACAGTAAAGTAAAAAAAGTAAAGGACCCTTTTCCACGCCTTTAGGTGTATAGGGCACATAGGGCTAGACCTATATTTTTATAGACCAATCGGCATAAGATGGGTGATACGGTCAGCATCTCGCCGGCTGCCTTTACTTCCCGGGACTGCACCCGGTACCCACTCAAGGCTCGGTCGACCTGGGAGCCAAGGTCATTTTTTAAAATAGTCCGACTCCGCCAGGGAGCGAACCCACGACCTTCCGATCCGTGGTGAGCGTCTAGCCGCTCGGCCACAGCGAACTCCCCCCCCCCCCCCCACCACAGAATGTCTAATAAAAGGCGGTTGTCTGCACCCACAACATTTCTATTAATTTCTATTATTCAATGCCTAAAAAAAGTGCTGGTATTGTGTACCCATGCCTTCCATCATATTAAGAAAAACCTGGATATAGATATTATAATTACTAGCAGAATAAACTAATCACATGAAAGGGGGTATGAAATTAAACATAAATGAATAATAATTAACAGATCACTAAACTTACTTTAAATTATCTAAGAATACGAAATGTAAGACAAGACAGAAGAAATACCTGATCAAAAAATGTTCATCAGACTCATCTAATGTCAGTAACTACAGATAATTAGCAATGCCAAAAAACTTAACAGATATTCCTACTCTTTTGAACATTAAAATAAGGTATGAGTGTGATAACAGATCATAAAATGGTGTCTAAACTCATCTAAGAGTCTGAAAACAAATTTAGGAATTAACTCTTTGAGTCCCAGAGGGTTTAGCATCACAGGCCCAAGGGGTTGTCAAAAGAGACTAAAATCGGTGCATCATGCGTTCATTGGGCTTCTAGGCAGTGACCAATGAACATATGATGTGTTCCTTGGGACTCAAAGAGTTAATTAACAAGATCCCAAAATGTTGCCAAGAATTATCAACATCAATGTGTTATCCAAGCTTATCCAGTATTGTGAACAATGATACCATGAAGAGGTGTAGATAAATCTTGACCAATCTGAGCGTTGGTCGGGGTGCAACACTATATATAGCTCAGCACCTATGCATCCCTATTATCATCATCATCGTGTGCCCTGCATAGGCGTTCGTGCATCTCCACAGATCTTGGTCCCCTGTCTTCTGGATCAGTTCCACCGATAGTAGAAGTAGATGAATAACAAGAACTTTCTGCAGGAGTTTAAAGCTAGCAAACACAAAGAAGAAGAAGAAGAGGAAGAAGAAGAAGAAAAAAAGAAGAAGAGAAAGAAGAAGAAGAAGATAAAAACAATATAAACATAATGTTACCCTATCTAAAAGTGCAGCTAAAAGCATTGAAATCTTACATTGTGGTTGCAGAGTTTCTTCAAATGGTGCTTCTTCTTTTAGTTTTTCAGCAGCATCTGGGTACTCTTTCGTAAGAACTTCCACAAATTTGTTGTAGGCCTCTCCAGGACCTGAATCTAGCAGAACATCCAACAACACCAAAGTTCTCTCCCTCGCAGTTGCTTTACTCTGAATCTTTTCTTTATCATTTGCGTCAATTACAAATTGAGAAAACAATTCAGCAACCAGATACTGGGCATCAATTTCTCCAGCCAAATAAGAGTAATTTGCTCTCAGTGAGTTTTCATCACCAGGTTTCAGCTTTCCCCGAGTTTTAGGCATGATCATCTGGGGAAGAAAAATAATTAACTGAAATAATTCTTCTTCTTCTTCTCTTCCACCTTTTACCTCATCGAAGTGTTGGGGGAAGATGTAATGTTCGTTGATGAGCTCTGTCAAGAGCACTATTAAGACTGATGTTCATTTCTGTAAGGCTGTTCTTCTTCTTCTTCGCGTTCACCAGCTGTACACTCTAACGTAAAGTTCTGGTTGTTCGTCCACTTCTGGACTACAGTCCTGCTCCAGAACCTGAGTGTTGCGTGTGCATCAGTTTTACAGATCTGATTCAATTGAATGCAGACTGCTGGTTCCTTGCCTCTCAGGCAGATGCACTCCGACTTCAAAGGAAGCTCCCCAGTTAGTCGACTCTTACGACATGCTTTTGGGGAGGCAGTGGGTCTATTCTTGTTTTCCCTACAATAGGGCCCCGGAACACACACACGGGGGGGGGGGGGGGGCCTGTTCTTAATGCCATCACTCCATTTTCCGAGGTCTTCCACTCGCTCTCTACCCGCTGAAACATTTTAGTGTGGCTCGCTGTGGCAGACAGTACCAGGGCATTCTTGTTATAATTAATTAACTGGACTAAAGCAGCAGTAGAACAGTGACTAGACACTTGCTAGCAGACCAAAGGTCTTGCATTCAAATCTGCATTGATAGGGCGTCAAGGTCCTTTAGCTCCCATGTTCTAGTGCCTATGTTCGTCCCATGTATATCTTCTTCTTTTTCTTAGTGTTTACCGGCGGAAAGCCATGATTGTTCGTCCAAATGGACTTTACCAGGACATGAGTTTTGTATGTACATCCACTTTACTGACTTTTGGGCGTGTGCAGTTTTTGTTGCCTGCCTCTCGGGCAGATGCACTCCGACTTCAGTGGAAGATGTCTATCCTATCTCTAAGACTGTGGCCACCGTGTTTATTATTTCAGGTATTTGTCATTCAACACATTATTAGTATTAATGATCATCAGTATATGATGAATGGCAAATAAATAAAATACTATACTTGAAATAATATGAAATGCACACGAAAAAATACTATTAAAGAGAATTTCTATAAATGGTTTTATGGGGCCTCTTAGCCCATTAAGAAATTATTGGTATTGCTCAGACCCCTCCCCCCTTTCCTATACTAAATATTTGGGGGAGGGGTGTTTAAGAGACATGAGGATCCCAGGTTCTGGAGCGCATTCCCTTATGTAACTCTTGTCCTATCTGAGCAAGAAATCTTTATCGTTATCATTACTTTATGCACTATTTGTTGTCTTCCTTATTTTTTTTATTTGCCCCTCCAGGATTGCAACCTGGATTCTTCTTTTACTTCCCCCCATATCTGGGACTCTGAGATTTTGTAGGGAATGCCTGAGGAAGTCCAATAGTATAGGGGTGTTATGGTGCGAAATTAACGTAGACTATCACTAAAACCCCCACCACCAAATAATATTTGACTACCAGGAATTCCCTATTAAATCTCTGAAACCCAAGAATGTAAAAAAATTAAAAAACATTAATAAAGAACTGCAGTCTGAAAGAACTAAATCAGGTGACTCTGAAAGCTACTATTCAAACTGCCCTGTGTTGGTGGGTAAGTAAGGATGTCTCAAGTGATTCACTTAGTAGAAGTATATTAAACAACAATATCCTATTCAACCCATCCAGGTTATAACTTGTGTGTGTGTATTCTAATTTAATGATGGTTATTTATACATCAATTATTTTTGTTAATTTAATATTGTATAGCTTATGTATTACTTTTATAAAATTGTAGGAGTAAAGATTGTTGAGTTTATGTGTACCTTTCAAACAATTATAATAATTATGCTGTGTAATCTATCTTTGGGAATGTTTAAAGTGATCTGAGATAACATTATTGTGCATATATATATTACAACCTTTCACATGCTAACCCCTGTTCTTGAGAAGTACTGTTTTATCATTCACTAAAAAAAAAAGAGAAAAAAGTTTAAAAAGTCGAGAGGATTGACTTCAATGCACCGGGTTTTATCCATTTGGTTCAGTCTCTCTTCTTTGAACGGTAAGCCGCCTGCCAAGAGCATCGCACAGAGCAGAAACTCTGTAGCTCCGGCAATGATCCCCAGGGATCTCCATAAAAATGAAACAACAACCCAGCCATGAAATGAACCCTGACCCTCAGAGCGTGAGGCAAATGGCTTGACCACTTCACCACGGTGACCCCCTGCAGTTTTTTAGTCCTTGTTGATGATCCACTTTATTTATGACTCACCATTACAATAGTAACTATAATATATATATATATATATATATATATATATATATATATATATATATATATATATATATATATGGATGAAAAGTGATCTTCATCACTCATGATGGACGAACAACATATGTATATATATATATATAAGTTCTTTATCAGTGCGGACAACAGGTGGAAGCTGCAGTAAGTGTAGGATTAGTACGATTCTTTCTAGTCTACCTCCATTTCTCTGCTGCCTGGCAGGCTGATGCACCATGCCTGGAGGATGTACGCCATCCAGAACTGTTTTGTGCAGCAGCCTCCCAAGTTGCTGTGTTTATATATATATATATATATATATATATATATATATATATATATATATATATATATATATATATAGTTACTGTGATAATGATGAGTCATCTGCGTATACGGTATACCGATTGGTAGCGATTTAACAGGACAGAATCAATACATAAGTAATTACTAATCCCACGTTATTACATCACATTTCAAATTAGAGACATACAATACAAAGTTAGGAATGTGTGAAGAAGAACAAACTCCCAACTTTCTGAATTAATAATAATAATATTTCTACCGCAATTTAATAACCAACACCTAAAAACTGGAGTATGATATATCACACCGCTTTGCATTGAATCTCTGACAAGGGGTGAATGTAGTGTCGTTTAAAAAAAAAAAGCAAGGACAAACTATAAAACCTTAAACTGTCTAGTGAGAACACACAACAGCCAATAAATAATGTAACGGGATTAGTTTGTGACGTTCTAAAGATGTTAAATAACAGATGTGTACCTGCTCTTTAGTCCTGGCGCTTCTGAAAAATGACCGGATATGAACCCTTTCACAGGGCTGCCAATGGGATTTTTTGAAAAACCCAGCTTTTTTTAACAAAAACCCAAGCAATACATAGACAAAGAACAAGAAAACAAAATAAAAAACCCAGATTGTTAAAAATGTACAAAATTTATAGTTACGAAACGGAAAATTTACCACTTTTATATAAGGATATATTTTTTTAAAAACCCAGATTTCCCTGAGGCGTCAAATAAAAACCCAGATCTGGGGGGAAAACCCAAGCATTGGCAGCCCTGCCCTTTCAGAGTCAGAGGTCATAATGGAGGTCGGTGACGTCATTTTCCAGGAACATTGAATGTCTGTGGAAATTATAAGTGCAGTGAAGATAATATCAAGAAAGTAATCCAGTGAACTGTGACCAGGTCCTTCTGATTAACAGAGAAGGCCGTGCTGTGACTAACAAGCTGAACGAAATAGGGAAGCAGAACAACGTGCATTAAACACACAACACGAGGTTTTGACTGGTTCTCTTCTCGACATGAATATGTCTCATGTTGAGGAAGGTTTTCTTCTTCTTCTTCGCGTTCACCAGCTGTAAACTCTGGCGGAAGTTTCTGGTTGCTCGTCCACTACTGAACTGCAGTCCTGCTTCAGAACCTGAATTTGTCTTTGAATAATATGGGGCCGGTATTCGGAAGAGTGCCGATAGTTTTAGTCCTATGTTGTTCAGAACGACTTCTCGTGCGTCCGGTGTGCTTCTCGTGCCGATCTTTACTGCCAAAGCTAGCACTCTTGCACTGCTCCCAAAAATCCCTCGATCGCCCCACGTCTCTAACGAATTAATCGAGTAGCAGAACGAGTATTGATCGGAACTCATAGAAAGAAGTAGAAAGATAGAACACACTAGACAACATAAAAATCGAGGCTATGGTTGCCGTGCCAGGAATTGAACCTGTCACCTACAAACGGCGTCTGCGCCTTGCCATGGATACAGGTGCACTATGAACATGGTCAACTAGGCACCCCCCCCCCCCCACTAAAGGTGTCTTATTGGCCATGTCTATCGAACAGCTTGAAAACCTTGACTATGGAATACGGACAGAATTCATTTCAAACCATTGAAATAACACCATAGTTTACATAAGTTTATATTAACAAAGCATATGTCGAATAACAATCACAGCAACAATTTACGAACACAGTACACCTTAATGCTTTGTCTACAATACACACAAACAGTTAAGAAAGGTATTTGATTGGTAGGTTCCGGTGTGTATGCGTCATTCCTATAAATAAACAGAAGGGGAACTTTTGAGGCCGTTAAATATTATGAATATAATAAATTATACCTCTCTAATGGCACTGGCAATGTCTGCATGATTCAAGGATTCATTCATTGCCAACAACACCGCATGCCCTGGGACAAAGATGAAGGTAACTCCACGCGAATTGGAGTTTTGCAATGACTCGATCCACTGTCTGTGTACAAAGCTCGCTGGACCATGCTTATGGAATCACTCAGCAAACACACAGAATAGTCCTGAGATGCTGGTCACATAAAAGCTCATGTTACCGCCATCAACATGCTGCTAGTTGTTGCACAGAAGGCACCACTGTTGTCGGTAAGTCAAGAAGATATCTCAAGTCAAGATAATAGGGGCTATTTTAGGATGTCAGTGGTATGTATATATATATATATATATATATATATATATATATATATATATATATATATATATATATATATATATATATATATATATATATATATATATTATATATATATATATATATATATATATATATATATATATATATATATATATATATATATATATATATATATATAACTCTATATATATATATTAATCTATATAGGTCAGGTATGGCAATGTGAAACGCCATAAGGCTCACAGTGAAACACCCGGTCCGGGGGGAGCGGGTGTGAGCCACTAGCCTGCAGCACCATCTGTCCATGTCGGACTTCTCATCTTGTCTCCCAGTCGATTTTTCCCCCACAATCGAAGTCTAAAAAAAAAAATTAAGATTGCTTCACTCGGCACCACCGATGCCAGCCTCTGTCTTTCTTCTTCCCAGTCGATGTCTGTTATAAGTCACATAATGTACCTTGCAATGTAATCACTGGTCTTTGTAAGTGGTTCACAGCAAGTTAAATCATCATCAGTTCTCGTTATGCCTAGTGGCACATGAGGCTTCAGAGAGGACTTTCCAGTCCTGTGCAATCTTCAGTGCAGTTTTCCATGTCGAAGATGCCACATTCAGGTCACTTGCCATCGTTCGTCTCCATGTTGTTTTTGGGCGCCCTTTTTTTCTCTTTACCTCTGGTATCCACGTGAGAGCTGTTTTGGCGGATATATCAGGATTCATTCTCATAACGTGGCCAAGCCATTTCCATCTTCTCTTGGTTATCATACTGTCTAGAGTTTCTTGGTTTGTGACTTGAAGTAGTTTCGTGTTTGAGATTGTATCTGGCCAGAAAATGTTGATAAGTCTATGTAGACATGTGTGGTGGAAGGTGGACAGCTTGTGTGCATCCTTTTTGGTCATGCTCAATAAAGAAGAATTGGCAAACTGATGCTCTTAAATGGATAATTATTAATTAGAGGGACACAATAACCTCTGTGAAGAATAGTTGACAAGACACAACTGTAGTCACTTTAGATGCAACTATGCAGATTACCCTGGGAAACAGACGGTCAGACAAATACACATCACTCGCCAGAATGGCAGACCTGGGAATTAAGATCGGCACGAGACGCACACGACTTGTTAATCAACATAGAACTGGTACTATTAGCCATCGGACGTTGGGGTTCATACTGAGGGGAGGATCTGAGCACCTATGGACATGTCCGGAGTGCAATGAGGATAACCCAACTAACTAACTAACAGACGGTCAGACAGCTAGTTAAGAGGACGACTCATTGACCAGACAGACATATTCTTGTTCCTTTCAAAATTTGTGAAAACTCGCAAGGTCTACAATATCGCCTATCTGGAATATCATTCAAGTAGGATTTAAATCAACTCGCATGTTCAAGGTCTGAAGGTGTTGAAGTGTTAAAATATGAACCAGCGGATTAGATAACTGGATCAATGAGAACTGCCCTTCATAACATTGACAGGCAGAAAGTTCTGGCTGTTCACCATCTTCTGGACTTTAATCTGGTTCAAGAACTAGTTTAGCAGGCACATCAGTTTTGCAGATCTGCCTTATTTGTATGCAGATAGTTTGTACCTCACCTCTCAGGCAGATGCCCCGATCTTAAAGGACACCCCCCTCACATTTAGTTGACTTATACAGCATGACTGTTACAGGTGCAGTGGACAGGTCATTCATAAATGCAAACCTTGTCGTATCTAAACTGTCCAGGAAATAATGAGCTTTACAAGCGTGTATTTAATAAAAACACTACAACTACATTCATGAATACAGACACAGCCTGCTGCAATCCATACACACACACACACAAAAGCCACACATCATATACAGATTGTGTTATGTTGCAAAGTTTATTTCACAAACACTTTAGAAAGTTGTGTGTGGTCTACTGGCAGCAAACCTTGGAGCATGGAGTTTTCTGTGAACTCTGTGGGTCAGTGGAAACTTGATTTTTGCATCCTTGAAATAAAATAGATTACAATGTCAGCAATGTCATAACAAATACAATAACAGATTATGTTGAAATAAAAAAATGTATACTGGGCCATTGCAATTAGGCAAGAGTTTTATAATACTTAACCTACAGTGAGCACAAAAGCTATTAAAGTAGGTTTCTGCAGCGGCTAAAATTTTGAAAATAGGGATCGCCGCAGACCAGAGGCGTGAGCTTCAGGGTCGAAAGCTCAATAACTGATAACAATCCACAGGCCACTACCTAATACTGCACTCAGGGTTCATAGCCAAATTTACCAATCAATTTCAAGGTCTTTTTCAAGGTCTCCTTAGTTTTTTTCAAGGTTGTCTCGGTGTAATACTGAAACAAGATTTTTGCCTTGTTCAAGGGTGTACTGAGCACACAAGGTACTTCATTTGTGCCACATGTGTTGGTATACCAGCACAGATATCATCATCATGTAGCATTTCCTTTGTCCTGACAAAAAAACCTCGGTCTCTCACCAGCTCTCCCGCCTCATCTTTTTTATACTCAAGGAGTCACTTATATCCTGTGCCCATCTTCGTGTTGGTCGGCCCCTGAGCTTGACATAGTGTTTGAAATTTTTTTTTAGGGCTTGGTGGTAGAGGGCAGTAAACTGAAGTCCTGTCTGTTCTGGACCTGGTACCTGAGAGGGTTAGGGGAGAGAGAGAGAGAGTCATGAAGAGAGAGGAAGACACATGCTGAGGTAGGCTGGGAGAGACAGTGTAAAGATCGACAGATGAAGGTAGAGAAAAGAAGGAAAAGAAGTCTGGGGAAGGAGGAAAAAATGAGAGGGAGGGATGGAGACATGATGAGGAAAAGTGGGGAAGGGACAGCGAAAGACAGAGAGGGAGACAAATATAGAAAGATGGAATGCAGATACAGAGATGGGCAGATGAAAAGAGAAGGAAAAAGGGAACGAAACAGAGATATGGAAGGAGGAAAATATGACAAAGAGTTGAAAGAAGGGAGACAGAGGGAGAGAGAACGGACAGGGTGAGAAGCAGATGCAAGCAGAGAGAGATGTAGACATAAAGGAGAGAGACAAAGGGACAGCACAGAGAGGCAAGCAGACAGAGGGAGAGAACCAAAGAAAGAGAAAAAAGGCAGAGCAGGAGAATGGGAGGGAGGTATACAAAGAGGAAGTGATGAAGGGAGGCAAACAGATATAAAGCAAGAGAGAGAGAGAGGTGGGTAAGGAAGGCAGTGACAAACACAGATTAAGAGAGAGGGGCAGGAAGGGACACAAGATACATCAAAGAAAAAAAACCAGCCACCTACTCTTCCCCCCCCCCCCCACACACAATTTTAAGTGTAGTGGGCACAACCACTAGGAAAAGATAGTTATGGGGCAAAAAAAATATGTAGATGAACCAGTAAACAAATGGGGGGGGGGGGGGGGGGAGAGAGAATGAGAGAGGGGAGCGGGTAAGCAAATCTAGAGAAAATGAAAAGACAGGATGGAGAGGAGACAAAGAAGAGATGGGACAGGAGAAAGGGCAAGGAAAGGAAGAGAGGAAGAATGGAGAGAGAAAGGAGAATAGTAGAAGATCAAAGGAAAGAGAAGGGGTGAGAGAAGAAAGGTAAGACACGGTTGTGGGGGGGGGGGGGGAGTGTGTGTGTAAGAACACTGAGTGCCAAAAATAGAATTAGGAAATCTCTAAGTGAGGCCACTTTTCCGGTTCCTAATAATAGGCAATAATCAGCTGCCCTCACACCTGAAACGACCATACAACGAAAGTAGCCAAAAACTAGCCAAATCGCCAAAAAGGCCAAATGGCTCCCCCAAAATTACCTGTGCTGAAAAACACAGGATTTCTGACGATTTCATTGCCGCGGTCAAAATTCACGGCTTTTCAAGGTCGGAATGTCTTTTATAAGCTAAAAAAATCACGGTTCAAGGTCAACGAAAAAAATCCCGGTAATTTCCCGATCCACTACGAACCCTGTGCACTATGCGACAGCAAAGTATGACCATTTTTTAAAATTCCCCTAGAAATAAAATAAAATATTCAAGTTTTAGTTAAATGCTCACAAGTTGTATTGCCTGATCTTGAACTATTAGATACCTATGTCCAAGAATTTACTGTAAGAAACATACAGTTAATTAGGTATATATTTCATTCATCTATTTGAACCTGTGAAAACTGCTAAACTTATTTATATAAATCTCTATAAGCGCAAATACATGGATGTCTGGGCAGGACGAGCAATATATCTCAGATAGTACTAGCACAGACACACACACAAAAAACCCAAGACCTGTAGTGGTATTATTACTGCCACGCCAACCCACATCCTAAAGCTTGCCACTCACTGTATAAAGCCTGGCCGATCCATAAATAATAGTTAGGTATGAAACCCAAAAGCTCACATCAATGACAATGTACTCACATGAAACTGCAATGTGTTGGGTCTCCGGCACTTGCTGGCAGCAATCTCTTCGACACGGATAATGTGGATAGAGTGAGCCCGGGCTCTGTGACGTGCTCCCATGTCACGGTCTAGGAAGAAACATGCATGTAAAAATTACACATCAGCCTGCATAAAAAGTGATTTTAAATCTTACTGGTGGCTCCAGGACCTTGGGGAGGGGGGGAGACACGAACTGACCGACTGCTACTCAAAAAGCACTTACAAATGTGACTAAAGACTTGCTTAACCCGGATATATTGGGTCAAGAGTGGCAACATCACAGCTCAGCTGTAAAACTCAGAACAGCGTGATGACCTATCCCTGTAAGGGCACCCTAGGTTTTTAACCCTTTGAATAAATAAAAATACAAGGATCTCTAGAATTATTGAAAGAACATGTTTTAAATATTTAATTACAAACAAACAATTCCTCTGAAAATATAGGAAGGGGAGTAACAAAAATAAAATTGAATTAACTTTCTACATGGAACTAAAAAAAATAAGAAACAGTAGGACAAGCACAATTATCAAACTGCTGCACTAAAGATGTACAGAGATGGTCACTTACTTAAGGTAAAACCTGACAATATTTGTCATATTGCCTATTACCAAAATTGAAAAATGTTAAAAAAAAATTATGATCTGACAAAGCATTAGACAAAAAATAAGAAATTTTAAATTACGTTAAAGCACTGGCGTGGCAGGTGTGTTATGTTTCATTAGTATGTGTAGACTCTTTCGTGTAAGCCCTTCAGATGTGTACTGTTAGCGCCTAAGACGCCTTTGTTGGTACCGACTGTGTATATTACGTATCTGTGGCTTAGAGTTTTATACAAAATTTTCACAATGCAATCCCAGATGTTTACGGGGGGGGGGGGGGGGGGGGGGGGGGGATTTCTGCGATTTGCATTTTGGAAAAAATTGTTTTTGTGGCATTTTTTAGTTTGACAACGCAGTCACACTGTAACAGACTAGCTCTTGGTGCAAAATGGCTAGCAGCCACCCAATTTCCAGAAGTTATTTCAGTTAGGAAAATCTCACATCCAGGATTTTTTCAGGAAAAAAAATTTGCTTCTGTTGGTGTCAACAGATTTTTCAGATTTGTTTTCGGCACAGCCATATAATGACCATGTAAAACAAGATTACACAAATGAAGTTTGTTCTCTACACAGTGTGGTTAAAAAAAAAATTCAAAATAGTATATGTTTACATGTTGTGACCACTGGAAAGATCTGTGGAAGGAGGGATTGAGGAAGACAATGAATGAGAGAAGATTCTTGACAGTCTTGTTGCATGACATAGAGGTGTGTCGGCACATGAACTGATTCATGCTGCAAGAGATTGTCGATTATGGAGAGGCATGATCGCACACGCCAGTCGGCAAGGCACCTGATGATGATGATTATCTGAAATAGCTGTGAAGCTTTTTAATGCTTAGCATACACTGGAAAAAAATTGTATATGGGAAGGGCTAACAGGCATCACATTCAGTTGATTAATAACTCTAGTCAGGTAAGACCAGGGCGGAAAAAAAAACAAGATATAGGAAGACTGGATATATGTAGCCACTGCTTTACTGGGAGTAGAAGAAAAATGTACCAAGCAGATTCACTTCGGTCTCCAATGAGGCTATGAGAATGAAGGCGACTGATTGGATTATAGATTCTATAGCACAAGTTTTAAACAGCGAGGCCATGTTTCCAAACTGCTTCAGTCCTGTGCTTATCTTTTAGTTTTCACTAGATCACTTAAACTTGTCAACATAAACACAGTAAATAAATCCTTCACGCTCCAGATGAATGTCAGCACTCACTGGTTAACTAACAATATGATATAAAGCAGCAGATGTACATGTCAGCATAGACTAGGACTGAGTTAGCAATGTGAAGAAAAAAATTTCCACATGTTTGGCAAATGGTGCTAGCAAAAAAAAATATTTTAACAGATGAACTGATGTCAATATCATGCTAGTTGTCATTTTCCAAAACATTTCTCACACCTATTTGAGGCTGAATCAACTTGGGGAAATCACCTTAATGGGGTTTCAAACACAGACCCCTAAAACAAATATTAGCTACTATGATTCCATGGCTTCTGAGCTGCATAAGCCTAAAGACCCCTTCCCTCACTCTTAGGCATACCAGGCTGCTGGATGAGGGTCTCTGCTCCATTAGACATTAAAAAGTAATGTACCAAGCAGATTCACTTCAATCTCCAATGAGGCTATGAGAATAAAGGCGACTGATTGGATTATACATTCTATAGCACAAGTTTTAAACAGCGAGGCCATGTTACCACACTGCTTCAGTCCTGTGCTTGATATGTTGCTTAAACGGCAATCATCACCAAATCTGTGACATGAATGTCTATATAATCATATTACATCACCATTCATATCCAAGGTAGTTGCCATCTCTTAGTAAATGTCTCAACAGAACAAGTAGAATTATGTGAAAACATGTAGCAGATCCTTTGCAAAAATGTCGATATCCACACATTCTGCCTAGAAGAAACTCACCAGCTCTCCCACCTCATGCACCCTTTATCAAAGGAGTATTCTGTGTCCATCTTCATGCATGTCGACCCTGCCCCTTCTTTCTAGTACCATGTATTTTGCTATTTTTATTCCCAATTAACTATGGCATTTAATATGGCCAAAATATTTCAGCCTCTAAGAGAAGACGCTGTTTACTAGCCAATCTTCCAAGATGTATTTCTATTTCTCCCTGTCTGCAGTATTCTGAGACTTTTTCTACAGATTTCAGCTCAAAAGCCCACATTCTCTTTCTTAAGGACTGCAAGATATTCCAAGACCCACATATGTATAATGACCGATTTCCGCAATTTACATACAGACTGATTTCTAACTTTTCAAAAAGCCATTATAGAAGTTTTTTTTTTTAAAGTTAGCATTCATATCCTGGCACATCAAATACAACACAGGCGTATATAGGACCAATGAATTACAGATACTGTAGAGATAAACATCTGCATGTACAGGGACGTGGCACAACTGTCTGTGACTAGATTTAGCCTTCTCAGGGTTAGCAATTTAAAAAGTGACTGACTGAAATCTGGTGACAAATATATGCTGGTGCCTGAGAATAACAGCATAAGTAGAAACTAAAAACTACAAGACGAAGGAAATACAAAATCAGATAAAACACAATGATATTACATCAATTTGAAAAATAGTATTTGAGGAAATGTATGGAGGTATAGAACTACACCAGACAGTAGAGAAACTGAAATACTTGTAGCTGATGGTTGGGAGCCTCTGCTCCAAGAAAGAATATAATGTACCAAGCAGATTCACTTCACTCTTCTATTAGGTAATAAGAACAAAGGCGACTGATTGGATTATATATTCTATAGCCCAGGTTTTAAACAGCTTGGGTATGTTTCCACACTGCTTCAGTCCTGTGCTTCAAATACAGCTTAACTATTCCTCATCCCCAGAACTGTGATGGGTCTCTATGCCAGTCAATAAAATTATAACAGGTTCTTCTATCCCAAACGTCTTTGCTCAGAGCAATTGATAAGAAGCAGAGTGATATAATTAGGACTTGAGGGGTTAAAATAATAAGCGGTTGATATAAGCCTAGCCTAATAACGGATAACAATCATTTCAGCGTGGGGTTTAGAGTCCTAATTTTTGGTTAAAAAAATGGACCATCTCACTACAACTGTTTGTAAAAAGTGACGCAATAGGGGGTTAACTGAAATCGGATGTGTTTGGTCAAATTTACCATAATTTACACCCGAAGACACAAAAAATATGTTAAACATATATAAGTATTTACTGAACTAAAAACAAAGGAAAAATCTCTAAAATCGTAACATCTAAAATTGCATGCGACATCTAAAAAAAACATCCGTGGGCAAAAACATCTGCCCCCCCCCCCCTCCCCCATGAATCACTGGTTGTTGGCTGTATGTGTGGTCTTTCTATATTTAAAGTAATGAGATGCTTGTTAGCTGAACAGCCCTGATTTAAACCAATTCTGTACATAAGAAACTCACAGCACTGAGTCACAGCCTTGCCAGCGGTCAGGTCCCTGTATTCTCTGTACATGTTGTGGGTACCACTACGGGAGTTGTAACGTAGCCATATTCCAAAGTTCTTGATTTTCAGAGGCTTTGAATCATAAACCTGTTTAAAAAGGAAAGAAAAATACAATAAATACCTGACTGTGATTGGCAGCCACCACGGTCTAGAGGCTAGACACTCAGCAGGTTGTGGGTTCGGTTCTAGACGGCCAAATTTTTTTTCTCCAAAAACGACCTAGGCTCCCAGCCTTAAGTGGGTACCAGGTACAGTCCTGGGAAGTAAAGGTGGTCGGCATGATGCTGACCACATCACACACCGAGTGTCGTTTAGTTTATAAAATATAGGTCCAGCCTTTATACCCAATATGTTTAAAAGGCATGGAGAAGGGACATATACTTCACCTTGCTAACTTTTACCTGACAGTGACTGATACAATTCGGGAATAAAGGTTAACTGCATATCCTTTATAGCTGATACTTTTCCATAAAAAAATGATAAAGACCACTTTCATCCAAAGTAGCAATGATCAATAATTATGACCAAAGGTGGCTGATTAGTCCAATATGAGCCTGGAAAGTTCTTGAACAGTGTGGACAACAGATGTAAGCTGCAGTAAGTGTGAGATTAGCAGTACAATGAAATGATTTCTAGTCTGCCGCCCTTTCTCTGCCTGTAGAATCTCTGCTGCCTGGCAGGCCGATGGCACCATGCCTTAGGGATGCACACCATCCAGAACAGTCTTTAACTTATTTTTGGCTTTTCTGTGTCATTTTACATTCATTAGCCTGGAAATGGACACACACATGCACATATATATATATATATATAAATATAAGCATTTCCTTGGTTAAAACATGCCACGTTAAATCTTGGATAATGGATATACATCATCCAGCTATTTATCACATGTTTGCCTTCCTTTTGCTCATTTCCCCACCAATATTCCAGTTGTTAGCATGTTGGTGTTATTGGGTCAATTTCTTCAAATAACACAATTTAACAAGTCTGAAAAATTGTGTCTACATCACATTTCTCCTATTTTAAACCTTTTTTAATATACTGAATAGCCCTGAGCCAATTATGCTGCAGAAACTTTGAAATGATAGCTAGAAGAACACAGTAACTGGAGAAAACTCACCCGACTACAGCTGACTATTTCACCAGTTGCCTTTTTCAATTTCCTCAGCTGGCTAAGGAAATACCAAAACCTGCTCTTGGCAACAGCTTTGTCAGGTGCAAATATTCTCATCTGGTACAGGGCTGGGGTCCTGTTCTTTTCTGTTGGCAGACCTCTGCCAATCACCTTGTACTCTTGTAACTGAGGGGAAAAGTATTCATATCCTGTTTCAACACAATGTTAAAAAAAAAATATATATATATATATATAGATATATATATATATATACTAAGTTAACTCAACTCTTTTAGTTTTAGTCCCAAGAAATGCGTCATAATCATGTTTCTACGACTAGAAGCCGGCCCAGTAAACGCAAGATGCACCGGTTATAGGTTTCTTTTTACCACCACCGCTTTGACCCCCTTCACCTTGACCAGCTGTAAACTCTGGCGGAAAGTTCTGGTTGTTAGTCCACCCCTGGACTTTAGTCTGGTTCCAGTACTTGAGTATGGCGTGTGCATCCATTTTAACAAATGTATGCAGATTGTGGTTGTTCCTTGCCTCTCAAACAGATGTACCCTAACTTCGAAGGCCCCCCCCCCCCCCCCCCAATTAGTCAACTCTTATGACCTGCATATTTGGGGAGGCAGTCGGTTTATTATTGGTTCCCCCCCCCCCCCCCACAGTAGCAATGTGGCAATGGGGCCCTAGAACCCACACATCATGGAATTAAGTATTGATAAACAATAACTTTAAACTGATCATAATCATAACATTAACAGTAGGCAATACAATTGATTACAGTACTTTATTTTCTACGTTATCTTGGCTATCCCCTGAATAAAGGTCCTAAATTATTGAGGCCAGAAATATTCCCAAACAGGGTCTCGGTCATATATAAATTGGGGACCCTTTTTAGGCGACTAAACAGCATACAGCAGAAAAGCTTACGCAAGTCAAAGTCACCACCAAGAGTTCCCCTGCACTGCACAAGCAGCAGCTACTGCATCTCCTGCAGCTTCCATCATTTTATTTGCTCGTGAGTTCCACCATCTAGTTTAGCCCACCTCCGTGCCGCAGGAAATACTGCTCTCTGTGGTGGCAGTATAGCCGCCGGAAAGAGGTCCACAATTTACACATGACTGGGGCCCAATTAGGGTATATTTCCGGCCTCAATAATTTTATTCAGAGGAAAGTCAGTTATCATGATAATCAATGCAGTGAATTAATTCCTAGACTTATTAAAACAAACAAAAAACGAAATTGTGAAAAACAGATATAATACTACATAGGGCACGTATCAGAAAAAAAGTGGGTAGGGCTTAAGGCAGACCAACTTGACCAAGATCGAGTTCGCGTCCACATTGAACATTGATTTTTGAGACAAGTAACACTAAAACTTAAAAGGACATGATCATGATCGTCCATCTATGAAACCTTGCAGTAGTTATCATAACATGTTCATTTCGCATCGCTGTTTAAAGAACGAATGCGTTAAATACATAAAAAGTGATCAATTACTACAACGCTTGTATTTGTTTGCAAATTCATTGCTGTAGCACAGAGGTACTGTACACGCCGGTGTGTCGAATCTGTGCCTTGCAAAATGCACACATGGTCCCCAGTTGCCCTACCTATCATATTTTTCAAATATAAACAGCACCTATAGTCCCACAGAAAGAAAAAAAACCGCCGAAACTAGTCAAAAACTTTCATTTATCTGATAATATACGATAAAACACAGATCAAAAAGAATAAAGTCCACTATGGCGTTATATACATATTTAAAAAAATAATACAAACCTCGCCTTTCGCCTTCATCGTGCCGGATGTTCTGTGGAAAAAAGGAAGTGACCAGTGTGCCAGGGATCTAGGCTTCAGAGGTCATATTTATTATCAAAATAGTATTATTTTTCCAAAAACTAGAGACTCAAATTTTTTACTTATAATTAAGTATATAATAATTAAACGTCATCAATACATGTAAATTTTAAAAAGTATGCAGTCTTAGCAAAAACTTTAACATGATATTTGCAAATAGATTTTTACATACTGGCATATGAAATCACGTGGTATATAACTCTTCATACCTATTTAGTAATCATTATTTTACTATGATTATTTATATTCACCGTCTTTTTTTAAGCTGTAAATTTTCGTTATGCCTAGCCCCACCCTGACTCTTGCCAGGGGCCGCAATATAGCTAGGCCATAAATATGGCCTAATGGCTAAACGCAGTTTCTGGGACCTCTCCACGGGTGATCCTCATCCGCATGGTGGCACTTTGTGTCATCGGGTGTTTTATCGCTTGTGGGATGTCTTGGAGGGTAAAGTCAGTCAGTAAGTCATCAAATGACTATATGAGTCGCCCTGTTTGTCCTGAAAAGGAAAACATTGTTGGAAACGGTGCTACGGGGTGTTTGCACAAAGCGCTAACCCAGCATGCAATAGGGCACCAGCGCAGTGACAAGCACGAGCTAAACCAAGCAACAGTCTACTAAAACCCACAGAAATAGAAGCCAGACCGGGCCCAGAACAGGAATAGCAGGTGTGACTTCACACCAAAAAGAACAGGAAACCAAATAAGACAGCCAAGGAACCTTTCTTCATATATTATGAATTAATCAAGTAACAGAGAGTGTATTGATCGGCACTCATAGAAAGAAGTAGAAAGATAGAAGAACACACTAGACAACATAAAAATGAGAAGCTATAGTTACCGTGCAGGGAATTGAACCTGTCACCCCCAGACGGCGTCTGCGCCTCGCCATGGACACAAGTGCACTAAGAACATGGTCAACAAGGCACCCCCAAAAAAGGTGTCTTATTGGCCATGTCTATCGTTCATGGGTTGGGTTTGAGAAATCCACAACTATGGAATACGGACAGAATTCACTTTAAACCATTTGAATGGCACCTTAGGTTACAGAAATTACCGTGCCGGGAATTGAACCTGTCACCTCCAGACCTCCTTCATATAGCAGGTCTTTGGGCGACTGAAAAAGGATCAAGTTTGGAATTTTTGTTAATCAACTGGAATTGGAATAAGTTATCATCCTTTTATTCTGTGTATATTAAGTCGTCTCCGTGTGGGATGCAATTTTTTATTTGAAGCCCCACCATGGCTTCTGACTGGGGCCCTGCATATAGCCTGGGCATAGATATGGCCTAACGGCTAAAAGGGGTTTCTGGGACCTCTCCACGGGTGATCCTCATCTGCATGGTGGCACTTTGTGTCACCGGATGTTTATCGCTTGTGTAATGTCATGGTGGAGTACAACAATCTACTTACTTACCTTCAGTCATCATCGCCAGTCATATCAATTTCCACTTTTTGCCTTTGAGTTGAACGACTTTTTGCTTTCACATTAGATCTTTTTATGAATAGCGCCCACGTTGGTAGTTGTTTGAGCTGCATCCTAACGAGATAACCAAACGATTAGATTTTAAATTACTCGTTGAATTTAGTGCATTAAGTTGTTCCCACAATCTGTCCGATAACACCATTTGACATGTCTCGGATGGTTACGTTGACTAACAGAGAATGTTGAGAAAGGTGAAAACAGGCATACTTCGTGCAGAGTGGCAAGCATCACTCCAGAGGTCCCACGTAGTTTGCCTCATTTGAATATGTTTTCCATGTTATGCCGGTGTGTTGAGAAATGAGCAGGCAGATAGATTGGCTAGCTTTGCCCCACTTGGTGGTGAACTGATATAAGACAAGTTAGAAATTGTGAAGGTCATTTTGGGAACGGGTGAACAGTACCGAGGCACAGATAGATCATTACGGTCTAAGGAGAATGGCGCTGTGAGGAGTTACCAGGGGATCAGGCCGACGCTCAACACTCAGGGGAAGGATGAGATAAATATTCAACCAGACGGTTACTGGTACAATCGGAATTGGAAGTCTTCGTTTGCTGCTGAAGAAGGGGACTGAGTATTTATGGGTGTGTCCCGAGTGCTGTGATGTGGATTCATAATTCAACATATCACAGGTAAACATTTTATGTATGTTAGACTTTGATAATGTCCATGTCCGGCACTGGTAGCACAGCGTTGAAATGAATGTGCTGTTCATAATCTGTTTTTAGGTGGTCATACTCATGTTTGTATACTAGAAGCAAATCCTATGGGGGATCTTGTATTAAAGGAAAGGAAGAGATACTATGAAGGCTAATGTACAAATCTACTCTTTGAACCCATCTCTACTTAAAACCTACAAGAGCTCAAATGTCGTGGTGAGTGTGAGTCAACCCACACTCAAGCTGCCTCGGTAACAAGAAAAAAGAAAGAGATAAACTTCGTTAGGAGGGAGCTAAGACTAAAGTGTCTTAACCCAGACAGGATATGTTCTCTGTGACGTCTAATCAGCAGTATCAGTAAATCTAGGCACAATAACCACAAGTCCTAATCTGAATCATAACAACTGGAACTACAGTTAACACATTTAACATCTGTTTATTTTACTGAACACAAAACTAACGTTGCTTCACAAAAAACAATACATTAACAACCAACTACGTGCTCGATTATGTGCTACTCACTCCACTAACAAGAAAATATGATAGGGAACGCATACGTTCAGAAATAAAATCACATCTGTGCTGGCAAAAATCGAAACAAATTTATATATACGTTAAGCGTCAACATACCACAAGATCAGTAAAATCGCCAATAGCGACCAGCGATCAAAATATTCCCGAGCGAGGATACACACTGCTACCTAGGTCTAACTCACACAATTAAACTGCGGATAAAAATCTAAGTCTAGGATCGAAACTATCCATTGAGAAGTACCGAAACCGCGAAGTAGTCACGTCCTCCCTCACCGACTCACCAGCCTGGAAACAATCGTCGTGTTAACAGTCACGAGCGATTGCACAGCAACGAGATTCCCACATCGAGGCTGGCGAGGTCGAAGGGCGGGAGCTAAAGAGACCTTTTCGGGCTCTACACGGTCTTTTTTATCAACTTCTGATCCTCGAAGTTGTCAGGTTTTTCCCCTAATTGAAGCCAACCATTTAAATTCTAAACGGCTTTTGGCTTCCTACCACATTTGGATCCGGAGGTACATAAGTTCTTTGGCATCTTGTTTCTATTTCCCGATTTATTTGCCCGTCATCCAAAAATATACTTCTTGGATTTTTAAATTCTGTAACCTGATTCAGACAAATACCATTCAACTATGAATTCTACTAACTAGCATTACCTGAGTTGTAGCCGTATTTTGATTTCATGTTATATCTTGCATATTGAACTCAGCCTGTTAAATGGTCTTGTATTTTATATATATATATATATATATATATATATATATATATATATATATATATATATATATATATATTAACTAAGAGAGCTTAAAACATTATTTTAAAGTTCTCATTTCTTAACTATTTCTATTTTAATAATTTCGCTAGGTGATGATTTTTCATTCCTTCGGAGAGGGAGATATGATTGGGGGGGGGGGGGAGGGTTATGCCAGACACAGTTAGCTGAGAGAGCTTAAAATATAATTTTAAAATTCTCATTTCTCAACTATTTCTATTTTAATATTTTCGCTATGGATGATTTTTCAATCCTTCGGAGAGAAAGATATGATTGGATCGAGGGGAGAGGAATGGGTGGGAGATATGACAGACACTGTTAGCTGAGACCTATTTTCTTTCCTCTCCATTTCACCATTCTGGGCCACGGCAACGCGTGGCCGGGTACAGCTAGTTGTTAATATAACAAGTGTGTCTTGTTTTCTAAGTCGGCTCTGTGTCTAAGTCGATGCGAACGCTTCGTAATGCCGGGTAGCCGGGTTCGATCCCAACTGCAGGTCATGCACCTTACGTTGGTTTCGACAGTGGTATCAGGGGTCCGACCGTCCAGGAGCAACGGCAAACTAATAGACATAAATTTGCCTATAGAAACCACACAACAGCCAAGGGCTGCAACGTCCTGTATAGGATACACAGTTAACCTTGTTTTCTAATCTTTTCCTTCAAATTAGACTGCACATCCTTTTAGGAAAAAAGGGGAGGTTTTCTCATCTTTTCATTTAAATTAGGCGGCACATCCTTTTTGGAAAAAAAAGGAGGATGAGATGGCAAGCATATAAAACTCTATTCCTTCCGTTTCCTATCATAAATTAAAATTATTTAAAAAAAAACTACACTAAACGCGTTTCGTCAGCGCCCTCTGACGAACCAATATTCAGACGCTGTCCAACGTGCAGCGCTGAGCGCGACTTACCAAACGCCCTCGTGAGCTTTACAGCTCCTATTTCTGCGCGGAATCAAAAACCCATGAACCTCGACACAATTCTGTATACGCCTTGTCGAGCGCTTGTCTAGGGCTATTGTGTTTAGGTAAGTTGATATGTCTTTATCTGTTTTTCGCTTCTTTGTTTATCATGACATTTTTGAGTGCGTGTATGCTGTTGTTTTATTATCTTCGGTTAACACAGTAATAATGCCCTTACACCAGCCATTGAGATGAGATAAAGGGGGGCTGCGTGGTCTATGGTGTATCTTGAGTGCTAGAGGTTATGGGTTCAATCCCCGGCAAGGGCTGGACTTGGACTTTAGTAATTTCCCTGGGTCTCTGTGTAGTGAGATCGGACGCCCGCGTGTACTGTTGTGCACGTAAAAACAATCTCTTGGCAGTTGGAAATTGAAATGAGTAGCCTAACGCGCTGCCCTGGCAAAAATTTGGAGTTTAAAATCTTCCCAAAGTATTTCAGGATTCTTGCCGCAGCTACAGAGCCTGTTCACTTTTAGACTTCAGTTGGAAGAAGAACGGAGCACTTATGGGTGCCGTGTGCCATGATGTTGATCCATTGTTCAAATCTCAAAGCTCTGAAATGAGATACATGTCTTAGAAGATCTGCCGCGTTGACAAGACGATAAAAATAATCAAAAATAACAATTAGAAAATGAGTAAGACCAGTAAAAAAGTTTTTTTTTTTTTTTAACGTATCCAGAAAACATGAGTTGTAAACCCTTTGGCTCGGTACTATGGATATCGCAACCCTTCGGCATTGATTCCATTATAGGTACCGTTAATCTGGGAGAAATGTGGCTTTTCTGCCTACCCCCGGGAGTGAACCCGGACCACAAGGAGTTCGTCACCCGGCCGCCGCGAAAGTCAGGTTTAACCAACTTCGCTAGAGAGCCGGGCAAAAAAGTTCTTTAAATGGTTCTTAAGACGGATACTGGTACCATTGGAACTGGAACTCTTCGCTTGCTCCTGAAGATGGGGACTGAGCGCTTATAGAAGTTTTCCGACTGCTTTGCTGTCGATTCTTAATTCAATTGTCAACATTCAACAGTTTTTTAAAGAGCAAGTACGACAGCGATCAGCGTTTGTTGTGCGTCTATTCCAGTATGTGTCATAAACAGGACGGTATCTCTAGGGCTAGCGTCGCCTTTGGCAGATTGTACAAAAATGTTTGAAACAGAAGTGGCATAACCCTGCAGACATAGCTTAAAATATACAGAGCAGTTGTATTACCTACACTGCTGTATGCATGCGAAACATGGACTGTATACCAGCGCCAGGCGAGAAAGTTGAACCACTTTCACAGTCTGCCTTAGAAAACTAATGCAGATCAGATGGCAAGACAAAGTACCATATACCTTGAAAAAGCAGCCATGCCCAGTATCCACACTCTACTGATGCAGTATCAAATTCGTATTCATGTGGCACGCAAGCTCTAAAATTCTTTTTGTGTGTGTGGTGAGCTGCAAAATGGGAAACGTTCCCAATGCGGGCAAAAGAAACGCTTTAAGGACACCTTAAAGTCTTCACTCAAAGCATTTGGGGCGAATGACACCCTGGGAGGTTGCCTCTCAAGACCGAAATGCATGGCGTGCAGCTCTGCACAAGGTGGCGGCTACATGTGAAGCAAACAGAACAGCAAGACTGATTAAGAAAAGGATGGACAGAAAGGCTATTGCAGGAGATCCCCTCCCTGGCACAACACTCATTCCCTGTCCTCACTGTCCAAGAACTTTTTGGGCCCGCATCGGCCTCATCAGTCATCTTCGTACTCATACTTGATGAAAAAGAGTGGTCATCATCATCTTGATGGACAACACACACACACACAAACACACACACACACCCCTCCCCCACACACACTGTACGCTTGAGATGTTCAGTTCATTACGGAGCAAGGAAACAGCACGCAAAAGATTAAAAAAAAGGTAAAGGTAAAATCGGGAGATGAGAACCAGCGTCATTGCACACGGTTATAAACCATAAGTGCTCTGCCACCAGTACTGACAGCTGATAAGAAACTGTCCGCCTTTGTCGCCGTCCGCACGTAACTCAGTAGCCACAGCGACGATCCTCAATTCACCCCATGTGTTAACTCTGGTACCCATTTCCTAGAGGCTGGGTAAACCCTAGGAACCGCCTGTGGGCTGCAGCCAGTCGCAGCTGGATTTAAAAGCGAGTCTGCTATAGACTGCGCTAACGCGGCCCCTACACACGCAAAAAGAATGGCTTCAACAACAACCTTGAAGGCATGGAGATCAAACTTTTATGCAACGCATCAGAAACAAGTACACGGAAGAGCCTTAGGACTCCACCCCTACACCCCCACCCCTACACCTCCACTCCCATTCCCTACACCGAACACCTCGTCAAGCTGAACTGTTTTGTGCGAAAGCATAACCCCCACCCCCCCTCTCTCTCTCTCTCTCTCTCTCTCTCTCACTCACTTTCTCTCTCTCTCCTCAGTCACGTATATGCAGTATTGTTTATGCCTTTAACCCAATACACACACAGGATATATACATTTCAATTTTCCATTGATATTACATAAACGAGCAAAAATAACGGCGTTTTTCCGATACATCTGTAGCACACCTGCATAATTCCTTGTACAGTGTATGATAGATTTTTTTCATTTCTGAAACCCCGCCCAGTAAACATATAGTCAAAGACTCGCTGAGTTGATTGAATGTATAATTTACTTTAAAAAAAAAAAAAAGGGAAAAATATGCAAGTTGAGAATTCTTTTAATACCAAATGATATTTATTTCAACGAATATTGCACATAAAAATGTTACAAGCGGGGAAGGGCTCGAGAAGTTGCTAACGACTAGCAAAATTGATTGAAAAAATACATGCGAAAGGTTAAAAAAAAAAAAGCCAAAACCTTTATGGCGTGGCCTTTTGTATAAGGCAGTCAAGAGCCCTGACCTAATCCTTGATTCTGGTGACAGTGTGAGATGCCGAAACGTGACCACATATGCTTTTCATTATAACACATACTAATGGATGACAATGAGGATTTTGATGGTGACGTGACTTCATCATCTTACTTCGGCATGACAGTAATAAATGGTTACTGATTCCTTCAGTAAGGTAAGACAAATTAGGATCGAATACTTACTTTTTGTTACTATTGTCATCAATAAGTCGTTTTTAGTTATGGCTTTTCCTTGTGTGGGTTCAGGGACTCCATTATTGGAAAACAAGAATAGACCCACGGCCTTCCCAACAAGCATGTCGTAGGAGTCGACTAATTGGGGGTTTTCTTCGAAGTCGGAGTGCATTTGACGGAGAGGCCAAATTGCCAACACTCTGCATTCAAATAAGTCAGATCTGTAAAACGCATGTGCGCGCAACATTCAGATACTAAAGTCCAGAAGTGGACGAATAGCCAGAACTTTCCGCCTGAGTTTACAGCCGATGAATGCAAAGAATAATAATAAGAAGAGTTTTGCATCAGACAGGGAATAAAAACAAATCAACCCCCTACTAACAGTTCGATCCTGGGCTTCCCGCGTGATACACCAGCATCCTGAACCGCTTGACCAGCCGCTGTTATACTTAACAGTTTGAGTGAACTGTATGTTGTTGATAGAACTGCATATGTACAGCTTTGGAAGATTTTTCAAAATTTAATATTTCCCTTTGCAACGACAACCAGAAAGATCAGTCGTTGGTTTGTCGTTAGTCGTTAGTTGGTCTTTAGTGTGTCCTTATTCATATCTTTCTTTTCTATATAATCTCCGTCAACTTCTACGATCAAACTCCGAAGCGTCTCATTCGACGCTGTAGTACATTGTAATGCAAACAAAAATACGTGGCCGTGAACCTGAGTTTGCCCTAATAAAACAGCCAGATTATTTTAAATATGGTGCTGATACAACTGATTCTGTATTCCAGATAAAAGAATTCATTACCTGCTTCACTGTTTTCCAAAGTTACTATATATAATATGCACCTCAAGAGAGGTGGCCAAATATGGGAGGCAATAAATTGCGAAACCAGTTGTTTGGGTCCTTTTTTATTCAAATTTGCAAAGAGGTAACACTGAACCTCCCTCCTAACTTGTTCGTTCACATTTGAAGATTCACAGCACTGACGAACAGAGGTTCGATATTGAATTTCGGTGCTCATTTCAGTTAGAATACTTTGCATTACACGCTTCGGATCCAGTGAAAATCTTTCTATTGAACACGGTTTTGCGTAGAAGGCTTCTCAGAAGTGGAATCAAGACCCCCATAGTCATCCTAAACCTTTATTGGACTGCCGGTTACTTCGCAACTGTTGGGGTGTCTCGATGCAGGACACTGATTGCCGAAATTTTAAACTGTTATTACAAAAGAAAGTATTCAATGGATATACACATATGGCATCTTAAATGGTATAGACACGTTTACAGTTTCGTGTGACCTTATGTGAAAGTAAAAAGTAAGTAAAGTAAAGATCCCTTTTCACGCCTTAGGGGCATCGGGCATACGGGAAGAGCACCCATATTTTTACAGACCAATCGGTGTTAGGTGGGTAATGTGGTCAGCATTACTCCGGCCGTCTTTACTTCCCCAGGACATACATCCTGGTACCCATTTTTAGGCTGGGTTGACCTGCCACCCCATACCATAATAAAAGTCCACGCAGCCATCAGTGGGTTTCGATCGCAGTACGTTGGAATTCTCAATGCCTAAGCGACGGACGCCGCATTCTGTGACTGTGAGGCTTGAAAAAAGGTAAGAGATTTGGGTGGGAGGGGGTGGGGGGTTGGGAGATAAGGAACATGCTTCACCTTAAAGAGAAGGTCACTGCAGAAACTGCAGCTGTAACTCTTGAAACTATCCGGAAGACGTGGCAGGAGAGATAGAGTTCCGGCTAGACATCACTAGAGCTGGGACTGGCGTCCCTGTCGAAGTTTACTCTTCTTCTTCTGCCATTCTGAACCCCACATGGAGCATTAGCCTTTAACCAGCTCACGTCAAGTCGTTCTATCCTTGGCTATCGCGTGCAGCACTTCCTATGTCTTTCCCATCTTGTTTTATTTTTTCTTTCTAAACCTGTCAACTTTTCTGAACATTTCAAGACACCACATGTGTATATCCATTAAATGTTTATTTCTGTTTAATAACAGTTTTAAATTCCGGCTATCATTCTCGATAACCTTGACCTTAACATGTGTCGTCAGGCGAAAAGAAGTGTCTGGGACTGGCTCCTGTTTGATAATCATCCTCGAAGTGTTTGTTCATCGTACGGACAAGACATTGGAGGGGAACGAATACCACCACCTCGACCACAACCACCACCTCGACCACAACCACCACCACAACCACCACCTCGACCACCACAACAAACACCTCGACCACCACAACAAACACCACAACCACCACCACAACCACCACTACAACCACCACCTCGACCACCACCACAACCACCACCACAACCACCACTACAACCACCACCACGACCACCACCACAACCACCACCACAATCACCACCTAGACCACAAATACCACCACCCGTAGTGGATAGACGTTTGTTTAGCGACCCTATAGTTTTAGACAGGAATCCCCTGATGCTGGATGAGCTGTAGCAATGGCAGGTTCCAGGCAACCAGGGATCGTGATCTGTGGAGACGCATGAGCGCCTGCGCCAGTTGGTAGGGCACATGATAATGATGATTCAGCGCCCGGGTATAATGCTAGCTACATCTCTCAGGGAGTGCCGATTAATCTTTAACAAAGCGAGTCCAGCATCATGTACCCACTAACATGGACCAGCCACTCTTCTTTAATTTATTGTCGCTTAATTGTTACTCATTTCAGCACATTCTTGAGATAGCAGAATGAGTGGGACGCAGAAGAAACATTTTGAGAAGCCCTGTTCTAATTTGCGCGCAGCTCTGTGTTGTCGCACTCCAGGGACATTACCTAATATGGAATTGCTGATTTGCTTTACAGCGCGAGTCTCTCTCTCTCTCACTCTCTCTCTCTCTCTCTCTCTCTCTCTCTCTCTCCCCTCTCTCTCTCTGCTACCCTTTTCTTTATTTTATCTCCTTACTTTCTCTTTCTAGCTGGCTCTATCATAATACCAATTTCTCTTCCTCTCCTATTATCTCCGTTCTTCTCTCTTGTTTCAACTCTCTCTCTTCCCCCTCTCTCTATTTCTGTCTAAATATTTTCCTCTCTCCAACTCTCTGGCTCTTGCTCTATTTCGTCCCCATCCCTCCTCTATCTCTACCACTTTGTTCTCTTATCCCTGCCCTCTCTACTCACTCTCTTTAACTCCCCCACTCTACTACTCTGTTCTCTCCTCCCCACTCTCTCTGGTTCTCTCTACCTGCTCTATTTAAATCCCCCCTTTCTACCATGCTTGTCTCTCCTCCCCGTCCTTTCTCCCACTCTCTTTAGCTTCGTCTCTGTCTAGCTCTCTCTCTCTCTCTACCACTCTGTTCTCCCCAACCCTCCCTAGCTCTCTATTCGCTTTCCTCAACCTTCTGTGGCTCTCACTCTTTTGTTTTCACTCTTTGCCCTCTCTCCACCCACTCTCTTTAACCATGACATACTTTAGGTAGGTCATGCTTAAACTCCTCATTGTTTTACCACTGTTTGCTCCTCCCCGAACTCTTTGGGTCTCTCAACTGCTGTCATTAACCTTCTCTCTCTCTCTCTCTCTCTCTCTCTCTCTCTCTCTCTCTCTCTCTCTCTCTCTCTCTCTCTCTTTCTCTACCACTCTGTTCTCTCCTCCCCACCTTCTCTGGCTTTCTCTACCCGCTCTCTTAAACGCCCCTCTCTAACACTCTGTTCTCTCCTCCCCACCTTCTCTGGCTTTCTCTAACCGCTCTCTTAAACGCCCCCTCTCTATCATTCTGTTCTCTTATCCACGCCCTCTCTGTCTTTCTCTACCCTCCCTCTCTACCACCCTGTTCTCTCCTCCACCCCGTCTCTGGCTGTTACTACCCGCTCTGTTTTTAAACTTCGCATTCGATCTGTCTCTTAATTATCCCATTGCTTCTTCCTATATTATATGCTTTGTAATTAATACTTTCAAAGCAAGGTAATTATTTCGTTGTGATTATGGTTGTTCGACCCAGCCTTGAGTGGGTACCAGGCAAAATCCTGGGAAGTAAAAGCCGACTTTCTCTTGTATGACCTCATTTCTGGTTAATTCTCCTTTGGTCACTCCTGCATTCCGAACAAACATGAAAGTTAGAAGCTGGTATCTTTCTGGCTGCGATCAGCTCATTCCCACAATTCATTTAGCCGTTTAACTCTACCTGCATGAAGCAGATGTACACACCGGCATGTGTATTAATTACTGGACCTGTAGCGTGTGAGCCAGCACGATGTGTGTTATCGTTTGCTGCTTATGTGGTGTGGAGGTCGTCGTGTATAAGACAACGCAGTTGTCAAGCAGTTGTCTCCTAGGGCGTCGACACAGAGAAAACATTATTGGATGTGTGTGTGTGTGTGGGGGGGGGGGGGTGCATGTTTAAATGCTCAAAAAACCCAATAATAATAATGTTATTATTATTATTTATTATTATTATTATTATTATTATTATTATTATTATTATTATTATTATTATTATTATTATTATTATTATTATTGTTGTTATTATTAGAAGTCTATAGTTAAGCTTCAGCAACGAAATCGAAATTAATATTTTGAGAGCATGCATCTTCCCTGTAACTACATACGAATGTGAGTCGTGGACTATCTCCATCCTTAAAAAAAAAAAAGAAAATCGGGGAGTTTGAGCTGAAATGCTATAGAAAGTTTCTTACAATACCATGGACAAAGAAGAGAATAAATAGTGACATTTTAAAAGATCTGAACAGCATCTGACCATAATAAACAGCATCTGAACATAATAAACAGCATCTGACCATAATAAACAGCATCTGACCATAATAAACAGCATCTGACCATAATAAACATCATCTGACCATAATAAACACCATCTTGTCTCTGAAGCTGAAATATTTTGGTCATATCAAGCGCCATGGCGGTCTAGAAAAAAAAAAAAAAAAACAACAACAAAAAGCTTGGTACCAGGAAGAAGGGGCAGGGGCCGACCCACACGAAGATGGGCACAGGATATAAGTGACTCCTTGAATATGAAAGTACAAGAGGCGGGAGAGCTAGCGAGAGGCCGAGTTTTTTTCTTCCAGGCAGACGTGCTTCAAAAGGCCAGCTGCATTATTATTACTATTATTATTAATAATTTTGTGTTTAATAGACAATAAACATAATAATATATTTAAAATAAAACGACACATATAAACACGGATTTAAAATGTGAAATTCTATACATGGTTAGATTGGCATGCCCGTCAGATGAAGACGGTCTTGCCTGTAGCATAGTGCCATATATTGGTTTTGCATTTATGGAAGCTCCTGTCTTCCCCTGAGGGTCGATCTCTCTATCCGGCTGCAGGCTACATCGTTACTGGACCGCATGCGGCTGCAATATACAAGTCCTTCAGAAGACGCAGAAGTTGTCACATCAAATGAGACAGTGACATGTCCCACAATTTCCCCAAATATCACACAATGTTCCAGGAAAACGAGTGCCCGGAGAAGTCACATCTCTGTTTACGGACCAGTTATCATCTAGGGTCCGATCATTTAGAATGTCGGCGTTTTTCACCTTCTTTTCCAGGGTATACTTGAAACTTTTCTGAAACATTTCAGTTCAAAAGTTCCAGTTTCTTTCTGTAAGCACTGAAAAAGAGTCTGTGACTTACACCCAAAAGTTTCCACGGAAAAAATGCATGGTCTGAAAATGTTTACTTAAACTCACTTGTTTGCTGTACCAGAGGTTTTCCATGTGATAAGTCTCTGCAATGCTAAAGCAAGTACTTTTTCTGACCCTTTTTTGTGTGTGCATTTGCTACTATTACACACTCATCATCATCATCAGGTGCCTTGCCGACTGGCGTGGGCGATTATGTCTCTCCATAATCTGCGATCTCCTGCAGCATGTATCAGTTCGGATGCCGACACACCTCCATGCCATGCAACAAGACTGTCAAGCATCTTTTCTCGTTGTCTTTCTCTATCCCTTTTTCCACAGATCTTTCCAGTGGTCACAACATGTTCTATTTTCCCTCTTCTCATAACATGGCCGAAAAATGATGACTGTCTCCTTCTGATGTATGTGATAAGTTGTCTTCGTGCTTCCGCCTCTTTCAAAACCTCTTGGTTGCTCTTTTTGGCTGTCCAAGGTATTCTAAGCATTCTTCTGTAAAACCACATCTCTGAGGCCTCTAAAAATTGTTTGGCCTGCCTACCGATTGTCCAGGATTCACAGCCATATGTTAAAACTGAATGTATGTAGCAAGCAAGAATTCTTTTTCTAACTCTCAATGACAAGGATATATTGCACAAGATGTTTTTCATTTTATAAAATGCAGTTTTTGCCTGTCCTATTCTGTTTCTTATCTCATCTGATGTTATCCATGTGCCCAGATAATTAAATTTCTGTACTTGTCCTAAAATAACACCATCGACTTTTATTACACACTTAGTAATAATTCGTTTCTTTGATACCACCATTACTTCTGTCTTCCCATTATTCAAACTGAGGCCCATTCTTCCACTTTCTAACACCACAATGTCTATCATGTCCTGTAATTCTTTCTGACTTGTTTATCACACACTGCTGAGATTATATGTTCAACATCTGATCATCAATTACTGATTTCGAAGTTTTGAGGTTTGAACAACGGATCAGCATCATGGCACACGGGTAGTAACCCATAAGTGCTCTGTTCTTCTTCTAACTGAAGTCTCAGTCTGAAAAAGCTCAGCACAGTGCACAGGCTCTGTAGCACTGGCGAGTATCCTGAAATACTTTAAGTAAATTTTTAAGAGCAAATGGTGGTTTCCGTGGCGAAGAGATCAAGCTGTTTGCCTCGAGCACTGAAGGCTGTGGGTTCGTTTCACGGCCCCACCGTTCAGTTCACGAGTGCAATTTTTATGGTGATTTCTTGAGTCGTAACCGGAGCTACGGAGGTCGTACACCGTGCGACGCTCTTGGCATGCAGTGAGAGAGAGAATTCCAGAAAAATTTGACTAAAAAGCTCAACAAAATGGGAAAAAGGAAAACGTGCACAAAACAACACAACGTAACGTTTCGGCCAGGCAGCCTTTTTCAAACACAAGTGGACTACACAAAAGAGGAATGGAGAGTATGTAGATCTCTAAGGGGTGACGTGAGCGACATTTTAAAAAATGTGATGCGGAATAAATGAAATAAAATAAAATAAACGATGGCTAAAAAATATAGTCACAATACTGGGAATAAAAGAAATGCAAGTGTTAATGATACATAAATGATATTGATAAGAAATAGAATATGGTAATAATATGAAATAAAATAAAATAATTAACATTTAAAATGTAATAAGATTAGAACTATTTAGATGAAGGTATGTTTGGATATTGATACCTCTTGGACTAAGAACGCCAAGGCTGTGGATAAGGCGATTTTCCAAAGCGAGGCGGGTAGTATGATCGCCAGAGCAAGATTTTAATGCTGTGATAGATATGTCATCTTTACCGCTGTGGTCAGGGCTATTAAAATGAAGAGGGATTGGTTTGAGTGTCTTCTTGTCGATATCAGAGAGGTGTTCCCGGAAACGATCAGCTAGCTTCCTGCCAGTCTCCCCAATGTATGCCATGCTGCATCGTTTGCAGATAATTGCATAAATTACGTTGCGGGATTCGCAAGTAAAAGGTTCCCTAATTTGAAAAGAACCATTAGGGAAACTGACCGAAGAAGTCTGGACAACGAAAGGACATGTTTTGCAGGTGCTGCGTGAGCACTGAGTAGTCCCAAGAGGAAGTGCTGTATGGATCGGTGGGAGTCGGCTTCGGACAAGTATGTCTTTAAGGTTGCGATCTCGTCTGTAAACTAATCTAGGTTTCTCACTAAAGATAATCTTGGTGTCCGGATCAGAGCGGAGGATGTCCAAATGACGAAAGAATACTTTGGAAGCAACCACATTGTTAGGGTGAAAAGTCAAGATCAATTTAGGTCCCTCATTGGTGGAGTTACGTTTGGTAGGAAAAGCATCTCTCCTGGTGATTGCTAAAACTTTGTTTAGAGCCCCTTGTAGAATGTGTTCCGGATAGAAACGGAGAGAGAGAGAGAGAGAGAGAGAGAGAGAGAGAGAGAGAGAGAGAGAGAGAGAGAGAGAGAGGAAGAGAGAGAGAGAGAAAGAGACATAAAGAGGCATTTGGGATAGAACCCTGAACAATGAAGTCGATCTTCTCGACTTTACCTTGACCTTAGCTATAGAAGCATACAGCACATAATTGGTGCACATCGTTAACAAGTAAACAGAGACCTAGCGACATCTGTGTGCGGGCACAGGTCAACTATAGATTGAAATTTTTTTTGTATAAGGCATTGATTAATTCATTGATTCATTCATTGATTCATTTATTGCTTCACTTATTGATTCATTGATAGATTCATTGATTGATTGAATCATTGATTCATTGATTGATTCATTCATTGATTCATTCATTGCTTCATTTATTGATTCATTGATAGATTCATTGATTGATTGATTCATTGATTGATTCATTGATTGATTGATTCATTCATTGATTCATTCATTTATTCATGGCTGTTCGTAGAAAAAAGGAACGACAGTGTGACTATTTTTCCGTTGGGTCTATTGTATTTATTACCAAAAGCTTTTCGATTTTAATATCAAACATTTCAGTCATCATTAACAACTTCTGCCGTTAAGCACCGTGGGGAGGAATAATTTGCGATCCAGTGCACGCTGGCTGCCACTGGCTATTGTCATGCTGTAAAGGCGTACTGTCTTTAATGTTGTCAATCCATATTTACGCGGCCGTCCTCTGGCTCTTGTAGCTGATCTTCTGAGATGTAGTGCTTGTTATGGTAATTGATCTTGCTGCATTCTAATGAGATGGACAACCCAATTGATCTGCTGTTTCTCGATGAATCTAGTACAAGGCGTCGTTCCCACAATTTGTCTAATAGTTTCATTATTCACTCGATCTCGTATGGGCTGGTTAGCTGCTTTTTTTTTTTCAGGCAACTCATCTCCCAGGTGGTAATTTTGCGTATATGGGATAAGATAGTGCCCATGTTTGGCACTGGTGGCTTAATGTTAGAATGAATATGCTGTTTATAATCTATCTCTCTGAACTCATAGTTACGCTTGGATGTCTTAATAATGGTGACAATTGGTAAATAAGTAACATTTCAGTATCCTTTTTATTTCTCTTCCTTTTGACATATATCCCCTACTCCCCACTCCCTCTTTGGACTACAGGCTATCAACCAACTTACACACGGTGGGGAATCAAAGAATAGTAACACACCACCCTACCAGACAAATTACTATTCCCTGGAAAAAGACCTACCACCACAAAAAAGCCATAGACAACTTTTATGATGCTTCTAATATAAGCCCTACCCTATGTTAAATTAGAAATCGACATCACAGAACTCGGGGCATCCCCATAAGCGCTCCGTCCCCATCTTCAGCGAAGAGTTCCAATTCCGATGGTACTAGTACCTGTCTGATTGTATATTCGTCTCGCCCTCTGCCTTGAGTGTTGAGTGTCAACCAGATCCCCTGGTAACTCCTCGCAGCGCCGTTTGCCTCAGACCGTAATGATCTATTTGTGCCTCCGCCCTGTTCACTCGCTCACAAAATGCCCTCACAACATGTAGCTTGTCATACATCAAATCACCAGCAAGTTGTGTAGAACCGGCCAGTATATCTGCCTGCTCATTTGCAAAGCACACTGGCATCACCTTGAGAAAGTACATAAAGAATGCTAACTACCCGAACCTCTGAAGTGATGCTTGTCACTCTGTACGGAACATGCACAGTGTTGCCACTTTTCTTTGACAAAAAATATCCAAAACAGTGTCAAAAAATATCTAACTCCATATGAAAAGCATTTAGAAAAATATTTACGATCTAAACGTCAAAAACAGTATCTAAATGCAATGAAAAAGATCTAAATTTGGATATAAAAGATCCAAAGTGGTAGCACTGAACATGCATGTCTCGCCCTTTCTCAACGTGCTCTGTGTGTCAGTCACAGCTACGGCATGTGTGTACAGCTGATCTCAAGCCAGAGGAAGGCAGAAGCCCTACCCTAAAAATAAGCCACAGTTAAGATAGTCGGCTAGAATGAACAGCTTGTTGCTGAAGTGGCCGATCGGAGTACCTCTTCAGCAATCTCGTCATGCGCAACATCCACTGCGGGCCACAAATTGGGATGTCATGTCAAGGTATCATAGGCTTTTGCAAAGCTAAGATGTCAGGTCTACTGGGTGTGGCCACATGTTGCTTCGCAGCTCCACCGAGAGAGGACAGTCTTGCAAGACACATTCTAGAGTCTGTTCAACACTGGCCAGCCAGTTCCTTAGTAACTCAGTCCTAGAATCAATAATCAAGTAGAGCAGTAAGTTAGCCAATAAAACACTTTTATAGTCAGCGAAAAAGAAGAAAATTGTTTACAGTCTTTGTCAACCGAGACGAGAAAACAAATACCCAAGTGTCAACTCTATTCTGAAATGCTGAAGTGAACCATGGAAAGTTAGACAATATTTGAAACAATATTTGGAAACAATATTTGGAAGCGGCGGAGATATGACTTTATAGACGAATGATGAGAATACAATGGATTAAAACAACAACAATGAAGATGTCTTGAAAGAAACCGAGTCACGAAGAGAACTGATTCAGATCAGAAGGTGGCAATCAACATTCTTTGTTCGTGTCATGAGAAGGAAAAAAATGGAGTACATCTTGACGGTGGCAAAATTGGAGGGGAAAAAGATGCAGGTGGAGACTGGGAGAGAATTTCCTGGACAGTTTGACATCATGGCATGGAGAATCATCGGTCTCTGTTGATTGAAAATATACGAGACAGAAGGTTCTGGATAGACATGACTACTAACGCCGCACGGCACGAACTACAAGAAAAAGACAGTAAGCATGCTGTGCTTGCAAAGGATAAATCGAAACCGACGAATAGACTAGGAGGTCAATGTGAAATATAATGACACAACACGATAATGATGATGATGATGATGTTAATGACAATAATAACGGTGACGTCAGTGATTTAGCGAAGTCGTGTGATAGAGAAGGTCATCGCAGCTCTATTAAATATAAACACACCCCACTGTTCGTGTAACAGTCTTTGAAACCACGCAGCTTTGCTACAGTCAAGGTGTGGCCGCCATCCGCTATTACATGCAACTCCAGATGTATACTGGCTAATCCTATTAACTTTATCCTGTTTGGAATACGGCCTGAACATATTCCCTGGAACGTGCACACATGTTTTGACACTGCCTGTTTAGATCGCCTGAGGAATCGTAAGGACGGGATCTGTACGCGCATCCGTGTGTATGATGTAAGCAGGTAGGTGTGTACGTATTACGTATTTCTATCAATCATTTAAGAATCGACGTCATACAATAGCCGGTATACCAGTATATCTCCCACAGCGAATGTTTGAAATTTTGCTTTTTTTTGGGCGTTAGGTTTCTAATGTTCAGGTCAGACAGTCAGACGGGCTGCCTCAATGAACTTCCACATCCGTTCTCAATGGTTGCCCATAGCTTGATTTTGCATTTTTTTTTAAATCTTGAGGCCAGGTTTGTCTTCGTACGTGTAAGTATGACATGTAGATTCTGTCTGTTTCAGTAGCGTACTGGTTTTACACGCTTCGAAATCTTCCTTTCGTCATACACAAATATATCTATGTCCTTTCTTACCGGATCAACAATTCCCAATTCTAACCTTGCATATGTGACGTCATCGTCAGCACTCCTTCATAAATGATCGCCAGACTTTCTGTACTGTCTAATTTGAGTGTTCCTACAGCTGTATGGATGTGAGTGACGAAGTCAATTAGTTTGTTAATAAGTACGTACGTGAGTTATTTAAAAAAAAAAAAGTAAGTAAGTAATGTGTAAGTAATGTCAACATTCCGAGCCCTTAAGGTTCATTGCGGCAGATATCACTCGCCTCCATTCATCTCTGTTGGTGGCCTTCTCTTTATGTAAATCTTTTGTGTATTTAGTCCATGCCATGTAGTAGTAGTCATGTCGATCCAGCTGCAAACGACCAGGACCGTCACTAAAACTGTTCAGACAAAAGTGTGTGGAATTTTAGGTAAAGTAAAACAAGTAAAGGACCCTTTTCCACACCTTTAGATGCATAGGGCATCTAGGGCTAGACCTTTATTTTATAGACCAATCGACACAAGATAGGAGATGTGGTCAACATCACGCCGGCCGCCTTTACTGCACTCGATACCCACTCAAGGCTGGGTCGACCTGGGAGCCAAGGTCATTTTTGAAAAAAAGTCTGGCTCCACCAGGGATGAACCCACGCCCTTTTAATCCGCAGCTGAGCGTCTAGCCGCTACGCCACCGCAATTCCAGAATTTTAGGTACTCTAGGCGAATTGGAGCCTAGTAGAAAGATGAGGCGGTTCTCGACTTGACAGCCATAACCTCATGGATTTCATATTCTTTACTATGGCCAGCTGCTAGCCCTATGTAGCTACTGACCTCCTAATATGTTTTCTGTCGATTCAGACTCTCCGAATGTTTTTTGTGCCCCTTTATTTCTTTGCCCTGTGAGTTCCAGTGTAAAGACATTTTGGTTATTTACTCTGAAGTTTTCTTAACGTATGTCCAGTCCAAAACCATCACGTTTTGTTACCTTCTTGATTAACCTGAATTTCTCCCAAACTCCACGTTTGTGATTCTATCATACCCTTTAACCCCCCCCCCCTTTCCCCCACTTCTGCACAGACACCAGTTAATAAAAATTTTCAGTTTTTTAATAATAGTTTAAACTCTTTTGCATATTTCCATTTAGTACGTCAGTACTGATTTGACATTTGGAAAAGATGTAAAACCGAACGAAAAGTAAATCAGCCAGTTTTACAAAATAACAAACACAAATAGAACGTGAACGTTACGGCTATAGAGCCTTCTTCAGCACTTACATTGATTAAACAATACTACACAAACACACAATATCACTTATCTTTGTATCTCGTGGCAGCCAGGTTGATGTCAAGACAATAGTCTGGCGAGGCACGTGGGGCCGGGAAAATAAATATCTGGGGATATGCCAGAGGCCGTCACTCGTGAATAAGATGAAATTGTGTAGGCAGTTCAGCCCCTAGGATTTAGAGGAAGCTGTGTTGACAGTTTAGTCCACTGGGCGCCTGAGTTCCCAAAGTGTATATAAAGCGACTGATTTGACACTAGAACTCAATATTTTACGTTTAGCACTAGGTTTAATTTAAGAATTCCACAGATTGCTTAGTGCTAGTCGTCTCTTCCCCTTGCATTCACATTTTAATATTTGTCCCAGTTCATCCATCTTCATCAACACCACTAACTATACAGGTGCATGACTCTACGTCACAGAGTAGGATATCTTTTTCTTCTTCAACATTCCAAACACTTGAGGTCCATTGCGGCAGAAATGACTCGCCTCCATTCATCTCCCTTGTTGGCTTTCTATTTCCAGTTAATGAGACCAAGTGTTTGCAGGCCTAATTGGACATTATCTTTCCATCGTATTCTTGGTGTGCCTCGTGTGTTTAATTTGGGTGACCATAATATCTCGCGCTGAAAACGGGACATCCCACTAATGTGTTTAGCTGAAAACGGGTTATCCCATGCACGTCACCCCACACCCTTTTTCTAGGTTACCAAGGGGAAAGGTTTAATTGCCCGCTGGAGCCACTGTCGCCAAGAAATAAACGAAACAGTATTATGCTCTTTAAGTGCACTGGAAAAAAGCCTCCTATAAGACACATTATCATTAACACATTGCATACATAAAAAGTATCTAAAACTGGGAAATCTGAGAACGGCTACATATATAACCAAAGCGTATGTTCTATTCTCTAGCCAATTCGTAGATTTTTATAAAATATAAAATATACACATTTAAAACAATAAAAAGTGATTTTTCTAGTCAGTAATAAAGGGACTACCGGAACAAACATAAACAAGGGGGTGGGGCGAGGGGAGCTGTCCCAGTGAAAACGGGATGTATGGTCGCCTTATGTTTAATTTATCTCGGATCTGATTTCGTGGTTTCTGTAGATAGATATACGCTACACCTCAAGGTGTAACATCAGATAACACCAGATGGATAAGAATAAACTCACAGGGAGCAAGTACAGCGGGGATCTACAGTCATCAGTAGAAATTATCCTCTTTCGACACACGTTTCGGCCCACGATTCCTAAACGTATTCGGAGGTGGGCCCACCTGAGTTCATGAAGCTCAGGGCTGCTTCCCCGCCGCACAGAATTACCGGATGGTGTTATACTTTCGGCCAGAGACAAGACGACTTGGTGGTTTCGAAGGAGGTACTGTGAGATAAGAAGCCGCCACGGCAGCGTAATTAGAGCAGTCCGCATGCCTGGACGACCGAGCGACAAGCTTACTTTGGTTTACCGGACACATCTTGGACTTTTATTAGCAGTTGGCAGAGAGACACTGGCAGACAATTCGTACACGATGGACTTTTCAAAGGGATAAGAAACTCTTTTCCACTAGATACCCGGACCAACTCACCGAGGCCCGTCCCCTACGTTGTTGCGTTGCGTCCACAACCAGCTAGAGGCCCTTTCGGCCACCTCTCCCAGTTTTTTGAGTGCCCGTTTCCGTTCATTACCGCGCAATCCTAACTCTTTAACCACATTGTAGAGCGAAGTGGAAACGAGGCCTCTCGCTCCCACTTCGACGGCAAATACCCGCACTGTGTAAGCCTCGTTTTCTCCTCAAACCGGCTGCTAAATCACTGTATTTCTCGAGCTTATACAAATGATTCTCCTCCATCCGCGACTCAAACGGGACCGTCAACTCAATCAGGATGAGTTGCCGTTTTTGCGCAGAATGGAGAACGATGTCCGGTCGCAGGCCGGTTTTACGGATCAACTCGGGATACCGTTCATGTCCTGGCAGATCAACCGCCAGTAACCAGTCCCTCGCAGAGTCTAGTACAGATGGAGCGAATGCGTTTTTTGTTGACCTTACCGATTGGAACCTGCCCAGCCTTGAGGAAACGAATGGGGGCGATACTAGAACTGGCTCTGGCGTTAGCCCTCATTCTAGCCTGGTCGACAACGGCTGCTAACTCCTTTAGCACCTTGTTGTGGCGCCAGGTATAGCGGCCTTGACCTAGAGCTTTCCTGCACGCGGACAGGACGTGCTCAAGAGTTTGCTTTGATTTGCACAACGGGCAAGTCGGATCGTTGGTCGCAGACCATTTAACCATGTTAACACCGGACGGTAATACATCGTACGCCGAACGAACGATAAAGCTCAGTCGCAGCGGGGTCATCCGCCAGATCTCACCCCATGTGAGTATTCTCGGCAATGCGCTCTCCAGGCTGACCCAATGGCCCTGCTGCGACTGTTGGGCTGCTTTCTGGACCCGAACCTCGTTTTCGTTGTCCCTCACCGTTTGTATCACCATGTCTCGGCGCTCTTTGGCTGAGGCCTTTGACCACCAATTGACCTTCCCGTGCCCTAGGCCTCGACGGTCGGTTTGTGTGTAACCCATTACCTCCTTCAATTTTTAGTGCGTTCTGAGCAGATTCAATTGCATCGAGGACTCTCCACTTCTGACCAGTCTTTAGAGCGGGCTGGACAGCGATGACATTTGGGTCTGAGGACTCACGCAAAAGCATGGCGAGCCTAACTTTGCCGACTTTAAACTCTTCGGTTATCGACTTGAACGGAAGTACCAGCTTAGCCTGTTTGCAATACAGAGCCACGTCGGTCAGACAAGGCGGTGCTCCAATCCACCTTCTTAAGGCTGTATTGATTTTCTTTTCCATGGCTTCAACTGCAGTCATCGTCACCTCGTAGACTAGCAGTGGCCATAGAAGCTTCGGAATCAACATGAATTGGAGACACCATACCTTGAATTTTCCGATCAGCCTGCATCGCTCGATCGCGAGCAGGCCTGTAGCCAGTGACTCATGTATTCGCCGGACTTCCGCTCTGTCAGATAACTTCGAATCGTAGACGCGACCGAGGCTCTTCACCGGTTCCTCCAGAACCGTAGGGATCTTGTTCCTTGCCACCGTAAAACTGGTCGCCGAAACCTTGCCCTTATGGATTGACAGACTCCTCGACTTCTGCGGTTTGAACTGCATACCGCTCCATTGGACCACCGCGTCCAATCTATTCAGGATCGTGCGGGCAGACTCCTCGCTGCCCGTTATAATAGTCGTGTCATCCATAAATGCGCGCAGTGGCGGCAACCAGTGATCCCCTATTTGAAGGCCCAGTCCGTAGCCGGCCGCCCCGTCTAATAAGATCTGCATTGCCATGACAAACAGTATGGGTGAGATCGTACACCCCATAGCTATCCCAATCTGCAACTCAGTCCACCTCGTGGTAAACGTCGAGGTAGAGAAGCGCAAAGCGAACTTAGAGAAATATTGCTCGACCATTTGAATGATCTGTGTCGGTACGTGAAACATGCGAAGGGCTCGCCACAGAAGCCTATGGGGGACTGCCCCGTAGGCGTTGGCTAAGTCCAACCATATAACGTGCAAATCGGTTCTCTCATGCTTGGCTCTCTGGATAGCCTCCCAGATCATGGTCGCGTGTTCAAGGCACCCAGGAACGCCTGGGATACCACCCTTCTGAACACTCGTATCTATGTACTTGTTAGTCATCAGATACTGTGTGAGCCGGCGAGCCATGACTGAGAAGAATATCTTACCCTCAACATTCAACAGCGAGATGGGCCTGATTGGGAAAGACTCTTCGAGTCCTGCTCTTTGGGAATGTAGACCCCATTTGCCTTTGACCACTCTGGACATATGTGATTGCGGATCCACGCTTGTCTCAACAAGACGTGAAGCATTTTTAGGATTTTCGGGCAACGCTTGTAAAGAACGTACGGAACACCGTTCGGACCTGGGGCAGACTTGCCGCTGGCTTTTTTCACAACGTCCTCAACCTCAGACCAAAGGGGAGGTACCAGTTTTAAATGGTACCTTCGGCACCGAAGGCTGTTTAAGACCGCTAAGGATCTCTGGATTGTCATCGAGAGGCTCTCTCCTCTTTTTATCCGAGTACATCTTGCGTAGATGTAGCTCTAGTTCTTCCTGACTGACAACCAGAGTCCCAGACTTCGGTTGCTCGAATAGACCTCGGGCAAACTGATACGGGTCCCTAAAGAATTTCTCTCGCTCCCTTTTGGTTCTACGTCTGTTGTTACAGAAACGCTCGGCGCGACAGAGGGCACTGTGTTTGTTCTTTAAGTGCACCCACACTTCGTACAGCCCCTCCCGTTCGCTGCCCGTAGCGGCTTTGAACCGTTTTC
>CAJHNH020000672.1:212500-223032 GCA_905116865.2 Candidula unifasciata
CGGGCCATGCGCCTTGCATTGGTTTCGACAGTGGTATTAAGAAAGCCGATCGTCCAGAAAGCAATGGCATACTACTGGACGTAAATTTACCTAGAAAAACCACACACCAGCAAGGAGCTGTTGGGTTGGTTCTGCATCGTCCTGTAAAGGATACGCAACTAACCGTACTTGTTTGATTGTAGTGCCGTTAACATGAACCTTCATGATTTTATGTTTCCTGCTTATCCTTATTACCTCTGTTGTGGCGGTGTTTATTTTCATGTAATAATTTGTGTAGAAAAACATTGCAAAGGGTGCAAAGTTGAGTTGATTCAGGAACCGACATCACAACACTCAGAGCCTTCCAGTAAGCGCTCTATCCCCATCTTTAGCAGCCAGCGCAGAGTCCCAACACCTATGGTGCCAGTTGCATTCTGATTATGCGTCTGTCGTGCCTTTCCTTCGAGCGTCGAGTATCCGCGAGAGCCCTCGTCACTTCGCGGTGCATCACTCTCACCAAACTCACCTTTTGCGCCTCCGACTTGTACACGTTCTCACTCACCACGTCTACCTTATCACGCATCTCTATTCGAGCCAGTTGTGCAGAGCTGGCCAATCTGTTATCCTGTTCATTTCCAAAGACACCGACTGAACCCGAAGAAAAGATCTAAACAAAGCTCGTCACCTCTAACCTCTGAAGCAAAGCTTGTCACTCTCCACGAAGCCTGTCCTCTTTTCACCTTCCTCATGCTGAGGTAAAATAGAACAACCGGTAGGAAAAAAAGGGGCGGGGTGATTCTGAGTCCTTCCGCCTCCCCTTCGGCTTAGATATATCCAAGGCTGGGGCCTCAATAGATTTATTTATAGTTTTACTGAAAGTTTTTAAAAAGTTAAGGGCCATTTAGGCACAGTGAGCACATAGGGCTAGACCCATGTGATGATGATGGTCTTCACGCGAACATTGTGGCAAGCAGAAAGTCCGTTCAGCAAGTGACGGCACGAGATACTTGGGGCTATTCGAGTAAGCGGGGGGGGGGGGGGGGGGGGGGGAGCCCAAGCTAGACTCGTGGTCAGTTGGTTACCAGAAGTCGTAGAAGACGGTTGTGTTAATAGAAGATGTAGTTCTTATGTCTTGTGAATGACCTGGGTTGGAATATGTCGCAAGCGATGGAAGTGCGAATAATCGTTGGAGCATGTTGAATAAATGTAACAGAATAAACTGATAGCATGTACAAGGAATCTGAGCCTCGTTTGTGTTATCAGTCAAAGACGTCAGAGCAGTGCAAGTAGACATGTTGCAGTAATCATACAATCATACAGTGTTGAACCAATGCGAAAGCCGATACGTCGTAAGCCAAGGTACATTTCAAGTGTCGTAGTAAGCCAAGGTTCATTACAACCTATATTGTATAGATCGATCGGCACTTTACTTCAGACGGTGTTACCTGGCACCTACTTCCACAGGTCAAGAGCGTAATAACCGTAATGTGCTGAGCACCCCAAAAATATAATAATTTGTTTGATATAGTTCTAAATGTATCCAATATTTTTAAAGAGAATTTTTCTGTATGGATAAAGGAGCCGCTTAACTCTTTTACAACCGGGAGGTTGGAGGGGGTGGTTGTGCTCAGCGCCCCTACCACTAAATTGGAGTGCGGTGGGTGGGAAGGATTCGGGGAAGGGGGGGGGGGGAAAGGGGCTCAATGAACACGTGCCCCTATTTTGAGCGCCTATGCCTAGTTGTACCCAAGTCACACTGACCTCTGCGCACTTCAGCAGGTCAACGCCCTCCGATTGTTAGTATCCTATTGTTGGCCATTAAGTATTCACTTAAATGCTTGTCAGTTCTGCTATAATATTGCGTTAAGGCTCAGACAGGAGTAATAGCATATGTTTACATGTTATCAACTTGCAGATAAGATAGTTACGTTTGACACGTTAATGATCTCAAGCTTTTTACACGTTTTACTCAGTGATTATCTCTACCGTCTGGTTTTAGGTTTCTGACAGGAGTTTGATTAGGGCAGTGCCACCACGGCTGGCTCGTGGCTCAAGCGTTCTAATTCCTATATGTTTAATAACTCCCTAAGTGCCAAGAAACGTACCATTGTTATGTGTCCATTTTTTAATTGTTCATCGCGCATCGGACATGACCATAAGTGTTCCGATCTCCTCCTGAGTATGTGTCAAAATATTTTTAGGCTAACAACTCCCATTCTGCCTCCCATTCTGTTCTGATTCATATAACGACGGATCGCTGCCGCATGGTTTTCCTTTTTTTCGCGGCTCCAACTGGTACACCCAGGGTATGTGCAGTATATTCAGGGAAAAGTCATTTGTACGAAACTGAAAGTCTCACAGAGTTTAGTCTCTCGTATGCCATTGATTACGTCTCTGCTGTCAATAGATGGCCCAATTCCTGGTAGTCGCACTGCCAGCCGGGGAGTCTGCTCTCTCACTGTCTTTCACACCAGCATGCTCTGGGACAAAAAAAAAAAAAAAAAAATAGTGCATAATTTTAGCGTTACCATTTGGCATTTGCATACTATTAAAAAAAGCTGCCTGGATATTTAAATTTACAGTACCCCATAGGTTGCCCCTTTGAAACTAATAAACTAATATGCTAGTGTTAATTCTCCATAGTTACTGTTATTTCTTCATAGTTCGTGTTATTTCTTTATAGTTAGTGTTATTTCTTCACAATTATTATTATGCTTACCCATCTTCACTGAAATCATCTGGGACTTAACAAAATAAAACTGGGATCATAGATCTACTTAAAGTAAACAGCAGCAATTGTTATGGGAACTAAAGGCCAATCATGATAGGGATCCCATTTTTCGATTACCATTGATGGACAGCACGCAGCAAAGATAACGTTAAACATAAATAAAAACAGTCATACAGTTTCCTAAAGAGCAATAGTTTAGATGACTTGTCCTGGTAACAACTGCCACAGAATGCTAGGATGTGAAGACCTGGCAAAAACAGACAGGGAGGACCACGCAAAACATGGAATGACAGTATATGACAGTATCTTCTTTTCTTTTTCACGTTCACCGGCTGCAAACTCCGGCGAAAGGTTCTGGTTGTTCATCCACCTCTTGACTTGAGACGTGTTCCAGAACCCGAGGTTTGCGTGCACATCCGTTTTACAGATCTGAGTAATTTATGTGCAGACTGTTGGTTCGTTGCATCTCAGGCGGATGATCTCCGACTTCGAAGCAAATACCCAATTAGTCGATTCTTACAAACTGCTTGTTGGGCTTGTTTTTCACCACAATGGGGGCCGGAACAGACACGGGGAGGGGCAGAGTTATGAACAGCCTTAAAGTAACGCTCAGCTTACGCAATGTATTTGAAAGAAAGAAAAAACGTACCCTGCTACACTTCAGTAAGGTACCTGAAGGAATAAGAAAAAACTTACCCTGCTACAGTTCAATAAGGTAACTGAAGTAATAGGAAAAAACTTACCCTGCTACAGTTCAATAAGGTACCTGAAGGAATGAGAAAACACTTATCCTGCTACAGTTCTATAAGGTACCTGAAGGAATAAGAAAAAACTTACCCTGCTACAGTTCAATAAAATACCTGAAGGAATAAGAAAAAACTTACCTTGCTACAGTACAATAAGGTACCTGAAGGAATAAGAGGTGTCACTTTAAACATATTTTGTGAACCGTTTAATGCTGGAAGAGTTAAATCACTTAAAAATTAGAAAAAGGAATTGCTGAATGTAGGGGGTGGGTGGGTGGGGGGGGGGGGAAGGGGTCAGTTATCGAGTTTTCAATATTTTCTTCAATGTGGTGACATCTAGATACACTCTGCAAATGTTAAATGTGAAGTTAAAAGAATTGATTTCAACTTGGCGTCTCTAGACTTAAGGGATATAATAGCCGTCAGAATAGGTTAACAATGTGGGCTCTAATGTTACAGATCTTCCGTATCATGTTCGTACTGTAGGGGAATTTTTGTTATCTGAATGTTCGGGGTCCCTATCCGCGGTCGTCCTAGAAAGAGGTTCCCAGTGGAAGACCTGGGCCAACATAGGAGTCGGAAAGTATCTGCCTGAGAGGCAAGGAACTAACAATCTGCATACGAAGAAACCAGATCTGTTTGTTTGTTTGTTTGTTTGTTTTAGTATGCAGAAGCCATGAGTTGTTAACCGGTATTATGGATATCGCAACCTTTCGGCCTTGATTCCATTGTAAATACCGTAAATCTGGGAGAAAACGTGGCTTTCCTGCCTACCCCCGGAGTTGAACCCGGACCACAAGGAGTTCGTCATCCGCTCTCCGCGCAATCCGGTTTAGCCAACTACGCTAGAGAGCCGGGCAAACCAGATCTGTAAACTGATTTATACGCAAAACTTAGGACCTAGAACAAGACCAAAGTCCAGAACTGGGCGGTTAAGTTCATAGTCGTCCCAATGTGGGATGCAATATTTTGTTATTTGAAGCCCCACCCTGGCTTCTGCCGGGGGCCCTGAATATAGCCGGGCCATAAATATGGCCTAACGGCTGAAAGAGGTTTCTGAGAAATCTCCGTGGGTGATCCTCATCGGCATAGTGGCAGTTTGTGTCACCGGGTGTTTATCGCTTTTGTGATGTCCTGGTGGGGTACAGCTACCTACAAACTGGGCGGCTAGCCAGACTTATCGAGGTAATTTACAGTTTACATGAAGAAGAAGAAGCTGAAGAATGACGGGGTCTGTGGCTTAAGTGTTGTGAGGGCTGCTTCACAATCCCGACGTACTGAGGCTTTATATCGCTTGAGAATCTTCGTCGTCATCGTCTTCTTCTTCTTCTTTTTCTTCGTCGTCGTCGTCGTCTTCTTCGTCGTCGTCGTCTTCTTCGTCTTCTTCGTCGTCATCGTCTTCGTCGTCGTCGAATTCTTCGTCATCGTCGTCTTCGTCGTCGTCTTCTTCGAGGTCGTCGAATTCTTCGTCATCGTCGTCGTCGTCTACGTCGTCGTCTTCGTCGTCGTCGTCGTCGTCTTCGTCGTCTTCGTCTTCTTCGTCTTCTTCGTCGTCGTCGTCGTCGTCGTCTTCTTCTTCTTCTTCTTCTTCTTCTTCTTCTTCTTCTTCTTCTTCTTCTTCTTCTTCTTCTTCTTCTTCTTCTTCTTCTTCTTCTTCTTCTTCTTCTTCTTTATTATTATTATTAATATTATTATTATCCGGGCCTTTAAATCATTGCACCCGACTGTAGGATACCGATTATTTGTTGCATTTTACAACATGTTTGTTACAGGGCAGCGACTCTGTTCATATCTCCCAACACTAACCCACACGGCGACATTCTGCTCTATCCTTTACAATCCTTTCGTGACTGTATAGGGAGGTTGACAATGCAATATGGTTAGACTGTGAAGGAAACAGCTATCACCAAAGCTCGAATTCCAGGCAATCCGCGTGTGAATTGCTAAACGATGATCTGAGAGGCTAGAAAGCTTATTAGAGTGCTTGACTGCCTATCGATCGTACCATCGATCGATTGATCAGTCTGTTTAACCCGTTCTGCAGGCTGCTGCTAAAGGCTTACTATATCATCACGAGATTAAGAAAATCAGACTGGACGGCAGACCAACAAGATAGATCCCAGCTACCCCGTTCAACCTCCAGAAACGGTTATTATTAGTACACGCATAGCAGCTACAGTAGTCGTGCTCTAAAGATTCTTTCATCTGACAGGAAAGACAGGGGGAGGGGAGGTTGAGCGGTCTCGAAGCATTGCGCCCGTCTCGAGTGCTGGAGGTCCCGGTTCCGGCCCCCGTGAAGGCAGGGATTTTTCACGTGGACTTCTCCTGGTCTCCGAGTAGTAAAATCTGACGCCCGTGTGTTTTGTTGCGCACGTAAATAATCCATGGGAGCTGGAAATAGACAAAAAGTAGCCTAACGGCGCTGTCCGGGCAACATTTTGAGGTTTTTTCCAGGATCATCGCCGGTGCTACGGAGTTCTTGCACTGCGTTTTGATTCTTCAGACTCAGGCTTGAGTTAGAAATAGAACGGAACAACTATGGGTTACTCACTCTGTGCCGTGATGTTGCTCAATAAAAAAAAATTATCTGACAGAAGGTTAAAGGTTTAAACAACGGATCAACATCATGGTGCTCCGCTCTACTCTTAACTCAACATAGAGTCCGAAGAATTACATCGCAATGCACGAACTCCGTAGCACAGATGATCATCTGACAGGAAAATTGTTTCGTCTGGCCACGGCCGTCATTGCCTAGCTCTTGCAAGTGTCGATCTCTCTTTGTTTGCAGGCCCATTGCTTCTGTTATGTGAGTTTGTTCATTGAGGCATACATACATCTTATCGATTCCCTGCAGAACTAATGCCTCTTTTTACTATCAACTTCTTCTTTTGTCGCCTCAGTGCTATTACGCTGTGGCTCAGTGTCCTTTTTTTTCTGTATATGTCTTGCGCTACATTATCAGGGCTACCTTATATTTGCTTCTTATAACATTGTAGATATCTCTCTCCTCCACCCTCCTCAATTGATTTATCTCTTTCTGTATCTCTCACTCTCTCGTCAACATTGTTTTTCGCTAAATGTAAAGAAGCATAACGACAGTGATGAGCATGGGGCAACAAGGTGGCTGCGTGGTCTCGAGGCACAGTGTCCGCCTCGAGTGCTAGAGGTCCTGGGCTCAAGCCCCGGTGAAGGCTAGGATTTTTTTCCGTTCACGTGGTAAAAGTAAATAAAAAAAGTAAAGATCCTTTTTCACGCCTTTAGGCGCATCGGGCATTTAGCAAGAGCACCCACATTTTCACAGACCAATCGGCGCTCTGTGGGTAATGTGGTCAGCTTTACGCCGGCCGTATTTATTTCCCCAGGACAGCCATCCCGGTACCCATTTTAGGCTGGATCGACCTGCGACGTCCCATACAATGATAAAAATCCGCATCAGCCAGCAGTAGGTTTCGATCATGGTACGTTGGAGCTACGAGTCGGACTCGCAACGCCCAAGCCATGGACGCCGCTCTGTTCACGTTGACTTTAGTTATTTCCCCTGTTCTCTGGGTAATGAGATCGGACGCCCGTATGTATTGTAGCGCACGTAAAAAAAAAATCCCTTGGCAGTTGGAAATCGAAAAGAGTAGCCTAACGGCGCTGCCAGGGCAAAATTTGGAGTTAAAAATACTACACTGAGCTACTTCGGACTCAGAATTGAGCTAGAAGTAGAACGGAGCACTTATGGGTGCCACGATGTTGATCCGTTGTTCAAATCTTCAAACCTAGAGACAACTAGATGGTCAACAGACACCGGGGCAAACCGTCTGCGTTAAATAACTTTACAAGGACCAAATGCAATGGAATAATGTGTTCACGAAGGAAATATTCGTCAATCAAGAATGTTGTGAGACATAAAACTTGGAAACGCGTAAGTTTTTGTAGTATTTGCAAAGAGAGAGAGGGGGGAGAAACAAAGTAAGCTGGAGACAGAAGGACGAAAGATTGGACGGACGAACGAATGAACAAACTTTATTTTCAAGCGGTTATAAATTGGACACACAAGACAGGCCTGTGTGTCCAATTTATAACCGCTTGAAAATAAAGTTTGTTCATTCGTTCGTCCGTCCAATCTTTCGTCCTTCTGTCTCCAGCTTACTTTGTTTCTCCCCCCTCTCTCTCTTTGCAAATACTACAAAAACTTACGCGTTTCCAAGTTTTATGTCTCACAACATTCTTGATTGACGAATATTTCCCCACCATAATATTGATCTGGCCAATGTATTTCTAAGGCGTGCAATGGAGCAAGGGAAATTCATATTATGTACGCAGTTACCATAAACAACAAGTGTTGTTGTGAACCGGACTTCCTAATTCAATAGCAGCCGAGTCGGAACCCAGAACTTCAGCCCCTACTCCACACCGTAAAACTTATTAAAGCAACTCCCTTAACCACGCAAAGGAGATATTTGAAAAAAAAATTACCTTTGTACATTTTTATATATTTCCAATACTATTTTGTACTCATGTGCCATTCATCAGAACTTTTGGACAATATATTTACGTACTTAATCAAGGCTTATGCCCTTAAACACACACACACACACACACACACACACACACACACACACACACACACACACACCCTTTCACCCCACCCCTCTAGAAAATTGTGCACAGCATAGGGTGTGGCTCATTATTGCATTGGTGTTCCATATCGCAGAAGTACAATTAATTGGAAAAAAGCGGGAGAAATAAAAACTTTGCCTGAATACTGATCTTTACTGGGGGATGAAAAGCAGTAGCATATGAAAGAAGAAGAAGAAGAAGAAGAAGAAGAAGAAGAAGAAGAAGAAGAAGAAGAAGAAGAAGAAGAAGAAGAAGAAGAAGAAGAAGAAGAAGAAGAAGAAGAAGAAGAAGAAGAAGAAGAAGAAGGAGAAGAAGAAGGAGAAGAAAAAGAAGAAAAATAAGAATAAGAAGAAAAGTAAGAAGAAGAAGAAGAAAAATAAGAATAAGAAGAAAAGTAAGAAGAGGAAGAAGAAGAAGAAGAAGAAGAAGAAGAAGAAGAAGAAGAAGAAGAAGAAGAAGAAGAAGAAGAAGAAGAAGAAGAAGAAGAAGAAGAAGAAGAAGAAGAAGACGAAAGAAGAAGAAGAAGAAGAAGGAGAAGGAGAAGAAGAAGATGAAGGAAAAAGAAAGAACACCAAGCACTTACCCTATAAAATAAACTTCAATATAATATACATAAATACTATATTTTTTATACCTGGGAGGGTTTATAACAAAACAAATATGACGTGTCTGCAAAAGGTTCTGGAAATTTGTTCCTGGTACATATATTACTTACTGAACAGTCTACTCTTCTTTTGAAGTGTAAAACACTGGCAGCTGATTAACTGTTATCTTTCAATCATCTGTTGGATGTTTTAAATCAGGGTTTTCCAAATGTGGGGCCCAATTAGGGAGGATGTTTAGGTGGGTCGGCAAATTGATCATTTAGAGGTTGGGGGGGGGGGGGGGGGTTATTTAAGATTTTCGTGGGGCAATTCGAAAATAGATTCGTCAAGAGTTACAGATAAGAGTTATGAGTTAGATGAGTTCGATTATCTTCACAACACTCCGGACACATCCATATTAGATACATGGGGGAGGGGGTGGGTATGAAGGAGGGGGGGGGGTGAGGGGCGATACGAATTTCAGCATGGCTTAGGCGGGGCGTGGCACAAGAAATTTAAGTAACACTGCTTTAGAGAAACCGGTCTTTCTTCTGAATTGTGGCTTTGGTAATTATGTTCTCAGCTTGTGTAAATCCGTGTTATTTTTTTGCACGCTTGAGGCGATGCAATATACCAGGAATTGTAAAACCAATTTGCACTGTAGAGATGCAGATATATAGAAGAATATGCTGCCTTAAAAAATAAAAAAATAAAAAGCTATCTCACATGCCTCTTGCTCCCATCCCCATGTGGCGTCTAGGGCCCTATGTGGCGTTTAGGGCCCCGTGTGGCGTTTACGGCCCCATGTGTGATTGGGGGTGGGAGTTGACCTGAATAGACCCATGGACCCCCTAACAAGCATGTCGTATAAAGTAACTTATTATGGGTGCTTTATCGAATTCAGAGTTCATCTGCCTGAGACGCGAGGAACCAGCGGTCTACATACAAATAAGCCAGATCTATAAAACCAATTTGCAGGCAAAACTCACGCTCTGGAACACAGTGAAATAAAAATGGGAGGATTATATTAAGAGATGAATGAGAGGCAGAAAACCATTGTGAAAGAGAGAGAGAGAGAGAGAGAGAGAGAGAGAGAGAGAGAGAGAGAGAGAGAGAGAGAAAGAGAGAGAGAGAGAGAGAGAAAGAGAGAGAGAGAGAGAGGGGGGGGGGGGGGTTGGAGATCTGTCGCAGCTAACCTTGATTGTGAAGATGCCATCTAATTGATTGACTTGATAACAAAATCACAAGCTTCGATACACTCTCTCTCATGCGTAAAAAAATTGATGACCAGATCTGCAAAATTCCTTTGTCGTAATGCACGTTCCAGTAATCAAGCGATTTCCAGCACTCAGGAAATCCGATGTAGAGAATTGACAAATCCCATTGCCCTTCTTTTTTTAACATCCGCACATAAAAATATTCTACTCGTCCTGTTGCACAAAGTTCTGCAATTTTTATAGTCTACCCCGTTTGGCTTTGGCAATTATTCCTGTCCACATCTTTCAGGCTCGGGTACTGTCAATCATTTCTATAGAACGAACCAACCAAATTCATTTTCAAGGGGTGAAAAAAAACACACACACACATAATAGCATGCAAACGCGCATACACACTTATATACGCACACACACACATGCATATATACGTTCATAAATACATATATACATAAATACATGCGTCCATACGTGCGTTTTACGAACATACAAACACACATGCATGCTTGCATACACACACACACATACATACATACATACACACATACACATACATACATACACACATACACGTACATACGTACACACACACACACGCACACACACGCACGCACGCACGCACAGACAGACAGACAGACAGACAGACAGACAGACAGACAGACAGACAGAC
>CAJHNH020000672.1:228502-245862 GCA_905116865.2 Candidula unifasciata
CATACATCCATACATACATCCATACATACATCCATACATACATCCATACATACATACATACATACATACATACATACATACATACATACATACATACATACATACATACATACATACATACATACATACATACATACATACATACATACATACATACATACATACATACATACATACATACATACATGCATACATACATACATACATACATACATACATACATACATACATACATACATACGTACGTACATACGTACGTGCATACGTACGTACGTACGTACATACGTACGTACGTACATACATACGTACATACGTACGTGCATACGTACGTACGTACGTACATACATACGTACATACGTACATACGTACATACGTACATACGTACATACGTACATACGTGCATACGTACATACATACATACGTACATACATACATAGTACATACATACATACATACATACATACATACATACATACATACATACATACATACATACATACATACATACATACATACATACATACATACATACATACATACATACATACATACATACATACATACATACATACATACATACATACATCATACATACATACATACATACATACATACATACATGCATACATACATACATACATACATACATACATACATACATACATACATACATACATACATACATACATACATACATACATACATACATACATACATACATACATACATACATACATACATACATACATACATACATACATACATACATACATACATACATACATACATACATACATACATACATACATACATACATACATACATACATACATACATACATACATACATACATACGTACATACATACATACATACATACATACGTACATACGTACATACGTACATACGTACATACGTACATACGTACATACGTACATACGTACATACGTACATACGTACATACGTACATACGTACATACGTACATACGTACATACGTACATACGTACATACGTACATACGTACATACGTACATACGTACATACGTACATACGTACATACGTACATACGTACATACGTACATACGTACATACATACATACATACATACGTACATACGTACATACATACATACATACATACATACATACATACATACATACAAATGATTAACAACAGCTCTATAGCTACTTTATGTTATCAGTGCCGAAATGTGACAATGAATAGGACAAAAGCACTAGAATAGAAAGTAAATGCCTGTGAAATGCCCTGTCTCTGCAACTTCACTAACAATATAAGAAGAGACATGGTTATGAATACCAGCATTAGAGAGAAAGTTGGAATAAAACCATGTCTGGATTATATTGACAAACAAAGAATGAAGTTGTTCGGCTATATATTAGGAATGTAGCTAGACCAAACTAAGTATGAAACTTTTTACAGCAGAACATATGTGAGGAAGGCGAGAGAAAGACAAAGAAAGGACACCTGAGAAGCTCTAGACAAATACAGAAAACCACGGCACTGGGCTACAACCTGATATCAGTGAGACGGCAAAAAAGAAGATAAACATACACGTATACATGCACTCTCGAACATAAATAAATACTCACTTCACTTGGCCACTTCTCTTCTACCCTGGGGTGTAGAGGTTTGCCAGCGAGATCGCCAAGACTTCTATGTAAGCAGTTTTCTTGATGGCTTTGTTCCATTCCAGTCCTTTGTCAGTTAGGGACTGTCGGATGTTGTATTTCCAGCAGACCTTGGGTCGCCCTGGAGGACTAGTTCCCTGGTTCTTAGCCCCCCACGACTGCCATGGTGGCCGATTTGCTTCCATTCTGCAGACATGTCCAAACCATCGTAACTGTGGCTGATCCACTCGGGTTTGTAAGGACTGGATTTCAAGATCTTGACGTATTGTCTGATTGCAGACTTTGTCCCTTCTTGTCACTTGGACCACCTTTCTCAGATATCTTATTTCTGAGCCCTGAAGCTGCATTCATAAATACAATTATAAACACCATACATATACAAATACATACATACATACGGGAAGGAGTAAGGAGCTGATGAAGTGAACAGACTGTGTGCCTGTTGTTTTCTTGTTCCGACTACGTCGTCTGGTTTAGAAAAGAAAATATGGTTGTGATAATCACTGGGCTTATCGCTGGAACTCAGGGTTTCGTGCTTTCTATGACGCTCGCTACAAATATTTCGCCGCCTTACGGGGATCTACTCATTTCCAACTAAATTGACACAAAGAAACCAGACCATAGTTATAACCGATACTGCTCACAGTAGGTTGAAAATGGTCGATTACTTGTTTTGTTTTTTTTATAAATGGATGTGTTGGATGGATGTACCAAGCAAAATTAGGCTATACGACAGATTAAATGAAATAATCATCTCATCGGTAATCAAATCGTGCACTTTGGTATCGTAACTTTTTTGAAAATTTTTAAAATTATTTTTGTAATCATGTTCATCATCATCATCATCATCATCATCGTCATCATCATTATCACATCATCATCATCATCATAACCACCACCACTACCACCAATATTACCAGCACAATCGAAACCTTTATCATCGTCAACAGCATCACTAGCACAAACACCACAGTCATAACCACCACTATCATCATCCTCCTCAGGGGGCCGCGTTAGCGCAGTGATAAGAGACTCGCTTTCAAATCCAACTTTACCTTTACCTTTTTATCATCATCATCAGCACTGTCGAAACCTTTATCACCATCAACAGCTTCACTACCACAAACACCACAGTCATAACCATCACTATCATCACCATCAGCACTGTCCACTTAATCTTTGATTTTTTAAATGATCATTATTTTGTCATCATCATCATCATCATCATCATCATCATCGTCGTCCTCATCGTCGTCATCATTATTACCATCAGGTCCTATCTTCAGACTAAAAATCAGCTGTAATCAGTCCTATCTATTCCGAGTAATTAAACTAATTTCTACACACAGCCACCACATCCATGTAACTCCCAGCGTGCCGTACACAACTGCAACTAAAAGCCAAGCCCAACACAATATATTGAATGCTCCTGTCTGGCATGTAAATGTGCCGCTGACGAGAAGAATGCATCAATTGTTAGACATGACAATAACGGCTATAAAGCGATGGGACTTGCTGGTTGAGCTGCTAAAGCTGCTCAAAATCGAATTACGTGACAATGGGGTAGAGATGAATGTATAATCCGGTGCAGAAAGCTACACAGGAAGTGAATAATAAGGTCAAACAGATATGTAGTTTTTGTTTGTTTTTGTTTGTTTTTAGTATCCAGAAGCCATGAGTTGTTAACCGTTAGGCTCGGTATTATGGATATCACAACCTTTCGGCCTTGATTCCATTGTGAATACCGTAAATCTGGGAAAAATGTGGCTTTTCTGCCTTCCCCCGGGAGTGAACCCGGACCACAAGGTGTTCGTCACCCGGTCACCGCACAATCCGGTTTAGCCAACTACGAGGTTAACTGCATATAGCTAGGTCTACCGAGAGCGTTGCACAAAGCACGAACAACTTAGTTCCGGCGACGATACCCAGCGGTATCTGTCAAAATTGCATTCGTGAACCGAACGGCGCAGAAATGAAACGAAACCACGACATTCAGGGTGCGAGGTAAACGGATTGACCATTCCTTTGTGAAGGAGGGTGGAGTATTCGGGGGAGGGGAGGGGGGGCGGGATCCGACACACGAGGGCGCTCAGTTCCAAGGTCTGTGGTCATCTTCATGATCATTATCAGTTCTCACAACACGCCCACAAAATGTGGGTTGTGTAACCTTGATAGGAGTTATCTTTTATTGTCTTGGGTTGGAGCGAACTGCAATGACAAGGAATTACGACTACGGACAAATACGAACACACTAACAGACTAGTAAATTGGATGCTTGAGACGGGTTCTATGCTGTGCTCGATCGTTCAGGCGACGTTGTCTCGGTAAAGAAGCTTCCTTATAGAGAATAATAGCTCTAAAGAGTGGTCGATATCTCCCAGGTAAATATCGACATGTTTACTTGGCTTAGGAAGGGGAAGAAGAAAAGAGACAAACGACAGATAGAGAGAAAAGTAAATGCACGAATGAAACAGTGCTAAATGATGAGTCTGCTTACACGAAACAAGGGGAGGAGGGGTGGAGCAAAAAAAGAGGAAAAAAAAAAGAGAGAGAGAGAGAGAGAGAGAAAGAAAGAAAGAAAGAGAGAGAGAGAGAGAGAGAGAGAGAGAGAGAGAGAGAGAGAGAGAGAGAGAGAGAGAGAGAGAGAGAGAGAGAAATAATTATTATGAGTTCTGCAAATTAGGCTGGGAAGGTAGGGGGTGGGGAAATTTGTCAGATTTTACTGGAAGCATGTCAGTTAAATAAGCTGTTCCAGAAACAGATGCAGGCTGATTACTAGAGGGGAAATTTTATAGCGCTGTCGTATGTCTGTTGTGTTTGCTTGCTTTTCTACTTACTGGGGGGAGGGGGGGGGGGGGGGGCTAGCTGTCTTACCCAGTTACCCATCTACTGGAGCGTCAGTCGGTATACTTATCACCTACCGGGTTGTCTGCGTGGATACACACTTACTTAGCTACTGGGCTGTCTGCATGACTACCTATTGTTTGCCTATTGAGGTGTCTGCATGACTACCTATTGCCTACCTTTTGAGGTGTCTGTATGACTACCTATTGTTTGCCTATTGAGGTGTCTGCATGACTACCTATTGCTTACCTATTGAGGTGTCTGCATGACTACCTATTGCCTACCTTTTGAGGTGTCTGCATGACTACCTATTTTCTCTCCTATTGAGGTGCTGCATGACTACCTATTGCCTACCAATTGAGGTGCTGCATGACTACCTATTGCCTACCTATTGAGGTGTCTGCATGACTACCTATTGCCTACCTATTGAGGTGCTGCATGACTACCTATTGCCTACCTATTGAGGTGTCTACATGGCTACCTATTGCCTACCTTTTGAGGTATCTGCGTGACTATTCATTTACCTACCTACTAGGGTGTCTGCATGACTACCTCTCACCTACCTGTTGGGGTGTCAGTATCACTACCTCTTACCTACCTGTTGGGGTGTCAGTATCACTACCTCTTACCTACCAACTGGGGTGTCAGTATCACTACCTCTTACCTACCTGTTGGGGTGTCAGTATCACTACCTCTTACCTACCTGTTGGGGGGTCAGTATCACTACATCTTACCTACCTGTTGGGGTGTCAGTATCACTACCTCTTATCTACCTGTTTGGGTGTCAGTATCCCTACCTCTTACCTACCTGTTGGGGTGTCAGTATCACTACCTCTTACCTACCTGTTGGGGTGTCAGTATCACTACCTCTTCCCTACCTGTTGGGGTGTCAGTATCACTACCTCTTACCTACCTGTTGGGGGGTCAGTATCACTACCTCTTACCTACCTGTTGAGGTGTGAGTATAACTACCTCTTATCTACCTGTTGGGGTGTCAGTATCACTACCTCTTACCTACCTGTTGGGGTGTCAGTATCACTACCTCTCACCTACCTGTTGGGGTGTCAGTATCACTACCTCTCACCTACCTGTTGGGGTGTCAGTATCACTACCTCTCACCTACCTGTTGGGGTGTCAGTATCACTACCTCTCACCTACCTGTTGGGGTGTCAGTATCACTACCTCTCACCTACCTGTTGGGGTGTCAGTATCACTACCTCTTACCTACCTGTTGGGGTGTCAGTATCACTACCTCTCACCTACCTGTTGGGGTGTCAGTATCACTACCTCTTACCTACCTGTTGGGGTGTCAGTATCACTACCTCTTACCTACCTGTTGGAGTGTCAGTGTCACTACCTCTTACCTACCTGTTGGAGTGTCAGTATCACTACCTCTTACCTACCTGTTGGAGTGTCAGTATCACTACCTCTTACCTACCTGTTGGGGTGTCAGTATCACTACCTCTTACCTACCTGTTGGAGTGTCAGTGTCACTACCCCTTACCTACCTGTTGGGGTGTCAGTATCACTACCTCTTACCTACCTGTTGGAGTGTCAGTATCACTACCTCTTACCTACCTGTTGGGGTGTCAGTATCACTACCTCTACCTGCCTGTTGGGGGGTCAGTATCACTACCTCTTACCTACCTGTTGGGGGGTCTGTATCACTACCTCTTACCTACCGGTTGGGGTGTCAGTATCACTACCTCTTACCTACCTGTTGAAATGTCAGTATCACTACCTCTTACCTACCTGTTGGGGGGTCAGTATCACTACCTCTTACCTACCTGTTGGGGGGTCAGTATCACTACCTCTTACCTACCTGTTGGGGGGTCAGTATCACTACCTCTTACCTACCTGTTGGGGGGTCAGTATCACTACCTCTTACCTACCAACTGGGGTGTCTGCCGGACCGCTTACTTACCATCCGGCAGGGGTGTTTACCAGACTGTCTACTTATCTACATACTGGAGTTCCTGCCTACCCACGTAGCCACCAATTGGAGTCTCTGCCTGACTACGTACTTACCTACATCCTGGAGTGTCTGTCGGTCTGATTACGTACCTCCCCATCTACTAGATCATCTACCCACCTATGTATCTGTCTACTGGAATGTCTTCCTAAATAGTTACTTCCCTGTTAGAATGCCTACCCACCTACCTGCTTACTTACCTACTGGAATAGATGCCTTACTACTCACTTACACATTACAGAGATATTTCCTCTCTTTTAAATGTTTTCCTACTCTCCTGGACTTTCTTGCTCAGAAAGCTTCTAATGTCTTCTGTCTGTATATGTTCGACTACTGTCCTACCTTTCAGGCACCGCGCCGTCCATTTATGATCGCCAAAAGTAACTGTCGCTTGTCTCAAATGACCAAATTGTTTCACTTTTGTTTCAAAAAAATAATCTTTCAAATGTTCTGATCATATTAAAAGTCAGTATTTTTTCTCCTTCTTGATCCATTATATTCTAAGAATGTTTCTAGAACATGTATGTTCCAGCGCACATATCTTTTTCTTTAGTGGTTGCTAAATAGGCACTAATTGATTATCATCATCCAGCCTTCTCCATGTGAGATGCAATTTTTCGTTATTTTGAAGCCCCACCCTGGCTCTTGCCAGGGGCCGCAATATAGCCCGACCATAAATGTGCGTGTTATCAGAAGTATGTGTCTATGTATGTAAGTTGTACCCCTTCATGACATCACACAAGCAATAAACACCCGGTGACACAAAGTGCCACCATGCGGATGAGAATCACCAGTGGAGAGGTCCCCGAAACCCCGTTAAGCCGTAAGTTCATATTTAAGCCCCAGCTATCTTTAGGACCCCCAGCAGAAGCCGGGTGATGTTTCAAAATAAAAAACAAAGTTGTGTCCCACTTGGTGACGACTTTATAAGAAATTTCAGAAATGTTATTTTTTATTTACTTGCGTGTCTAGCACTGAACCGAAATTCTTTGATTTACATTCCGTTCCAGTTGAAATGTTGTAAACAGATAGATCCATAAAAAAATGTGTACCTGAAAATTTTATGGGAAGCATAGACGGCCGGCATGATGTTGGCCATACTACCCAGTGAGCACGGATTAGACTGTAACAATATGGATCTGGCACTGTGTGCCAATGATGAAGTAAAGATCCTTTGATTCTATTTACTTACGAATGTTTTCCACAAGCACTAGTGTGCTTCAGAAACGCTTACAGAAATCAACTCTAAATACCGATCCAATTTCCCCATCTTTCAGGGTTAAGTACGATCTCCTCCGTTATGGCATCGCCCACTCTACTCAATCCATTTTATTTTCAAGAAAAGATATAAAACCAAACGAAAAGTATATTAGCAAGCTTCACAATACAACAAATACAAACAAAACTTGAACGTTGCGGCTATGAAGCCTTCATCAGCACATACAAATCAAACAATACTACAGAAAATCACTTAGCTGGTATCTCGAAGCAGCCGGGTCGATGGATTCTCAGCAGAATGCCTACACGTAATGCGTGGGCTATGGGAATAAATACCCCCGTGGAGTACCAGGGGCAATAACTCGGGGGTTAGAGATACTGCTGTGAATGCAGTTAAATCTCACCCATTTCATTTTTAAACGTATCCAAGATGGCTAGCTCTCGACCTTTGCTATTAAGGACAGCACAGGCTATCAGGTTTAACCACAACCATCTGTTTTCTCATGTGTTTGCTTAAGACGATAGTTGTCTTACTTGTCACTTTGCAAGGTCATGCAACAATTTCCTGGGCCACTCCACCCCCTCTAAAGCAAACAAGTGCTGATGTTTCTGCTGCTGCTACTACAGCTACCACCACCACCACTACCTCTACTTCTTCTTCTCATTTTATTTAATCCAAACTTCCTGTCCTCGTTATATTTTCTTTTTCTTCTTCTTCAACAACAATAACAACAACGACAACAACTACTACTTCTACAACTACTACTATTCTTTCTCCCCCTCCTCCTCCTACTAATGCTACTACTACTACTACTACTACTACTACCACCACCACCACCACCACCACCACCACCACCACCACCACCACCACCACCACCACCACCACCACCACCACCACCACCACCACCACCACCACCACCACCACCACCACCACCACCACCACCACCACCACCACCACCACCACCACCACCACCACCACCACCACCACCACCACCACCACCACCACCACCACCACACCACCACCACCACCACCACCACCACCACCACCACCACCACCACCACCACCACCACCACCACCACCACCACCACCACCACCACCACCACCACCACCACCACCACCACCACCACCACCACCACCACCACCACCACCACCACCACCACCACCACCACCACCACCACCACCACCACCACCACCACCACCACCACCACCACCACCACCACCACCACCACCACACCACCACCACCACCACCACTACTACTACTGCTGCTGCGTTTACTAATAATACGGCTATAACAACAACAGCTACTACTACTACTACTACTACTACTACTACTACTACTACTACTACTACTACTACTACTACTATACTACTATACTACTACTACTACTACTACTACTACTACTACTACTACTACTACTTCTACTACTACTACTACTACTACTACTACTACTACTACTACTACTACTACTACTACTACTACTACTACTACTACTACTACTACTACTACTACTACTACTACTACTACTACTACTACTACTACTACTACTACTACTACTACTACTACCACCACGACCACCATCAGTATTGCAGCAGCTGCTACTGCTGCTGCTACTAATACCGGTACAGCCACTACTACTGTTACTACTATAACTAGGGATTTGTTCCGGTAGTAGCAACATGCAAATAATGAATTACGCGTTGTCTAGCTACATGTTCCAATTGTGAATCTGGGCCCTAGTAGACCCAATGCCCTTTTAACAAAGATGTAAATGTGAGCTTGCTGAATTTGAATCTGATGGACCGTAAGGTGCAGATATCACAGCCTAGCTGTATGCCACAACACAAGGTCCCAAAGCCATTCGTATGGGTAAATGAAGAAGAAGAAGAAAAAGAAGAAGAAGAAAAAGAAGAAGAAGAAGAAGAAGAAGAAGAAGAAGAAGAAGAAGAAGAAGAAGAAGAAGAAGAAGAAGAAGAAGAAGAAGAAGAAGAAGAAGAAGAAGAAGAAGAAGAAAAAAGAAGAAAAAAGAAGAAGAAGAAGAAGAAAAAGAAGAAGAAGAAGAAGTAGAAGAAGAAGAAGAAGAAGAAGAAGAAGAAGAAGAAGAAGAAGAAGAAGAAGAAGAAGAAGAAGAAGAAGAAGAAGAAGAATGAAGAGGAAGGAGAAAGTATAATAATAATAATAATAAAATAATATAATAATAATAAACACCCAAGCTAAAGTTTGGGACCGAGGGGGAATGGAGGAAAAGGGGGAGGGGGGTAATTGCCAGAGACATGTCCTTAGTTTAGCTCTTGGATTGTTCAAATCCCTGAGACTGAGGCAATTAATATCTTCTTCTTTCTGCAGGACATCTGATACCTTGTTCGATTGCCTGGAATAGTAAACACAACGCGTGCAGTCGTTTTAATTCGTTGCTTCACAGATTCGGATTTACAACATACCTTGGTAGCTATGGCAACCCAGAAGGACAGTTTTGTTGTTGTGCTGTGTGTAGACCAAAGCGAACACAGCGAGTTTACTTTTAAATGTGAGTATATTCGTCTTCGTACGTTTGTGTGGTCATTGTTGTGTGCTGTCTGAATTTGTGTCATGTATTGTATGTTTTGCGGCGTCCGTGGCTTAAGCGTTGCGAGTCTAACTTGTAATTCCAACGTACCGCCATCAAAACCCGCACCTGGCTGCGCGCATTTTTATCACGGTTTGGGGCGTGGCTGGTTGACCAAGCCGTAAATGGGTATACCAGGATGTGTGTCCTGGGGAAGTAAAGATGGTCGGCGTAATGCTGACCAAATTACTCACCTAGTGCCGATTGATCTGTAAAAATACGGGCGCTTGTCCCATTTACGCGATGGCCTGAAGGCGAGAAAAAAGGGAATGTGTGTTTGTAAGTAGGTGTGTGTGTGTGTGTGTGTGTTCGTGCGTGTGTTACCTTACCTGAGTTTTACCCCAGCTAAGGTAATGGTGTTTGTTTTGTCGGAGACAAAAATAAACATCCTAACTGCACACTATGTGGCGACAGCACTAACCACACGGCCCTAAGTCTTTACAGTGACAATGTGATAGTTGTTTGTTTTGTTTGTTTGTTTGTTTTAGTATCCAGAAGCCATGAGTTGTTAACCCTTAGGCTCGGTATTGTGGATATCGCAACCTTTCGGCCTTGATTCCATTGTAAATACCGTAAATCTGGGAGAAAATGTGGCTTTCCTGCCTACCTCCGGGATTGAACCCGGACCACAAGGAGTACGTCACCCGGTCTCCGCGAAATCCGGTTTAGCCAATTCCGCTAGAGAGCCGGGCAGTTGTTTGTTTTAAGTTTTAGTATCACAGTTTACATAATTGCACATTAGACATTGCAAATTGTGATCAGTCCTCCGTTGTAGCAGCCACATTATGATATCAATGCTCATTGTAGCATGCGCATCCGAATTATATCTCGTCCCCCCTGTGGAGTGCAATTTTTTTGTTACTTTGAAGCCCCCACCCTGGCTTCTGCCGGGGGCCTTGAATATAGCCAGGCCATAAACATGGTCTAACGGCTGAAAAGTGTTTCTGAGACCTCTCAACGGGTGATCCGCATCCGCATGGTGGCACTTTGTGTCACCGGATGTTTATCGCTTGTGTGATATTTTGGTGGGGTACGACTACCTACCTATGCTCATTGCTGTTTATGAGGAGTTGATTACAATGTCTTCTGTCTTGAAATCGAAGACTGCACCGACGTGCTTAACCCGGCTGGACTCTCAAGTCATGTAATTGTGTGTAGAATCAGACATGTATCATTATTCGCCAAACGAGTCCGTATAGCGTCGATCTCACCAGCGCTGTCTATTCATCTTCATGCATTGCGTGTCGCAATCAATCAATCAGGTGCCGTCTCCACAATGGAGGTTGGCTGCAATGGATCTCCAACAAGCCCTGTCTCTTGCCCTTGATGTACACTCACTCATACTGCTGTTCGTCCATCTCTTGATGTTATCCTCCCACTTGTAACGCTGTCTGCCTTTTGCTCGCCTACCTTGAACCTTTCCCTCTAGGATGATCTTTACAATACTGTTATGTCTTTTAATGTGGCCAAAATATTTCACTTGTCTCTTTTTTATTTCACCTAGCAACGCTCTTTTCATTCCCAATTTCCCTAGTACCTCTGTATTTGATAGCTTTTGTTTCCATGAAATACGAACTAATCTTCTGTATATCCACATCTCCAAAGAATTGATACGATTTTCCAGTTGTTTGTTCATTGTCCATGTCTCTGTGCCATACAGTAAGGTTGATAATACATAACATTTGACAGTTCTCATTTTTAGTGTATTGCTTATTTCTCTTGATGTCAGTAACTTTTGCATGTTGTTGAAAATGTTTTTGGCCATCCCTATTCTTTTCTTGACTTCTGTTTCACTTCTGCCGTCACATGTTATTACATATCCAAGATATAAGCAATTTTTAACTTGTTCCAATTTCACACCGTTCATTGTGATATTCATTGTTAGCTGATTATTTTATTTGCCAAATATCATGGTTTTTGTCTTTTTAAAGTTAATATCTAATCCAAATTCTGTACTCCTTCTGTGTGTCGCAATACTTGCAATTTTTCTCCTCTCGTTCACAAATTCTTCTTCGGCTTGCCCAGGAGTGTAAATCTAGGCAGACAATTGGTTGTTAAGCACAGTTCCCTAACTTACTGGTCAATGATCGCGTTTAACAATTTTCGACCTACCAAGGGCCGATTTCCGAATGTGACGTCTTAATGTAAAAAAAAAAAAAAAAGTTCTCGTGGCTTTCGACCTGTGCTACAGATCAAGGCTGCGTGGCCTCGAGGGCAAGAGGTCCCGGGTTCAGTCCCAGTGAAGGGCTAGCATTTTTTTTCCACCTGGACAACTAGTAATTTCCCCTGGTCTCTGTGTCTTAAGACGTGACGCCCTTGGCAGTTGGAAATCGAAAAAGGTTAGCCTAATACTGCTGCCCTGGCAAAGTCTGGAGTTGAAAATCTATCCAAAGTATTTCAGGATCCTCGCCGGTACTACAGAGCTCGTGCACTGCGCTGAGAATCTTCGTACTCAGGCTTGAGTCAAAAGTAAAACAGAGCACTTATGGGTTACTACCCTTGTGCCTTGATATTGATCCGTGGTGTAAACCTAAACCTTAACCTAAGATCAAGGCAGCCATTAAAACCCACTGGAACATTTCCAGCGCAGAATACAATACCCGAAGATCCTATCAACATCATCATACGAAAGAAACAGACCATTGTGTTTAGACTGCGTACTGGACACAGTAAATCCTGCAGCCATATTAACAAGAAACTGAAAAGGTTAGTTGCAAAACCAACCCCAGCAGCCCCTGGCTGTTGTGTGGTTTCTCTAGGCAAACTTACGTGCAGTAGTTTGCCATTGCTTTAAGGACGGTCAGCCCCCGATACCACTGTCGAAACCATCGCAAGGCACATGGCCTGCAGCTGGAATCGAACCCGGCACCCCGCCATTACGAAGCGTTCGCATCGACTTAGCCACAGAGCCGACAAGAAACTGAAGATTGTGGATTTAGAATTTTGCTCACGCTGACAGTCGCCACACAATATCTGCTCGCTACATGCGGTAGCGCGATCCCAGGTTTGGCCCGTCGGCATCCCAATGGAAACCGAGCTGTGTAGAACTGTGGAAGAGTGCGCCTCAGCACAGACTTTATATAGGCATGTGACTCTCTCAAGTGAAAAACACGTGTAGCCTCACTATCAAATAAAAATACATACAGCAGTGGATTTTGATATCTTCTTGTTCTTGTTCTCGTTCTTGTTCTTCTTCTTTTTCTTCTTTTTCTTCTTCTTCTTCTTCTTCTTCTTCTTCTTCTTCTTCTTCTTCTTCTTCTTCTTCTTCTTCTTCTTCTTCTTCTTCTTCTTCTTCTTCTTCTTCTTCTTCTTCTTCTTCTTCTTCTTCTTCTTCTTCTTCTTCTTCTTCTTCTTCTCTTCTTCTTCTTCTTCTTCTCTTCTTCTTCTTCTTCTTCTTCTTCTTCTTCTTCTTCTTCTTTTCTTCTTCTTCTTCTTCTTCTTCTTCTTCTTCTTCTTCTTCTCTTCTTCTTCTTCTTCTTCTTCTTCTGCTTGTTGTTGTTGTTGTTGTTGTTGTTCTTCTTCTTCTTCTTCTTCTTCTTCTTCTTCTTTTTCTTCTTCTTCTTCTTCTTCTTCTTCTTCTTCTTCTTCTTCTTCTTCTTCTTCTTCTTCTTCTTCTTCTTCTTCTTCTTCTTCTTCTTCTTCTTCTTCTTCTTCTTCTTCTTCTTCTTCTTCTTCTTCTTCTTCTTGTTCAGCATTCCGAGCCGTTGAGGTTAATTGCTGCAGATATTACCAACCTCCACTTATCTCTCTGATTAGCCTTCTCTTTCCTGTTTGTAACACCTAGTGTTTGCAGTTTTCTGTAGACATTATCTATCCATCGTCTTCTTGGTCTGCCCCATGCTCTTCGACCATTCAGCTCCCTTGTGTATACAGTTTTTACCTCTCTGTCATCTGACCTTCTCTCAATATGCTCCAGCCACTTTAACATATTAGTTCTCATGACGCTAATGATCAATGGTGATTTAAACAGATTATGAATTTCGTTGTTGCTTCTCACTCTCCATTCCCCGCTGTTTACATCTTTGCTAGGTCTAAAGATTCATATAAAGATTCTCATATCTACCTTAGCAAATGTCCAGTAAAGAAGCAGCACAATTTTCACTTGTTATTTTTTATTTGTATTTTGTGTGTATCATTTTATATTGTCGGTAAAATTTGTGTTTACTGACAATTTTCACTTATCATTTTTTCCCCCTTTAAACTATCGTTGCATTTCCTATGGTCTCCCCCCCCCCCCCCCCCCCCCTCCCCCAATGAATAACGACATAAGTTAAAATGCATATTATTATGATATCACGAAAACAAATCACAGTAGGTTAATGTTTGAAAAAAAAAAAAATAAAAAACAGGCACATACTCTTCATTGGGTGGATCAGTAAAGATCGAAACTGATGAAATAAATCCCTGGGTTGCGCAAGCATTACTCAATGCCCGCGTCTCAATCAATAGACGACAGCTGTAATGTATCTCCAACAATCTATCTGACGTGGTGATAGTGCACTCTCTCAGACTAATATGTGCTCATCGCTTTGTAATTTCGGCACACTTGTATCACTGTTTACCCTTTGCAGGTCTTTCCCGGTAACTCTTATTTACAACAGGCGTTTCTTCAGAAGCCAATTCTTAAAAAGATCTTACCAAAAAAAAAAAAATCTTGAGAAAGATAGGTAATAGAAAAAATAGACAATGGTAAGTAAAGCACGAAGTATATGTCAAATTTTCTACTTACAATAATCAAACAGAGGACGTTGCGGAAATGTAGCTGTCATCAGCAGAAAAAAGACAAGAAGCAAGACGCAGCGCGCGCGCACACACAGACACGAACACACACACACATGCACACCCGCACATAAATGAACTGGCTGAACTAGTTACATTACAGTATTCAAATTGTATCAACAATCGCATTACCCTGTGTCTTTTGATGCGTCCCCGTAGCTAGCTTTACGAAATTGTTTTGTGAGACGACATCTGTGGCTTAGGTGTTGCGCACACGCTTCCTAGTGCAAGGGTGCTGGGTTCGATCCCAGCTGCGGGCCTTGCGTTGGTTTCGATAGTGGTATCGAGAAGCCGACAGCCCAGAAAGCAATGTCAAACTACTGGACATAAATGTGCTTAGAAAAACTACAACCGCCCAAATAATGCCGGGGTTGGTTCTACATCGTCCTGTAAAGATTCAGCAACTAACTTTTAGTTTCGAGAACCCAGTCTCTACCAATATAGTGAGTCACGTGGCCTACTGTTTCCTGAATATGCCTGATGTATGCTACAGACATCTATTTTCTGTTGTGCTGTTGCCCATCATAGGACACACAGAAATCAATCCAGGGGAAGAGACCAGGTCTAAGCTTTGTTTAGGTACGCAATAATAATAATAATCATGACGTTCTGAAAGTCAAATAAATGTACGCACTCCTTCAAACAGCTACCCTAAGAGAACGTTATCTGTTGTTACTTGACATTGTTTTACACACCGACATTAGGGGGCGTAATCTTTTCTTTGTGTCAGTTCACATAGTAATACTATTCTATCATATTTAATATTATTCGAGATTAGGGTTAGGGTTAGACTGAGGGCTTCAGTTAGGGCTAACCATAAGCCTAGCCCAAACCCTAACCCTACCTGAACCATTAAAAAGTATTACAGAACATGATTTTATGAAAGTACACACAACGATGAATTATCTCCCTTATGGTGGCCGTAAAAAAAAAAATGTTGATTGCGTCCCCCTAGGGTATCGATTCGAAGGAGAGCCTAAATGCATAATATATTGAAAATAACATGAGACGCGAAAACAAATATTTACAAAGATAACTTCTTTTTTATGTTAGGGGCGGGGGTGGGGTTCACCTTGTATTTTGTTTGTTTGTTTGTTTGTTTAATGGGGAGATGAGGCTTCATTGTTGTTGCGGCGCTCCTGTGATGATGTCCCCTGTTTAACGAATTCTGCAGGAACTGACATCATAGGACTCAACTATGGGTTTTCATCTATCCTGACAGTTATACAGCTGCACGCCATTTCATCTGTCAAGCTGACTGACAAGGGAGTTCATGTTTTCCTAAAACCGTCATTCATTTTGGTTAATTTATTCTTTAAATGCAGTAACATATTTCAGTGCTACCACACGAAGCATTATATATTTGGGTTATTGCTCCTGCTTGTCTGTCGAAGTCTTTCCCTTGTAAGATGCAAATTTGTTTTTCGATGCCCGACCCTAGCTTTTGCCTGGGGCCCTGAATATAGCCGGGCCATAAATATGGCCTAGCCATAGATATGGCCTAACGGCTTAAAGGAGTTTCTGGGACCACTCCACGAGTGATCCTCATCTGCAATGGTGGCACTTTGGTGTTTATCGCTTGTGTGAAGTCCTGGTGGGGTACAACTACCAACCTACCTGCTTGTCATACATTCTTTCTAACTAGTAATCATTTCCCGAGAGATACAGTTCGGTTTCAGGAAGGGAAAGAGCTGTACAGATGCAATATTTTCTTTAAGGCAGATAAGCGATAAGTCTATTGAATATGATAAGAGACAACAACTTATGTTTATGGAGCAAGAGAAGGCATTTGATCGAGTTAGTAAATGCAAACTAGGTAGAATTCTAGAAGATTTGCTATTCGAGATCAACTGTTAAGTAACATAATGGCTTTTTATCAAGATAGTCAATGAACATTCAGAACCACAGAGGGAATGAGAGACTGGTTTCCTATCTCTGGTTTCCTATCTCATCAGGCGTCAAACAGGGATATGTCCTCCCACTATTGCTATTAATTACTCACATGGATATAATTACAAAGGAGGAAAATACAGCAGAGACGAAATCAGTGACCTTCTATTCTGCAGAACACGAAGAACAGAATTGACAATACCATATTGACTCCTTACACCAGACCTGCACCAAGTATGTTATGAGAATAAACACCGCGACAACTGGAGTAGTGAGGATGGGCAGGAAACATCATATCATGAATATTTATGTTAACGGCACTACAGTCAAACAAGTACAAGACTTTAAAATATTAGGAGAGCATATTGGCAGAGGGTTACAGACTCTATAGAGAGATAGAAGCC
>CAJHNH020000673.1:0-107500 GCA_905116865.2 Candidula unifasciata
ATTAGATTAAAATATATGTCTATATTATTTTCTTGAATATCATCAATTGTATATTCATTGATAATATTATGATAGGTTTTTTTACTTGCCATTTTTTAAGGAAACTTTTTTAATATACTTATTTTCATCATAATATTTTTTTTGATAATCAGTATTTCTAAATAAAAATTCCTCATAAGCTTTTTTATATTTTTCTTTATTATTTATATAGTGATTTTGTTTTCTGATTTGATCACATTCCTTACATCTTCCTCTGTGACCATCAGGACATGTTTTTTCTTTAGCAAATAAATTAAGTGGTTTATTAGTAAAACATATATTACAGGATTTACTCATTTTAAATATGGATAATTTTTATATATTTTTTGATATATAATAATATAATTATTATTTTTTTATTATTTGTTCTATTTCAAATTCATCATTGCAGAATATCATTTCGGGGATTGTCGATTGTGTTTGGTGTGTTTATTGTAAGTCGGAATTATTATATATTATAATGATGGATACCTCTAGATAATTCAAATGAATATAATGTGACTAACAGTTTTTTTTTATTTAGAAAAAGATCGTAGGGTAGGATAACCTTTTTTTAAAGTGAATATGATTATATGAAAGACCGGCAGAAAAAGACCGGCAGAAAAAAAGACCGGCAAAGAAAAACCGGAAGCGAGCTAAACTCGCATATAGTGATAACTACTATGAAGTTAGAAAAATGGGGAGGACATTGGGAGAGCTCCATGTAATGGCGAAGGATTGAACGACTTGGCGTGATTTAGTTAAGGGCCTATGCTCCATTGGAGAATAGAAGGGCAGAAGAAGACTATGTGCACAATCAAGACACTTATTTTATCCGCTGTAGCAGAATGCAACAGTCAGTCCCCCGGGTTCACAAAGTTTTGTTGCTGGTTTTAGGATGTCCAATGCCGGAGTGGCAGAATGTGCCATATAGACCACATGAAAACGTTGAAACGTAATACATTAAAGCTGGTTTTTCTCTCTAGACACTACCAAATGGTCTATACGCCACCCCCTCTCCCCTCCTCCTTCTTCCTCCCTCAAAATTACTTTGTTGAATATATTAATTATGCTTTACAGGATGTTGCTAAGCAGCCCCACAATTTGTGGCGGTTTTTTACTGGCTAATTTTATTTTTAGCAGTTTTGATTGCTTGCTGAACTGCTCTAGGCTCACATTATTGTCAATAACAAATCAAAGCTGTCTGCTGCCCCCCTCCTCCCACGCGCAGCTGAATAATCTGCAAATGAAATAAGGTCTTTATGTAGGAATTATGATACAGCGTCCACAAGCCCTACACCAAAAACATCAGTTTTATGTAGTTAAATACAGGGCAGGGCATAAACAATATCACACATGAGCTGAATCTTTTGAGCTAAGAACCGACATCAAAGCATTTAGGACATTCACATAGGCCACCCATCCTCCCCATCTTCAGCAGCAAGAGCAGCGTTCCAGCTCCAGTGATATCAGTAAGCGTCTGATTGCACATCCGTCTCACCCTTCCCCTGAGTGTCAACTAGATCCACTGGTCACACCTCGGTGCACCGATCTCCTCAGGCCATTGATACCATACCTGATATATGCAAACACACGAGCACTGGATCAGCTGTCTAAGCCTCTTGCGGTGCAGAAAAAACTGTTACTACCAGAAGCCTAGGAACACATCTAGCGTACGACCACGTATGGGGCTGTTTGTTAACTAGCAGCTTCGGGTGAAACCTGCTGACTGACTAGGGCCTGGGGACTAGGGCCTGTGAACTTTGTGTGCACAAAAGTTAATAGTCTGTCCAGAAATACTAAACGTTTCGGGTTTTTATTTAATTACTCAAGACTGTGAAACTGAAACATAATTTCTAAATCACAAGAAATATAACGGGAGCGGCAATGATGTCGCGGCTAGACGCTCCCTTACGGATGCGAAGATCGTGGGTTTAAATCAGTACTGAACAGGATTTGTGTTATTTCAACAACGACCTCTGCTCTCAGATGGACAAAACCTAAATTATCTTCTTCTTCAGCATTCCGAGTCGTTAAGGTTCTTTGCTGCAGATATCGCCCTCCCCCACTCCTTGCTTGACATTCTGTTTCCAGTTGGTGACACCAAACGTTTTTAAATCCATATAGATATGATCTCTCCATCGTCTTCTTGGTCGGCCTCGTAGTTTAAGACCATTAAGCTCCCTTGTGTTTACAGTTGTTATCTCTCAGTCATCTGACATTCTCTCAGTATGCCCCATCCATTTCAGTCTATTTGCTCTTATGATGCCAGAGATCACTGATGGTTTATGGGTTGCAGCGTAGTCTCGAGGCATGCCGGTCGCCTCGAGTGCTGGAGGTCCAGGGTTCAGGCCCCGATGATAGCTGAGATTTCTTTTCAAGTGAAATTCTAGTAATTTCCCCTGGTTTCTGGGTAGTGAGGTCGGACGCCCCTGTGTATTGTTGCGCCCTTAAAAAATACCTTGGCAGTTGGAAATAGAAAATAGTATCCTAACGGCGCTGCCCGCGAAAGATTTGCAGTTAAAATTATACCTAAAGTATTTCAGGATCCTCGCCGGTGCTACGGACTCCGGCTTGAGTTAGAAGTAGAACGGAGCACTTATGGGTTACCCCTTGGCTTCATCTCTTATAATTGTGCTTCAGGCTTCAAAACGAAATAAAACAGCAGGTGTTATAACGTTTTATATATTTTGATCTCGGTGTTGTGAGATAGTTACTTTGACTTTAGTAGATGCTTCTTCCGTCACTTAACTTCTATATTGTCGATTTGTATGCGGGCGGAGTTTATATCCTTGCCCTTTCTTGTTATTATCACGTATTCTGTCTTATCTTTACTGATAACTCAAATCCTGCCTTAAACTGGTACTAAAGTCATGGGAAGTAAAAATTACCTGCATGATGTTAACATTATCTCCTACTATATACCATTCAGGCGTGGAAGAGGAATTGCTGGAAATGATTTTCAGGGGAAAACCCATACAAACTTCTGCCTAGGTCGACCGGTCTTTGAGGTTTGATATATCTAAGTCTTGTTGTCTTTGCTGTTACTGGTTCAATCATTGTTAGTGGTGTCAGTTTACGCCCTTATTTCATTCTTCTTTGTCAACATGCCTGCTCGCATCTCAAACTTTCCGGTCTTTTTCGAGGAAAAGGATCCTGTACTGGGTAAACAACAACCAGGTCTGGCTGGCGCATATTTTATGTTGTTTATTTTGATACAATCCTCTCTTTCCAGACGATTGTGTTATTTATTGATGAAATGGGATAAGCACAATAAAGGAGATGACTTCTTAAAGGATAAAAACTGCGACGACAAGAAAACCTTAGAGTAATGAAGAGCAGCTTATTCAATGTATCCGAAAGACTACACAATATCCCTAAATCTCTACTACTCCCAGAAAGTCGCTGAGTCTACTGGAGAAATAAAAAATAAAGTGAAGGAAACGAAGACAAAGATATGCAAAGGTGGAGGAGGTGGGGAAGGAGGAGAGAGGTCGGGAGGGGGAGAAGAAAAAGAAGCAGAAGATCGTGATGATTTTGATGATAATGATGATTATGAAGAAGAAGAATAAGACGAGGATGAGGTGGAGGAACTATCTGTGAATCCTTTGTTAAATGCGAATAATTACTTCAAGCATTCGTAAAATATGCTAATTCATACATGATTATAGGGAAGAATGGGAAAATCTGGTGATTTTTCAGTATGGTGTGTTTAGTATGAATAATTCATTTATGCATTCACGAAATAACCAATTCATAAATAATAAACCATTCCTCCCAGGCCTATCGTTACACAGAAATCTGGTAATTCCGAAAGTCTAGAACTGGAAATGACTGCTGGCAAATTCAGGGATTGGCGCGGCCTCTTTGCTGTGAGCTTCGAGTGGAAATTGCAGACTGACAGCGGAATCTGGCAATGGTCCGATCTGGCACGGTTTCGATTGTTCAATTAGGCTGCTCGGTAACTTCAGGGTCTGATTACGTCAGAGTATAGGCTGATAGTCGGTGTCTGTGGCTTAAGCGTCGCGCACGCGCTTCGTAATGCCAGGGTGCCGAATTCCATCACAGCTGCGAGCCTTACGACTTTCGTTGGTTTCCACAGTGGTATCGAGAAGTAGACCGTCTAGAAAGCAATGGCAAACTACTGGAGATAAATTTGCCTAGAAAAACCACAAAAGCCAACGGAATGCTGAGGTTGGTTTTGCAACGACCTGTTAAGGAAACGCAACTAATAGGATGGTAGTCTTTCAGAAATTATGGACAGAGTGTGGATAGGTCTGTAAAAATATTGTGTGGCACCATTTGCATATGCACTAATGACGTGAGAGAGGCCCTCTACTGTGTGTATTTATCTTTACACTGAACTTACACAAGGGCTGTATATTGTTTGCACCTTTGCGTTTTTGTAGTCAAAATCATTTACACAAAGGCTGTATGTTGTTTGCACCTTTGCATTTTTGTAGTCAAAATCATTTACACAAAGGCTGTATGCTGGTTGCACCTTTGCATTTTTGTAGTCAAAATTATTGCAAAGTTTGAAAGAAATGTGGGTGTGGGTGTTGAGGGGAGGGGGAGGGGGGGGGGGGGGTTGGTAATGGGAACACAGCACGTCAAGTCCAGACAAAAGGATATAACGGCGTGGTTAGAAAGAAGGTTAGATAAATCATGACCAGATTACACAAGGCAGTGAAAGAAAGACACACTGTAGATTGTCAAATCTCTGTACTCTGATACACAACACACACACACACTCACACACACAAACACACACAAACACACACAAATTGTCTCCCTAACTCTCCCCCCCCCCTCTCTCTCTCTCTCTCTCTCTCTCTCTCTCTCTTTCTCTCAACGTTAGCCTAGAATATTTAATCAGTATAATTAATACAACCTTTGCGGGGTTATTGATTTTGCATTTGTACTTGCCCCTCAAGTAATTAATTTAATCCCCTACAAGCAACTTTGTAAATGTTACGTGTAAAAAAAAAAAAAAAAAGTTAGATAAGGACAGTTTATTCTCTTTCATTCCTATCTCTCAGAAGGTGTTCCATTAGTAAAATGTGGCCTGTGTTACCAGATTATCCGTTTGGGCTCTCTGTGTCCCGGCATTTCATTCCGTTCTTGCAGGATTAGGAAGTTAAGGATGTTTGCAGCCGAACCACGACCGGCTCCAGCCTTAACGCAGCGGTTCTTAAACTGGGTGCCTATGAACCCCCGGTACCGTGAAAAGTCGACTAAAAATTGAGACATTATAAAAAGATATGTAGATACTTAAAAGTTAAAATTCAAGTTGTCTTTCCTCGCCAGTGTCAAGAATAGTTTATTTCTTGTTTGAGAACCGCTGCATTAACGCATCGTTAGCCCGACCCGGTGACGTCAGCAGCACGAATTGTCAGCTGGAGCCTGTCGTGGCCGAACTCTAGCCACTCTGTGCCACCGTAGCCTTCAATGTGTTTCTTCTGTGCTGGCTTATGCTGACATTGTTGAATCTTGTATATTAGGAATCAACCTAATAGCACTTAGGACACTCCATTAAACGCTCCGTCCCCATCTTCAACGGCAAGCGAAGAGTTCTAATTCCGATATTACCAGTAACTGTCTGATTCTACATCCGTGATGTCTTTTCATTGCGTGTTGAGCGTCAACTAGATCCTATGGTAACTCTACGAAGCGCCATTCTCCTCCGACAGTAATGATCTATTTGTGCCTCCACATTGACATTGTAGTAACACTGAAAAATAATCGTTATATTAAGGAATACCAACAGTGATGGAATGGATTAGGAATATTGTCTTTTTTTTTTTAAGTACATTTTTTAAATGCAGTTTTTGTTTCAATATGCATAAAATAATTAATCATACAGTTTAACTGTAGTAAGTGATTAAATTTAATTCTTACACAGCTCGTCTACAATTTTAAACCACAAAAAATAAATAAAGGTATGAGGTATCAACGACATACTGTTCAAATAATTACTTATTACATTTATATTCAACAACTGTTTTAATGTACTGTACTATAAACGTTTCCAAAATTAGTTTATCAAGATTGATTGATCAAAACCGCTAGAGGGTTTATATTCTGCTGATTATAAAGCTTTCCCACAGAAATAGATTTTCGAAGTTATCATACACATTTAAATGATTCCCGCCACAATTAGTTTTATTGTTTTGTTAGTTAGTTAGTTAGTTAGTTAGTTAGTTAGTTAGTTAGTTAGTTAGTTAGTTAGTTAGTTAGTTAGTTAGTTAGTTAGTTAGTTAGTTAGTTAGTTAGTTAGTTAGTTGGGTTATCCTCGTTGGACTCCGGACATGTCCATAGGTGCTCAGATCCTCCCCTCAGTATGAACCCCAGCGTCCGATGGCTAATAGTACCAGTTCTATGTTGATTAACAAGTCTTCTGGCGTGTCTGGTGTCTGCTTTTGTTATTATTTGTTAACTAAAGTGTGTGAGTGTGTGTGTGTGTGTGTGTGTGTGTGTTGCGTGTGTGCGGGCGTGTGTGTGTGTTCATCTGTGTGTATGTGTGTTGACAATGGGTTGCAGCGTTTAAAAATATTTTAACAATATCAGTAGTCGGCGTATGTGGCTTATGCGTTGCGAACTGGTTTCGTAATGCCGGAATGCCGGGTTCTATCTCAGCTGCGGACTGTTTGTCTTGCGTTGGCTTCGACAGTAGTACCATGATCTGACCGCTCGGAAACAATGGCAAACTACTAAAGGTAAAGTGTGCACAAAAAGAAAAGAAAATGCTGAAGTTGATTCTGCAACGTTCTGTAAAGTATACACAAGTGACATTATATCAGTTACTATTCGAAATAGAAAATTAATCTTGGCTTCTAAATCTACTCACACATACAAGACAGAACATTGTCAACATATGCCTACTCTTTGTGTGTCTGGCTGCCTGTCTGTTTCTCTTTCTCAGTTTTAAATATTTAGTAGTATTTCGTTTTTCTACAAACCTTCAGATTTAAATAAACCTTTTGGTATACTGAATTTGTGAAACTGGTATAGTTTGTCAACATCTCGCTTTGTTTCCGATATATTTCATCTTTAGATTGCCATTAGCTGTTTATTGCCTCAATTTACACTAGTGGTAGTAGTATTAGTAGTAGTAGTAGTATTAGTAGTAGTAGTAGTAGTAGTAGTAGTAGTAGTAGTAGTAGTAGTAGTAGTAGTAGTAGTAGTAGTAGTAGTAGTAGTAGTAGTAGTAGTAGTAGTAGTAGTAGTAGTAGTAGTAGTAGTAGTAGTAGTAGTTGTTGTTGTTGTTGTTGTTGTTGTAGATAAAGAAAAATAAAAAGATAAAGAAATCGAAGAAGAAGAAGAAGTAGAAGAAGAAGAAGAAGAAGAAGAAGAAGAAGAAGAAGAAGAAGAAGAAGAAGAAGAAGAAGAAGAAGAAGAAGAAGAAGAAGAAGAAGAAGAAGAAGAAGAAGAAGAAGAAGAAGAAGAAGAAGAAGAAGAAGAAGAAGAAGAAGAAGAAAAAGAAGAAGAAGAAGGACAAGAAGAACAAGAAGAACAAGAAGAACAAGAAGAACGAGAAGAAAAAGAAAAAGAACAAGAAGAACAAGAACAAGAAGAACAAGAACAAAAATAACACGGAGAAGAAAAACAAGAAGAAGATGATGACAATCATCATGAGGATCATGATGATGATGATGAAGAAAAAGAAGGAGACACAGGAGAAGAAGAAGATGATGATAATTAAGGTGATGATGACGATGCAGAAGCAAAAGAAAGAGGAGGATACAGATTAGCAGGAGAAGTATGACGTTATATATGTGTATTCAGTGTTAAACATAAATAATTAATTCAAATATACATGACACGTACCAAGTCAGGAACAATAAATCATTCCTTTCCTGCTCCCAGGCTCCAGAGAAATATTTTACTTCAAGAAGTCTAGAAATGTTTGACCTATGACAGACAACTGGCTCAGCCTAAGGCTGGCGCTGGGGTTGTCCCGGCACAGAGCTTCGGGTGAGGGATTGGCTGTGAAATCTGTGAATGCTGGTCACTGGCACGGTTTAATGTCCCTAATTGGGCTGCTCGAGTCATTACCGGTTCCATCTTTTTACGGGCATAAGTTTAAGATCTTTTAGAAAATATGCTTGTCTTAGAGTCTTCTATTTTATTTTTGCCTACTCTCACATGGGACAGAAAATTATTGCGTCCTTAAGTGTGTACATGAGTCTCGAAACTATAGTGGTTAGACGCGTGACTACCGGCTCTCAAGTCCTGGGTTCGAATCAATATCGGTGCAATGTAATATCATCGATTTGGGTTCCGTTTTCGAACCGGGATTTTAAAAAAAGTACTTGGAAATGACCTAGAACGACATGAGACTGTTTGACCAGAGTATGCACTGAGTGTCCATTAGGTTTTTAAAATATATGTCTAACACTATGAGCCCGACGCAACGCAACGTCTTTAGTGTTTTCTAACCTTTCTTAAAAATTTTATGTTTTTGTAAATTAAAAAAACATTTCTCTTGCTCGTGATTTGCACTATTTGTCTTGCATTATTTGTAATTTCTTTCTTTATTCGTCAAATATCTGCTTTGCGCCCTAGGAGTCGCAGTTAAACAGTTAAATGGTAACCGAGTTATCGCGCTCAGTTGACTGTTGTACTGTGATTGTTTGAAGTCTTAGCAGGTAATGACTCCGTCAATCTTTATTTTCTAAGTCGCCGCCTGCTTATTGAAAGTTCCCATTCTCATTTTGAAAGTTATACCTGCAGGAATCGTTGAGTTTATTCTCCCCAGCTGATGTTAATTTGTTTCATCTCTCAAATTTTGTTATTCATTTTTAAAAATATTGTTCAGTATTTTAGTGCTGGTGTTTTCGTTCATTCAGTCTTCAAAACTTTCCTTGCGTGTTTGTCTAATGATCCCTCCCCAACACCTTATCCCTTACACCTAGCCAACACATTTAACTCGTACATAATGTAACTGTATTCACCAAGTTAGAAATGTAGGGTAACAAACAGCCGAGTACCAAAAAAAAAAAAAAAAATGAGATACAGTTATCTGTAATCGTTTCAACGAGTTGACACTATTAAATCTGTTGTTTCTTTATCAAGATAAATTAGCCCCAATTTTTCAGATTTCCGTTGTCTTTACAGGTTCAAAGAGTGAACATTGTATCTATAAAAGACGACATCCATCATGGCTGCCAGCCTGATGTACGAGGCTCCGAGTCCGGCAGATAACATGTCACGTGTCAGGATTGCTCCAGAACTCGAGGCTCTTTGCTCCAACACGTCAACGGCGGCCTCTCCAGCATGTGATCGCTCTGCCCAAGGGATAAGTCTCTCAACGCCCATTCTCATGATGACCTTTGGCGTAGTGGGCAACGTGTTGGCCTTGATTGTTTTGTACTCGTCTCGAAGAGAGGTGGGTACATTGTGATTGCACTCTACACTTGATTCTCCGCACTTGTGTTTTAATATGATAATTCACATCTGTTTTCTGCTTCCATGGGGCTCTGTGGTTTAGAGGCTAGTTAGTCGTAAGTCAAGTTCCACCTTCACAGCAAACGTGTCAACATATAACTCGTCAGTTTCTGTTGAAATCATACAGTATGCCCTTCGCTGTTTGGATTGAAAACTAGTGAAAAAAAAAAAAACATCATTCTCAGCGAAATCTAGACACTCGCACACGCAGTGTAAATGTATCAGGCAGCCACCAGTTTTGCTAATTGTAACTACCAGTACCCCATCAGAGTTACATCTCATTGTTGAGGGATTATTTCTCTCTGTTCGGCGCAGGCAACAGTTAATAATTCTTGTAGCTTATCAGTAATTGTTTAGTTATTCTGCACTGCGCTACTGTGATAGCCTCAACAGTTACCAAGTATTTCTTCTTCTTCTTCTTCTTCTTCTTCTTCATCTTCTTCTTCTTCTTCTTCTTCTTCTTCTTCTTCTTCTTCTTCTTCTTCTTCTTCTTCTTCTTCTTCTTCTTCTTCTTCTTCTTCTTCTTCTTCTTCTTCTTCTTCTTCTTCGCCTTCTTCTTCTTCTTTTTTTTGCGTTCCGTTTCGTAAGCGCAGATCAGACCATCAGGTGGGTTGCCTCTATGAACTTGCATGTTAATAGCAGGTCCTTCATGTTTCCCATAGTTTGCTCTGCACACTTTGCTCTTAAGGCCAGGTGTCTTTTCGAAGTTGTAGGTTAAGTGGGCAGGTCTGCAGAATGTGCTGAGGTGTTTGTGGTCCTGCTTGACAGGCACACTGTGGTGACTTTACAGTCTTTATTGTATGCATGTGGTAGTTGAGCCTGCAGTGCCCTGTTCGTTGAAGAAAAATTCTTGTGTGTTGCTTTCTGTTAAGTCTGCTAATGTGGTCTTGTGGACGTGAACTGTTAGTTTGTTCTCTCCACAGTTCTTTGTATTTTTCTTTGATAAGAGTTCTGGTAATGACAATGACAACATTCCATATTTTTGTAAGTCTGTTTGCTAACTCATTTCATGGTATGCCGCCGACCCAGTATATGTTGTAAACAAATAGTGGTCAAAACGTCAAGCAATACACTTATACAACCAGGAAGAAGTTAGACAAAGCTGACGTTAACCACGTCATTTCCCAGGTGCCAACTGAAAAAAACTAACATGTGTCTATAACCACATGCGAGTCGTGCGACCGGCTGAAAATAGTGCTTGGTTTAAATAGTACATTGTTCTTGTTCCAGCCTGCTTATAACTGTCTATTTTCAACCTATTTCAGGCACACGCGAGAAGAACTGTCTTCTTCGTCATGTTATCAGGATTAGCGTGGACAGATCTGATTGGTCAGTTTGCAGTCAGTCCAATAGCAATCATCGCCTATGCCAACAACCTACGCTGGATAGGAGGTACCGAGCTGTGCCGCTACCACGGCTTCATGATGGTCTCCTTCGGGCTCGTGATGCCACTCATTGTATGCTGCATGTCTGTAGAACGACTACTGGCAATCAAGTTCTCCTATTACTATGCTAAACATGTAACTAGACGAAAAGCCCAGTGCACGTTTCTGGGCTGCTGGTGTGTCACGACTTTGTTCTCCGCCTTACCCTTTCTTGGATTCGGCAGCTACGAGCTCCAGTTTCCCCGTACGTGGTGTTTTCTGAATTTTCACCGGGAGAGTAAAGTGGACAGCATTTACGCAGCATTGTTCGGCAGTTTTAATATTATTGCTATTATTATCATGATATTATGTAACCTCATAGTGGCGGGAACGTTGTTCAGCATGAGAAGGAGCCGCCAGTTGAATAGTTCGCCATCTGTGGACAGGAGGTTGTCCACTTCCGGGCTAGCCTCTACTGCTTCCGGTACAATTTTTCGTACCAGACGACATTCGGACATGGAAGCTCAGATGATCTGGTTCCTCTGTCTGATCACTGTAGCCTTCAGTGTCTGTTGGCTGCCGCTCAATGTGAGTTGTTTGTGATTTTCTTTCAGCTTTATGTAATTAATGTTAATTATTTGTAATTATACATACGTTTTACTTGTACACTTTGATTTTTTTTTTTACGACGTCTAAACCATTGTTTTACTGCTGAAAATTAAAAAAAAAAAAACATTATGCCCAAGCGTGCACACACATACACAGGCACTCATATATATATATATATATATATATATATATATATATATATATATATATATATATATATATATATATATATATATATTAGGGCTGTACCGAATAGTGATTTTCACTATTCGGCCGAATACGAATAGATGGACCAACTATTCGGCCGAATACGAATACGAATAGTGAATCATCATCAGGTGCGTTGCCGACGTTGCCGACTGGCATGGGCGATTATGCCTCGCCACAATCTGCGATCTCCTGCAGCATGTTTTAGTTCGTGTGCTGACACACCTCCATGCCATGCAACAGGATGGTCAAGAATCTTCTCTCGCTGTCTTCCTCTATCCCTCCTTCCACATATCTTTCTAGTGGTCACCACATATTCCATTTTCCCTCATCTTATAACATGGACGAAAAATGATGACTGTCTCCTTCTGATATCTGTGAGTAGTTGTCTTCGGACTCACGCCTCTTTCAAAACCTCTTGGTTGCTTTTTTTTTTTTTTTTGGGGGGGGGGGGGGGGGGCTGTCCAAGGTATTTTAAGCATTGTTCTGTAAAACCACATCTCTGAGGCCTCAAGAAATTGTTTGGCCTCCCTACCGATTATTCAGGACTCACAGCCATATGTTAAAACTGGATGTATGTAGCAAGCAAGAATTTATTTTCTAACCTTCAGTGACAAAGTTATATTGCATAAGATGTTCTTCATTGTATATAATATACAGTTTTTGCCTGTCCTATTCTGATGTTATCCATGTGTCCAGATACTTGAATGTATGTATTTGTCTCAAAATAAAACCCTTTACTTTTATTACACATATAGAAATAATTATTTTCTTTGATACCACCAATAGTTCTGTCTTCCCACTATTCAGACTGAGGCCTATTCTTCCACTTTCGAATAGTGTATAAAATAAATCTAAAAAAAAAAAAAAAAAAAAACGTATTGTCAAATGTATGCTGAAATTTTACTTCACAAAATGTAATACAGAAAATAGTAATTATTTAAAAACATTTCATGTTCTGCATCCTTCAGTCAGTCAGTCTTTGGTAACTAATACTTAAGAATGAAAGTATTCTTAGTTTTATAACAATCGTGGGCCGAAACACTTGTCGACGAGGATAACTTCTACTGATGACTGGTAGATCCCTGCTGTACTTGCTCCCTGTGAGTTTATTCCTATTGTACGTGGCTAGCCCACAAGACTACCATGAAAGAATGGTGACTCTCGGGAAAGAACTTGTGACACCTATGGAAAGACTGGCCCCCCGGTATCGCCGGGGGGATAAACTGACATCTGGAGACAGATGTCGACTGTGGACCGGGTTGATCACCCCTAACACAGTATAATACCTCCGATTGCGTTAACCAATATAGAAATATGCCCCAGGGCCCTCCGAAAAGGGGGCGGGGGGGGGGAATGAAGGGCCCAATCAAATTGATACTCTCGGTGACGACAATGCTAGCCCCCGGACTCAGATACTCGCCTAAAGTCCGGGCTGGCTCTGTACATGTGGAAAGAGCTTCACGGGGTTGCATGGTATGAGAACGCATGCCGGAAGAATGAAATGCGAGGGTGCTCCACGCAGTAAACGCCGTCGCAAAACTACTACTCCTATGGTAGTTTCTGAGTCGTCAGGGAACGACGGGGCAGGGTGAACCCCACTCGCCCGGAGAGGCCCATGACGTCGACTGCGGAGGAACACGTTTGATGATTTCTGAGGAAGTGCGTTCCAAGATTAGGTTTCCACCTGCGAGCGATAGAGTGGTGTGGTGTAAGTTGGAGAGTACATTGTGTGAGATACTTAAACATGATTTAAACAAGAAGTCGTTAGGCGACAAGCTTACAAAATTCGGTGATGTAATATATGAACACTGCTCCCGTGAGTTCGGGACAGTAGAAAAGGCACAGCCGGGTGCCAAGCAGTATACTAGCAGGAGGCAGAGGGACATTCTGAAGTGTCGGGCAGACAATAATGCCCTCAGAAAACGGTTCAAAGCTGCTACAGGGAGGGGCTGTATGAAGTCTGGTTGCATCTAAAGAACAGACACAGTGCCCTCTGTCGCGCTGAGCGTTTATGTGCCAACAGACGAAGAACCAAAAGGGAGCGAGAGATATTCTTTAGGGACCCGTATCAGTTTGCCCGAGGTCTATTCGAGCAACCGAAGTCTGGAACTCTGGTTGTCAGTCAGGAAGAGCTTGAGTCACATCTACGCAAGATGTACTCTGACAAAAAGAGGAGAGAGCCTCTCGATGACAATCCATGGATCCCTAGCGGCCTCAAGCAGCCTGCGTTGCCGAAGGTACCATTTAAAATGATACCTCCCCTTTGGTCTGAGGTTGAGGAAGTTGTGAAAAGGGCCAGCGGCAAATCTGCCCCAGGTCCGAATGGTGTTCCGTACGTTCTTTAAAAGCGTTGCCTGAAAATCCTAAAAATGCTTCACCTCTTGTTGAGACAAGCGTGGATCCGTAAACACATATGTCCAGAGTGGCAAAAGGCGAATGGGGTCTACATTCCCAAAGAGCAGGACTCGAAGAGTCTTTCCCAATTCAGGCCCATCTCGCTGTTGAATGTCAAGGGTAAGATATTCTTCTCGGTCATGGCTCGCCGGCTCACACAGTATCTGATGACTAACAAGTACATAGAAACGAGTGTTCAGAAGGGTGGTATTCCAGGCGTTCCTGGGTGCCTTGAACACGCGACCATGATTTGGGAGGCTATTCAGAGAGCCAAGCATGAGAGAACTCAATTGCACGTGATATGGTTAGACTTAGCCAACGCCTACGGGGCAGTTCCCCATAGGCTACTGTGGCGAGCCCTTCGCATGTTCCACGTACCGGCACAGGTCAATGATATGATCGAGCAATATTTCTCCAAATTCGTTTTGCGATTCTCTACCTCGACGTTTACCAAGAGATGGACTGAGCTGCAGATTGGGATAGCTATGGGGTGTACGATCTCACCAATACTGTTTGTCATGGCCATGCAGATCATGTTGGACGGGGCGGCCGGCTACGGACAGGGCCTTCAAATAGGGGATCACTGGATGCCTCCACTGCGTGCCTTTATGGATGACACGACTATTATAACGGGCAGCGAGGAGTCTGCCCGCACGATCCTGAAAAGTTTGGACGCGGTGGTCCAATGGAGCGGTATGCAGTTCAAATCGCAGAAGTCGAGGAGTCTGTCAATCCTTAAGGGTCGAGTGTCGGCAACCAGTTTTACGGTGGCAAGGAATAGGCTCCCCACGGTTCTGGATGAACCGGTGAAGAGCCTTGGTCGCGTTTACGATTCGAAGTTATCTGATAGAGCGGAGGCCCGGCGAATACACGAATCACTGGCTACAGGCCTGCTCGCGATCGAGCGTTGCAGGCTGGTCGGGAAGTTAAAGGCATGGTGTATTGTAAGCAGGCAAAGCTAGTACTCCCGTTTAAATCAATAACTGAAGAGTTTAAAGTTGGCAAGGTAAGACTCGCCATGCTCTTGCGCGAGTCTTCAGACCCAAATGTCATCTCTGTCCAGCCCGCTCTAAAGACTGGGCAGAAGTGGAGGGTCCTCGATGCGATTGAATCTGCGCAGAACGCACTAAAATTGAAGGAGATAATGGGATACACTCAAACCGACCATCGAGGCCTAGGGCACGGGAAGGTCAATTGGTGGTCAGAAGCCTCAGCCAAAGAACGCCGAGACATGGTAATACAAATGGTGAGGGACAACGAAAACGAGGTTCGGGTTCAGAAAGCGGACCAGCAGTCACAGCAGGGCCATTGGGTAGGCCTGGAGAGCGCATTGCCAAGAATACTCACATGGGGTGAGATCTGGCGAATGACCCCGCTGCGACTGAGCTTTATCGTTCTTTCGGCGTACGATGTATTACCATCCGGTGTAAATATGGTTAAGTGGTCTGCGACTAACGATCCGACTTGCCCGTTGTGCAAAGCGAAGCAGACTCTTGAGCACGTCCTGTCCGCGTGCAGGAAAGCCCTAGGCCAAGGCCGATACACCTGGCGACACAACAAGATGCTAAAAAAGTTAGCAGCCGTTGTTGACCAGGATAGAATGAGGGCTTCCGCTAGAGCCAGTTCTAGCATCGTCCCCATAGGTTTCCTCAGGGCTGGGCAGATTCCAAAAGTCAACCGAAACGCATTCGCTCCATCTGTGCTAGACTCTGCGAGGGACTGGTTACTGGCGGTTGATCTGCCGGGCCATGAAAGGTACCCCGAGTTAATCCGGAAGACCGGCCTGCGACCTGACATAGTTCTCCACTCTGCGGAGAAACGGCAGCTCATCCTGATTGAGTTGACCGTCCCGTATGAGTCGCGTATGGACGAGAGTCACACATATAAGCTAGAGAAATTTTGGTGACTTAGCAGTCGGTCTGAGGAGAAACGAGGCGTACACAGTACGGGTCTTTGCCGTCGAAGTGGGAGCGAGAGGCCTCGTTTCCACTTCGCTCTAAAATGTGGTTAAAGAACTAGGATTCCGCGATAATGAACGGAAACGAACACTCAAACGGCTGGGCGAGGCAGCCGAAAGGGCCTCGAGTTGTCTTTGGACGCAACGAAACAACGTAGGGGACGGGCCTCGGTGAGCTGGTCCAGGTTTCTAGTGGAAAAGGGTTTTTCACCCTTTGAAAGTCCATCGTGTCCGAATTGTCTGCCAGTGTTCCTCTGCAACCTGCTAACAAAAGTCCAATATGTGTCCGGTAAACCAATCGTAAGCTTGTCGCTCGGTCGTCCAGGTACGCTGACTGTTCTAATTAGGCTGCCGCGACGACTTCTTATCTCACAGTACCTTCTGCAAATCACCAAGTCGTCTTGTAGCTATCCGAAAGAAAAACACCATTCGGTAATTTCGTGCAGCAGGGTACCAGCCCTGAGCTTCATGAACTCAGGTGGGCCCACCTCAGAAAGTGTCTAGGAGAAATCGTGGGCCGAAACACTTGTCGACGAGGATAACTTCTACTGATGACTGGTAGATCCCTGCTGTAATCCCTGTGAGTTTATTCCTATAACAAGTAACTGAACTTGTAAATTGTCACTGACAGCTTAGTTAATCCATTATCTTTAACAAAACAAAAACAAAAAAACAATTGTTCCATGTTGTAAGCATTAAGGCTCACTGAAGGTATTTCCAGCTGTACTAAACAGACGTTCACTTTTTACTCTAGTAGGTGGTGCACAAAGATAACGCTTGACACTATGAACCAAGGTGGGAAATTTTTATATGTTCATTTTTCACCAGTCACGAAACGGGTGTGAGGTAACCACTATTCGTATTCGACCCGACCGCAACTATTCGGCCGAATACCGAATAGTTTTTACGTCCACTAGTCGGCCCCGAAGCGAACACGAAGCGAATATTGGGTACAGCCCTAATATATATATATATATATATATATATATATATATATATATATATATATATATATATATATATATATATATATATATATATATATATATATATAAATAAATATTCATTCATTCATTCATTCAGTAGCATGTCCCTCGCGGAACCTCGCTGCCATAACAACCCTCCGGAAAACCTTCCTATCCTGAGCAAGATGTCCTGCGTCTGATACACCCATCTGGAGATCATCTGCCACATCCTGCACCCATCTTCTCCTTGGCCTTCCTCTTCCTCTCTTCCCAGGCATATACCCCTCCATTATTGTTCTCTTTAGACTTCCATGACGCTTTTCAAGTGACCAAAATATTTCAATTTTCTTTGTTTTGTTGTCTTTACTAGCCAACCCTCTTCAATATTCAGCTCTTGAAGTATGGATGCGTTTGTTCTTTTCTTTAACCCGTGCAGAGTATGGTTTAGACATTCGAAAAATGAAAAAAAAAAAAAAAAAACAGGGCCAAAAGTGAAGATTACACTGAACGGGGAGCTATTAGAACAAGTAACAAGTTTGTCCTATCTAGGACACGTAGTAACAAATAATGAAAAAAGCGCAACAAAAATGAAAAACAGAGAACAATAATGGCTGAAACTGTTTTCAATAAAATGTGCAAAATACTGACAGTTAGAGATCGTCAAATGTTAGTACACTCAGTCCAGCTATATGGTGCAAAAACTTGAACAATGAACAAACAACTAGAAAATGGAACTTATTCTGTAGAAATTTTGGTATATAGAAGAATCAACCATATCATCAGATGGAAAATGTGTGAGAGATTAAAAGCAGAATAGATCAAGCAAAAGATGCATTTAAGACAATGAAAAAAAAAAAATCTTATGCAAGAAATCGCTTTAATTTAAAGTCAGAAAGAGGGTGCTAAACTGTTACATAGTACCTGTTCTGCTGTATGGCAGTGAATCTTGGAATGTCGCTGAACAAATTAAGGAAGAATTTGGAAGCAACAGAGATGTGGTTTCTGAGACGAATGTTACCAATACCTTGGACGACCAAAGTAACTAACAACGATTGCTTGAAAGAGGCTAATAAAAGTAGTTTTCTATATACAACAATAAGAAACAGACAAACACAGTGTTTTGGCCACATTTAGAGAAGAAAGACGTTGGAGAACATCGTGACAACTGGAGAGATCAGTGGAAAAAGGGACAGAGGCGGACCAAGAGAGATGATGCTGGATGGGCTAAAACGATGACATGGAGGGATATCATCAAGAGAGCTCTTCCAGTCAGCCAGGGATCGTGATCTGTGGAGACGCATGGACGCCTACGCCAGTTGGCAGGGCACATGATGATGATGATGATGACAGAAGAGTAGTTCATATTTCATGGAAACAAAAAACAGTCTAATGCAGAAGTTCTGAAAGGCTTACAAATGAGCAGAAAATTGCTTATATAAATTAAAATGAGACCATTGAAAGACTTAACACGCTTTGGAAAACCATACTGGAGAGAAAGGTCGAGCAAGAAAGCAAGTGGCGGGCAACGATTCAAGTGGATGGACAAGCATTTTATGCATTGTTAAATGTTTTTTGTTTATATCTAGATTGCTTTGTTCTTTGTATTTTTGAGCCGTTATCAATGCTGTATAATTTTCATCTGTTTTAAGTTTTCGTACTTTATCAATTTTCTTCACCAAACATATATAGTGATAAGTCAGATTTTTATAAGATAAGACTCAGCTACTGTGTTACAATAGTCGGAACGTCTCTTTTGTAATACCGAATGCTTAGTACCAAACCTAACATGCCCAATTCGCTAACAACTTTGAGCGAAGAACAGCACTGGGGATGAGAGCAGCTCTATCCCAGTATGAGGGCTTGGTGATCTCAAAACTTTATTTCTTGACAGGGCAGACACTCAGCCTTGTTTGGTAGCCAGTCAAGAAAGAAAGCTTTGGCAGCAAGAGAGAGCACTGCTCTTCAGTTACAGTTGCTTCTGCAAATTATTTTTCTGGTCAATAAATATACTAAAGAGATATCGATTGGCCCGCTTGCCCGCTCAAAATCGTGACGTCAGACAGCCGCCATCGTTTACTAGGGATAAGGAAGGTATGATACGAAGACGTTCTCAAAACGACGTCTATACTACTCATATCGTAAACTCAAAGAAACGTATAAACACAGTTATATCACGTACACCTAAACTGGTTTATAAACACTAACCCATATCGTAAACTGCACTGGCTCTTGAACACCATTAGAAAATGTAAACTTCTCTAACTCATATCATAAACCTAAACTGGATCATAAGCAACATTTCATCATGTGAAATTAAACTAGTTTATAAACCATAACTGAAATTGTTGGACTTAAACTAGATCCCAAACAACAGCACACCTCGTAAACGCTTATACTTTGTATTCAAATGTCAACGCTTTTAGAAAGAACAGAAATGTGAGACATACTTAGGTGAGCAACACTCCGATCGATACGACTGGGGACACGTGACATTAAAGACACCGTAAACACAATAATTCAAGTCGCAGCGAAAATAATGATGGATAAAGATTAAATTCATCTTTACTAATGGTTTTAAGGCGAACATGCTGACTTCATTGCTCAGTTTTTGTCTTATAAAGTGCGGTCTCTCCCAGCAGAACGGATAACCAACTGATGCGAATGAGACATCAAGCACGAGCTTTGCCCTATTTTACCACCCAGTATATTACCTGCAACAATTTTAAGCATGGTCAACCTGGGATTAAGGTAAATGTTAACAACAATCATCCTTTTTGGCGGATTCGAGCTCACGAGCATTGGACTCTCAGGCTAGCGTGTGGCCCGTACGGTTGGGTCTATTTTATTAACAGACAAAAGCTCGAGATCATAGGAGAAATATACTCTTCTGCAGCACATGATAGAATATGGCTGGCTGTAACATAAAATATGTATCGGATGATCGCACAGCTGTAACATCAAATATGTATCGGATGATCGCACAGCTGTAAAAACACAGGCGTACCATAGCTCCAATGGCGACCATTCCTGAACTGAACGCAACTCCAGGAAAATAAAAGTCACTGGCTGATATTGACGTCACACTCATCTATTTCCGATAAGTACGCACAGATGCGATCTGGCTCGATACACTAATCGTGCGAAATGGGTTTTTTTCTTTTGCAATAAGCTACCATCGCCACCAGCAACACTATCACCTCAAAAGATATCAACATTACCATCGTCACTATCATTAACACCATTTTACACACCAAATCAACTCTACTACCATCATCAATACTACCACCATCACCATGATTATCAACACTATCATCATCAGAACTATAAACATTACAATCCTCACCACTATCATCAACACCACCATCATAACCACATTTATCAACACCACCATCATAACCACAATCATCAACACCACCATCATAACCACCATTATCAACACACCCATTATAACCACAATCATCAACACCACCATCATAACCACCATTATCAACACACCCATTATAACCACCATCATCAACACCACCATCATAACCACCATTATCAACACACCCATTATAACCACCATCATCAACACCACCATCAACACCACCTGTCGTGAAATGATAGTCATTACACATCGGTTTGTAAGGCTGATAACCTGTCTTACCTGTAATCTGCACAAAATTCAAACTTGGACTCGCCCAGAAATATATAGTCCCTTATATCTATATATATAGGCCTGTATTGGACAACATTATTATGTCTGCCTTTTCTGGTTACTTTAACTAAACTCCACTTTTAAATGTATTTCTTTTGGGGATATATTTAGGGAGTTAATTGAGGTTTCTTGGAAACCGATTTACTCCTTGCCCCAGTATACAAGGAACTTCTTTTGTACCAACGCCTGAAATGTCTAACTGACGCCATTCTCCTTGCCAGCTTCTCAAGCCTCCAGATGTGTTAATCTGTGCCTGTATACTTTAAATTTTCAAGGCAATCTGGAAAGATCTCAGTTTTACATATGCTTGGGATGTATATTTTCTGAAGAGCTGGCAGAAGATTCACAGTCTTAACAACATCCACCCACCAATCCTACCACCAGAACCAACTTGTTACCCACCAGCTAACACCTGTGAAGGTTCCTGACATCTCCAAAAATGGGGGAGATTGTGCCTCAAACAGCTACCAGTGCCAGAGTAATGTGGCTCTAAGACATTGTGTGTCCTTACTGGTGATATAGACATGCTAGATACCAGTACAGTTGCTGTACAGTGAAGTACTCTTGCTACTTGATCCAGTGGAGCAGAATTCCCAGAGTCAAAGACAGTCGAATCATCCGGAGCTGAAGGAGGCATCATAGGCAGAAAGGACAGAAGCTAAGTCTGATGCTCATTTGCTGTTTGTTTCCTCACAGCTCCATTGGTTCCCATGATGACATATAGTCACCTCCAGGACCGGCTGTCTACCTAGTTTCCTTAGGATCTAGACATTAGTGCTGAAATTCTTTCACTGATAGCTGGAATTCACTTCAATTGTTTTTGTACAGATATTATACTAAATACATGCATTCATTTTCATGGTTGACTTAGGTTTCTCTATGTCACCTTCTTAAGTGTTTAGCAGTTGTATGTGTATGTATCTTCATTATATGTGTTAACATGGTTATGATAATGAACTATCATAACCTGGGGGCTTTCTTTAGTAAGTAGTGGGGGTGTCCAGCCAAGTGTGCCTAGAAATATTGTATTTATATACTGATATATTTTGTAGTGCCAATACTTGAGTTGCCCTACTCCAGAGATAAGTTGATCGTATATTGGCCACGGGGAATCCCTTAGACCAATACGAGCCAAACGACTCAACAAAATTATCTCTGAGTGCTGCTGGTTCTGAAGGAGAAATCCTTACATTAGGCACGCGACAGGAGTGATATGTGACACCACCATCATAACCACCTTTATCAACACCACCATCATAACCACATTTATCAACACCACCATCATAACCACAATCATCAACACTACCATCATAACCACAATCATCAACACTACCATCATAACCACCATTATCAACACAACCATCATAACCACCATTATCAACACAACCATCATAACCACCATCATCAACACTTCTATCAAAACCACCATCATCAACACCACCATCATTACCAACATCATCAACACTTCCATCATAACCACCATTATCAACACCACCATCATAACCACCATCATCAACACCACCATCATAACCAACATCATCAACACTTCAATCATAACCACCATCATCAACACTTCCATCAAAACCACCATCATCAACACCACCATCATAACCAACATCATCAATACTTCCATCACAACCACCATTATCAATACCACTTTCATAACCACCATTATCAACACAACCATCATAACCACCATCATCAACACCACTTTCATAACCACCATTATCAACACAACCATCATAACCATCATCATCAACACTACCACCACCACTATCAACTTGCTCCACCGTGCGAGCGATTGTTTCATAAAATATTGCTACCCGTGCGAGCGATTGTTTCAAAAAAATCTTGCTCCCCCCCCCCCCTCCCTGCGAGCGATTGTTTCATAAAATCTTGCTCCCCTGTGCAAGCGATTGTTTCATAAAATCTTGCTTCCCCATACGAGCAATAGTTTCATAGAATGTTACTCCCTAGTGCGAGCGATTGTTTCATTAAATGCTACTCCCCCGTGCGAGCGACTGTTGCATAAAATCTTGCTCCCCCATACGAGCAACAGTTTCATAGAATGTTACTCCCCAGTGCGAGCGATTGTTTCATAAAATGCTACTCCCCCGTGCGAGCGACTGTTTCATAAAATCTTGCTCTCCCATATGAGAATTGTTTCATAAAATGTTACTCCCCAGTGCGAGCGAAACGTCAACCATGCGTTCATCAGCAGAGCATCGGTGATCAAATCTGTGGTCAGAAAGACTGGCATTACCAGTAGGCCATTAGGTAAACAGGCCATGATGTCACTGGCGATGAAGATGTCATTAGTGTCACCGCCGGATGTCTGACATTTAGATCTGGATGTTAGTGCTTGGTAGCACACGATCCCAGCCAGACAACATTTGTCCTGGAACAAATACCTGATCCTAATGAGCAAACAACACTACGTCTGTGTTATCATCTGGACATTTATCTTTACACCACAAGGGATTTCTGTCCCACTGTTGTTCGCTACGTATTATTATTTTGAAAGAGTAGAATTACAAAAAATAAAAATGACCTTGGTTCGCAGGCTCAAGGTACCGGTAAATTCATGGGAAGCAAAGTTGACCGGCATGATTTTAACCACAAAACCCACGGAGCAATATTTTGTCTAGTAAAAAAAAAAACAGTGAGCATTATAGGCCATTTTCATACTAGGGCATTTTTGTTTTAAAAAGTAAAAAACCCTTTTGCACGTCTTCAGGCGTATTGGACATATAGGGGTTGGCTTATATTTATGAGACCATTCGGCACTCGGTGTATTTAACATTTACACCGGCCGCCTTTACTTCCTAAAACTTTACCTTGTAGGCATTTCAGCCTGGGTCATTTGGAAGCCAAAGTTATTTTTTGAAAAAAATACCAGCTCTGTCAGGATTTGAACCTACGACCTTAGAATCCGGCAGCTGAGCGTCTAGCCACTAAACCACCACGGTCTCTGCATTTTTTTTTTTAACTTATATATTTATGACTTTGTATTTGTCTGTTGAAGCAAAGTCTGTTTATTATTGTGTCTGTATCGATGTATGTCTACCAGAGGTAAAAACGTACGTTAGTTAAAGTCGAACAGTTGTTCATTGTGGTTCAGTCTCTCTCCCCATGACGGTTGGCCACCTGCCGAGAGGGTCATGCAAAGTACGAACTCTGCAGCCCCCTCGACGATCCTAATGAATTTTTTTTCTGCAGACTTTGACTCAGGAACGGAACGACGCGTACGTGAAAGAAGCTTGATAATTCCTTCAATTGAAACACTACTGCCGTGGCGGTTGCAAGAATAACAGCAACTGCTTCTACTACTACTACCACCACTACTACTGATACTACTACTACTACTACTGCTGCTGCTGCTGCTGCTCCTACTACTGCTACTACTAATGCTACCACTGCTACTGCTGCTTCTACTACTACTACTACTTCTACTACTAGTACTTCTAATACTACTACTACTACTTCTACTACTACTACCACTACTACCACCTCTACTACTAACACAACCACTACTACTGTTACTACTACTACTACCACTACTACAACTACTAATGCTAGTACTACCACTACTACTACTACTACTACTACTACTACTACTACTACTACTACTACTACTACTACTACTACTACTACTACTACTACTACTACTACTACTACTACTACTATTAATTTAAAGAACACTACATCTATTACTATTGGGACTAATACTACCGCCATCATCCCTTTCTCTGTAAACAAACTGACACAATTAATACGCGCGATACTTAAGCCTGTAACCATGAATTTACATAGGCTCACCTCATTCTATGTACTCTATCTGCAGGTACACATTTTGATCATGCAGTTCGCTGGCACCAACAACAAGGTTCTGGACCTGAAGGTTATCCGCATGGCCAGCTGCAATCAAATCCTCGATCCCTGGTTGTATGTGATCTTCAGGAAAAACTCGCTGCTGAGGATCATTCGGCGCCTGAAGGCTTGCATTAATGCAGTGCAACAAGTGCCTCGACAAGCATCCACGAAGGTACCTAAGATGCGTTATATCATCAGCAACAAAAGCTTTACATACGAAGCTTCTAGTCTCGTAAAGACCCATTTGGCAGGACCATGCTGTATCAACGATCCAAATATGGGTAAGCATGTGGCTCCAACGGATTGTGAACAGACCAAGAAACAGGACTGCAGTTGCGGTAGCTCAGACAGCAATGCACGGCTAATGTCTGCCTGTTCTTATTGTGATTGCGATTGTAGAAGCCGCAGTGTGTGTAATCTAATACCTGATCTAGTTCATGACCGATCTCAGCACACCGATGTAAAACCAAATTGTTGTGATTTCCCTGACAACACGTTCAAGTGTTGTAAGTGCGAATGTGCTGCTCGAAAAGACAATGTTGAACAGCCGTACTTCGGGAATACATGTAGGGGTTTATCTGAACCATTTATTGACACGAGCTCCAAACCAAAGAGAATGTTTAAAACATTTTTATCAGGTCTTGATAATTCTGTATCCAGCGATTTAAATGGAGCTTACTATTCGCTGGATTCTACACATCATCCGCCTGTTATTTCAATGAACAGTTCCAAAACAAAAAAGATGCTGTCGTCTACGGGACAATTATTGCCTTTCAAAAGATCGCCTAAACACGGAGTAAACTCAGCCTCTATCTATTCTGAAGTTGCTAGACCTCATTCCTTAGCCATATTGAACAGTGCTAGCTTCCTGCTCCTACCTTCGCTGACAAGTCCACAGAGACTAGTAACACCACGACATGAGGAACAAGATAACATATCAACACATTCTTCTTGTACAGCAAACTTTAGCACCTGTCCTGCCAACATTCCATTTTTACTGGAAAATATTCCAGAATCTCTTGCTCCGAAAGGAAACGGACATATGCTAGCTGGTAAGAAAAGCCAGCCTAATTGTTCCGGTGTCCGTTCATATTCTAATTTACAGCGTACACCAACGGACACACACCTGTATAAGTACAAACAGGCCATCGATAACTCATCTGTTTATAGCAAAGATGATATATATCTCTCCTTACGTGGGGCGGACACAGTGACCAGATGGCCAACATATCACAACATGAAGATGTACAACTTTACAGTCACAGGTTTTTCCAAAGAAGACATAGCTAACATAATCTCCGGGAAACGTTTATCTTGTCCTCACAAAACAAAGTCCACATTCTCCAGCAAACTATTCTCCTTCGGCACCACAAGCCAAAACAGCAAGAATCCTGCAATGAATGCGGGAGCAAAGTTGTGTAACTCTAGTAGCCTGCTTCAGTGTGTAGATCACTCAGACCACATTAAATGCTTTAAGGCAAAAAAGACCACCCCGCATCAGGGCAGGAACGGGACAGCAGCATATATAACAGACCTTCAAAATCAAGCAAATGGTTGTAAACACAGTTTTTTGGACGTCTCTGTGGGCAGCTGTCCGTGAAATGCCTTTCAGGAAATGTAAAAAGAGCTTTGGTATTAAATGTCGAACTATGATATTCTTTCAGTTTTAGTGTTTGGTTCGTTGATAAAGACCCTCTTCGAAACATTCGTATTGCTACTGTTCACGTATTTCACTCGTTCCTGCCTCCCTCAAACTTATCCTGAAGCTTTCAAGCCATATAATACGCTTTATGGTTATTCCATGGTGTTTAATGTGGGACTAATTTATTAAAGGAATTTTTTTTTAAATGGCTTCCAGGTCGACTGATTTATGATTATCAAATAATGTTACGAAAAGTGAAGGGTGCTGTGTGATATGTTTACCTCTTACATCTCGAGTGTCCAGGTGTTCAATCAGTATGGATCTGGCACGATACATAAAGTGTGCCATCTTGTGAAGAGGTCACTTGACATTGTAGTTAGTAATACAAGATAGTTGAACCTTTTCATGACATTGCAAACCACATCAGACGTTTGTTGATGAGTTGTTTTAGGAAGTTTTACCTTTATTAGTTTGCCATTGCTTTTTAAACGGTCGAAGTTCTACGATAGTCAAAAATAAAATGGTTTGCTACCAAATCGCCTGCTGGTGAATAGACCTATGTACTTCGGAGATATATGGTTGAACAGCGGTGTTTGAGAATTGCCTCTGTTGATTCTCTTCACATTGGCGTCTCGCTGAGTAAATAGGTGCAAATGTCCCAGTAGACAGTACTGGAGAAATAGGCGCTCATGAAAAAAAAAGCAGGGGGGGGGGGGCAGGATTACCCTCCCCCCTCCCCCACCATAATAAAAAATTCTAAGGGTGAGTAAAGTATGTCATGGCCCCAAGCAGCATACATTCACACTAACTGTCAGGTCATTTATCATTGAGGTTCAGCTCACTCCAAGGTTTCGGTCAATACATTATTGATTTATCACAGTGAGTCTAGTGATTGCTGGCCTTTCCCGATGTCGATTGACTGATTGATTAACTAGAATCCACCTCATGACATTCTAGTCACGCTCGTGTTTGTTGCCCCTTTCCTCAAATGTCACTGTGTAAAATTGTATTAGTTAACTTAGACCTAATTAGGTAAGGGATCTCTATGGCCAAGTGGTTAGACCCTCCTCGTGGTTTGAAGTTAACTGGTTTGGAATCAGACTCCATTTTTTGATTCTACGGTGCATGTGTTTCCGAAATATCAAGTTTCATCGTGGAAGCTTCGGAATTTCTGGCGTTGTGCGACCTCCTTGGGGGTTAAGCAGCCACTATGCACACACACACACACACACACACAAACACACACACACACACAAAAGGGGGGGGGAGACCCAGATACGTGAAACGAAATCAAGTGGGATAAAATCGATCATCGATTCTTTTAGGGCACCTTTTTATAACTTATTCTTCTGCCGTGGACATAATATAGAGAAAGAAAAGAACCATTCTCTGTGCTTTGCTGATGCGACACACGACCTTTGCCATGTAAGGAAGTCTGGCCTCCAGGATGACAACATTAGGTACACTGAAGTCTGTCTTTATGGTGGAGACAGTATACAATTAAAAAAAAAAAAAGATCCCGGCTTGTGAATGCCCTGAGCCTATAATGTAAGCGATCAGAGGGTCGTGGGTTCGCTCCCTAGCGGAGCCAGACTTTTTTTCTTCAGAAATGACCTTGGCTCCCAGGTGGACTTAGCCTTGAGTGGGTACCGGGTGCAGTCCCGGGAAGTAAAGGCGACTGGCCTGATGCTGACCACATCACCCATCTTATGCTGATTTGTCTATAAAATATAGGTCTAATCGAGCTATTACCTAAAGGCATGGAAAAGGGTCCTTTACTTTATTTTTATTTTTTTAAACTGTAATGTAAAGTTCGTCGTTCTAAGATCTGGGTTGATTTCTGAAACACATTGATAATTCCCTTTGGTGTTCAGTTTTATTCCTGTTGTTTCGCGATAGGATAACCTGTTTACATTCACCTAAACCTGTATTTCACGATTTCAGTTATGACAGTTGTATCAACGTAACATCTCATATGAGAACGTAACGTATCGACTAGTGGTATAACCCTTACCAGCTAGAGAATGTCGTATTACTTTCTTCTTCAGGTTTGTCTGTGCATTCACTGGCTGAAAGTCATGGTTGTTGGTCCTTTTCTGGACTCAAATCTTGTTCTAAAGCTTGAGTTTTGCTTGCGCTTCGGTTTTATAGATCTGGCGTTTTTGCAAGTGAGCTGTTGGTTTCTCTTCTCTCAGACTGATACACTTAGACTTCGAAGATAAAGCTTATAACTAGTCGGCCGTTACGTCATGCTTGTAAAGGGCTGTGTATTCTGGTCTGAATGTATTCGTTTCACATTGATACATTATACAGCCAAAACAAACAAACACAATTTGTTTTTTTTAAATACTTGTTCTCCCGCTATGTCATCTTTATAATCATCTTCATTATCATAACATTATTATCATAATCATCTTCATCATCATCTTGATCACCATTTTATGATTTTCATCATCATCTTCATCATTATCTTCATCATCATCTTCATCACCATTTTTATCAACTTCATCATCATCATGATCATCATTATCTTTATTATCATAATCATTAGCTTCATCATTGTAATGTGGCTCCTTCTAGGGTTTGACTGGACTCGTCACAATGCTGTACTTTCGTTCTGTGTTATACAAAGTTAGTATGAACACATCAGACGTCATGGGGATTCGATGCAAAAGCCACTCACCTATAAGATGTCAGCTATAGTGTTTTAAATAACTATTTCGAACCTGTGTTGTTGTATGCATGTGAGTCATGGACATGAGCAGACAAGATGAAAATTATTCAATTGTAGCTGTGATATGGTCTTTTAAGACAAGAATGTAAATACCATGCAATGACTAAAAACAGACGACTGCATCCTCCTCGAGACAGATGCAAGTCGTAAACTGATTAGAAAGATTATCCAAAAACAGTCCTTGTTTTGACATGTTAACAAGAAACAAATCGACTTGAGAAACTGGTAACAACTGGTAAAGTTGATGGAAACTGAGCACAGGAAAGGCAAAGCAATAAACAATTAGATTGTCTAGCCATATGGTTTCTTTGATACAAACACCCTGGCCTGATCCGAGACTGGTGATCGTATGAGATAACAGCCTATGGTTATCATCACAGAACATAATGGTAATGATGTACTTGACATTTAGTATATTATTATTGTGCAATTAAACGAGGCTGACGCCTAACTGAGGATCCCTCTGCCCCTTCGTCTAGAAAAGTTGTAAGATGGCTTTATTGTTTACTTCTCCCAAAGTTTTCTTTGTGTAGCAGCCATAGTCACCATCCTCCTCCTCATCGGCACATTCTTTTGCATTCTCCTTCTCTTCTTATTTGTTTTGTTTTTTAAATATTATTTAATAGTTGATAGGCACACTATTGGCACAGCTATTCATGCAAATCAAACCTGTCGGGAAGACTGGTCTGGCCTGGTTACCCTAACGGCACAAAATAGAATATGGAAACAGGAAACGAAAAGAAGAAAATTCAAGTATTCTCATTTCCACGACCTATCTAAAAAATATTATACGGGCCATGTTTGCCTCCCATTATATTTTATGCTATCAATTTGAAAAAGCAAACATCCCGTCTGCAAATGGCTTCCGTTTCTGTTTATTTTACAATTATAACTAAAAGTGAAAAAAATAAGTAAAGGACCCTTTTCCACGCCACCAGGCGTATAGGGCATATAGGGTTAGACCTATATTTTATAGACCAATCGGCACAAGATGGGTGATGTGGTCAGCATCACGCCGGCCGCCTTTACTTTCCCGAGACTACACCCGGTACCCAACACTCAATATGGCATACCCACTTATTCTTTCATCGGCTTGTTGCACTTTTATTGAGATCAAGACAACCCACAGTGCTTAAATATTTTAACATGCTGTTTATTAATTTCGCTGCTCAACCGTCCATCATTCGTTTCAATGTCTTAAATAAGATATACTTTTTTTTTTACACTTTGAAAGCATCTCACTTGTAATATTTATGTTTCATGCATTAAATAAGTTTATTGGAACACATTGTTTTGAAGTCTAAACATAAAATGTATGTAAGAGCGACATGACTAACCTTATTGCGCCATTGTACAGTGTACAGTTCTCTTTATCTCCCCCCCCCCTCTCTCTCTCTCTCTCTCTCTCTCTCTCTCTCTCTCTCACTGCAGAGCTACTGTCACTCACAGCAACGACCCCTATTGATCTTCGTTAAAGGGAAAAAGTCTAAAATTGTACGCTCAAGGGGTGAAGCACGAACTAAGCGTCTCGACCACTTCACTAGCAAGCATCTCACCACGCAAGTGTATATTTCATCATCAGTCACCAGGTTCTTTATAGAAAGTCCTTCTCTTCACAGCACGCCTGGAAGTCTATCTTTCTCTAGGCAGTCCTCCAACCCTATCTTCTTTCATGGAAGGCTTCTTCGACGTCTAGATCCACTTTCGCAACCGTCTCCCTCTGCTTTTTCCGAAGACAAACACCAGCACTGTTCTCGCTAGGCCTCCATGACGTCACCCGGGAACAATACCAGCACCGTTTTCTCTAGGTCTCCATGACGTCATTCGGGAACAAACAGCACTGTTCTCTCTAGGCCTCCATGACGTCATCCGGGAACAAACTCCAGCACTGTTCTCTCTAGGCCTCCAAGACGTCATCCAGGAACAAACTCCAGCAACGTTCACTCTAGGCCTCCATGATGTCGTCCGGGAACAAACTGGCACTATTCTCTCTAGGCCTCAATGACATCATCCGGGAATAAACAGCATTGTTCTCTCTAGGCCTCCATGACGTCATCCGTGAACAAACTCCAGCACTGTTCTCTCTAGACCTCCATGACGTTTTCGGGAAACTAACCCAAGCACCGTTCTCTCTAGACCTCCATGACTTTTTCCGGAAATTAACCTCAGCACCGTTCTCTCTAGACCTCCATGAAAGTTTTCGGGAAACTAACCCAAGCACAGTTCTTCCCAGGCCTCCGTTACGTTTTCGGGAAAATAACCCAAACACAGTTCTCCCCAGGCCTCCATGACGTTTTCGGGAAACTAACCCAAACACAGTTCTCTCCAGGCCTACATGACGTTTTCGGGAAACTAACCCAAACACAGTTCTCCCCAGGCCTCCATGATGTCTTCCGAAACTAACCCTAGCACCTTCTCTCCAGACATCCATGACGTTTTCCTGAAATTAACCCCAGCACCGTTCTGTTTAGGCCTCCTTAACGTTTTCATGAAACTAAACCCATCACCGTTCTCTCTACCCCTGTATGACGTTTGATATGGCATAAACACCTCAGGGTTCGAGATAGGATGCTGTTTATGAGTCAATTCTCCTCTATACTCACATCACTTAGGACTCCGTTGTTTTTATTTTGTCAAATTTTGTTGGGTCCATGGAACTCAACAGATTTTTCTGTAGCTTTTTAATTCAAAAGCTAAGAAGTTTTCCTTCATTTATTAAACAATAGTCCATGACTCACATCGGTAAGTTGCTATTAGAAAAATGAACATTTCAACATTTTTACTTAGCTTGCTTTTAGGTGCTTGTAGGTATGTATGTATGTATGTATGTATGTATGTATGTATGTATGTATGTATGTATGTATGTATGTATGTATGTATGTATGTATGTATGTATGTATGTATGTATGTATGTATGTATGTATGTATGTATGTATGTATGTATGTATGTATGTATGTATGTATGTATGTATGTATGTATGTATGTATGTATGTATGTATGTATGTATGCATGCATGCATGCATGCATGCATGCATGCATGCATGCATGCATGCATGCATGCATGTATGTATGTATGTATGTATGTATGTATGTATGTATGTATGTATGTATGTATGTATGTATGTATGTATGTATGTATGTATGTATGTATGTATGTATGTATGTATGTATGTATGTATGTATGTATGTATGTATGTATGTATGTATGTATGTATGTATGTATGTATGTATGTATGTATGTATGTATGTATGTATGTATGTATGTATGTATGTATGTATGTATGTATGTATGTATGTATGTATGTATGTATGTATGTATGTATGTATGTATGTATGCATGCATGCATGCATGCATGCATGCATGCATGCATGCATGCATGCATGCATGCATGTATGTATGTATGTATGTATGTATGTATGTATGTATGTATGTATGTATGTATGTATGTATGTATGTATGTATGTATGTATGTATGTATGTATGTATGTATGTATGTATGTATGTATGTATGTATGTATGTATGTATGTATGTATGTATGTATGTAGGCCTATCGCTCCCACTTCGACTGCAAAGACCCGTACTGTGTACGCCTCGTTTCTCCTCAGACCGGCTGCTAAGTCACAAAATTTCTCAAGCTTATATGTGTGACTCTCGTCCATACGCGACTCATACGGGACGGTGAGCTCAATCAGGATGAGCTGCCGTTTCTCCGCAGAGTGGAAAACTATGTCAGGTCGCAGACCGGTCTTCCGGATTAACTCGGGGTACCTCTCATGGCCTGGCAGATCAACCGCCAGTAACCAGTCCCTCGCAGTGTCTAGCACAGATGGAGCGAATGCGTTTCGGTTGACCTTAACTTTTTGAATCTGCCCAGCCTTGAGGAAACGAATGGGGACGATGGTAGAACTGGCTCTAGCGTTAGCCCTCATTCTAGCCTGGTCAACAACGGCTGCTAACTCTTTTAGCACCTTGTTGTGACGCCAGGTATATCGGCCTTGGCCTAGGGCTTTCCTGGACGCGGACAGGATGTGCTCAAGAGTCTGCTTCGCTTTCCACAACAGGCAAGTCAGATTGTTGGTCGCAGACCATTTAACCATGTTAACGCAGGACGGTAATACATCGTAGCCGAACGAACGATAAAGCTCAGTCGCAGCGGGGTCATTCGCCAGATCTCACCCCATGTGAGTACTCTTGGCAATGCGCTCTCCAGGCTGACCCAATGGCCCTGCTGCGACTGCTGGGCTGCTTTCTGGACCCGAACCTTGTTTTCGTTGTCCCTCACCATTTGTATTACCATGTCTCGGCGTTCTTTGGCTGAGGCCTTTGAACGCCAATTGACCTTCCCGTGCCCTAGGCCTCGACGGTCGGTTTGAGTGTATCCCATTATCTCCTTCAATTTTAGTGCGTTCTGTGCAGATTCATTCGCATCGAGGACCCTCCACTTCTGCCCAGTCTTGAGAGCGGGTTGGACAGCGATGACATTTGGGTCTGAAGACTCGCGCAAGAGCATGGCGAGTCTTACCTTGCCAACTTTGAACTCTTCAGTTATTGATTTTAACGGGAGTACCGACTTAGCCTGCTTGCAATACAGAGCCACGTCGGTCAGACAAAGCCTTGCACCAATCCACTTTCATAAGGCTGTGTTGATTTCCCTCTCCATGGTTTCCACTGCAGTCATCGTCAAATCGTAAACTAACAGTGGCTATAGGAGCTTTGGAATCAACATGAATTGGAGACATTATACCTTGAACTTCCCGATCAGCCTGCAACGCTCGATCGCGAGCAGGCCTGTAGCCAGTGACTAGTGTATTCGCCGGACTTCCGCTCTGTCAGATATCTTCGAATCGTAAACGCGACCGAGGCTCTTCACCGGTTCATCCAGAACCGTGGGGATCTTGTTCCTTGCCACATCAAGCAACTGGTTGCCGCCACTCGACCCTTAAGGATTGACAGACTCCTCGACTTCTGCGGTTTGAACTGCATACCGCTCCATTGGACCACCGCGTCCACTCTTCCCAGGATCGTGCGGGCAGACTCCTCGCTGCCCGTTATAATAGTCGTGTCATCCATAAAGGCACGCAGTGGAGGCATCCAGTGATCCCCTATTTGAAGGCCCTGTCCGTATCCGGCCGCCCCGTCCAACATGATCTGCATGGCCATGACAAACAGTATTGGTGAGATCGTACACCCCATAGCTATCCCAATCTGCAGCTCAGTGCATCTCGTGGTAAAAGTCGAGGTAGAGAAGCGCAAAGCGAACTTAGAGAAATATTGCTCGATCATATCATTGATCTGTGCCGGTACGTGGAACATGCGAAGGGCTCGCCACAGTAGCCTATGGGGGACTGCCCCGTAGGCGTTGGCTAAGTCTAACCATATCACTTGCAATTCGGTTCTCTCATGCTTGGCTCTCTGGATAGCCTCCCAGATCATGGTCGCGTGTTCAAGGCACCCAGGAACGCTCGGAATACCACCCTTCTGAACACTCGTATCTATGTACTTGTTAGACATCAGATACTGTGTGAGCCGGCGAGCCATGACCGAGAAGAATATCTAACCCTCGACATTCAACAGCGAGATGGGCTTGAATTGGGAAAGACTCTTCGAGTCCTGCTCTTTGGGAATGTAGACACCATTCGCCTTTTACCACTCTGGACATATATGCTTCCGGATCCACGCTTGTTTCAACAAGACGTGAAGCATTTTAAGGATTTTCTGGCAAAGCTTGTAAAGAACGTACGGAACACCATTCGGACCTGGGGCAGACTTGCCGCTGGCCTTTTTCACAACTTCCTCAACCTCAGACCAAAGGGTAGGTATCATTTTAAATGGTACCTTCGGCAACTCAGGCTGCTTGAGGCCGCTAAGGATCTCTGGGTTGTCATCGAGAAGCTCTCTCCTCTTTTTGTCAGAGTACATCTTGCGTAGATGTGACTCAAGCTCTTCCTGACTGACAACCAAAGTCCCAGACTTCGGTTGCTCGAATAGACCTCGGGCATACTGATACGGGTCACTAAAGAATTTCTCTCGCTCCCTTTTGGTTCGTCTTCTGTTATTATAGAAACGCTCGGCGCGACAGAGGGCACTGTGTTTGTTCTTTAAATGCAACCAAACTTCATACAGCCCCTCCCGTTCGCTGCCTGTTGCGGCTTTGAACCGTTTTCTGAGGGCATTCTTGTCTGCCCGACACTTCAGAATGTCCCTCTGCCTCCTGCTAGTATTCTGCTTGGCACCCGGCTGTGCCTTCTGCACTGTCCCGAACTCGCGGGAGCAGTGTTCATATATAACATCACCAAATGTTGTAAGCTTGTCGCCTAACGACTTCTTGTTTAAATCTTGTTTAAGTACCTCACATAATGTAGCCTCCAGCTTACACCACACCACCTTATCGCTCGCAGGTGGAAACCTAATCTTGGAACGCACTTCCTCAGAAATCATCAAAGTGCTCCTCCGCAGTTGACGTCATAAGCCTCTCCGGGCGAGTGGGGTTCACCCAGCCCGTCGTTTCCTGACGACTCAGAAACTACCGCAGGAGTAGTAGTTTTGCGACGGCGTTTACTGCGTGGTGCACCCTCGCATTTCATTCTTCCGGCATGCGTCCTCAGACCATGCAACCCCGTGAAGCTCTTCCCACATGTACAGAGCCAGCCCGGACGTTGGGCGAGTATCTGAGTCCGGGGGCTAGCATTGTCGTCACCGAGAGTATCAATTTGATTGGACCCTTCATTCTCCCCCCCCCCCTTTTCAGAGGGCCCTGGGGGGGGGGGGGCATATTTCTATATTGGTTAACGCAATCGGAGGTATTATACTGTGTTAGGGGTGATCAACCCGGTCCACAGTCGACATCTGTCTCCAGATGTCAGTTTATCCCCCCGGCGATACCGGGGAGCCAGTCTTTCCATAGGTGTTACAAGGTCTTTCCCGAGAGTCACCATTCTTTCATGTTAGTCTTGTGGGCTAGCCACGTACAATAGGAATAAACTCACAGGGAGCAAGTACAGCAGGGATCTACCAGTCATCAGTAGAAGTTATCCTCGTCGACAAGTGTTTCGGCCCACGATTCTCCTAGACACTTTCGGAGGTGGGCCCACCTGAGTTCATGAAGCTCAGGGCTGGTACCCTGTTGCACGAAATTACCGGATGTACTAAAGCTACTGCAAAGAATCTAGTTACTTAGTAAGTTTGTATGGATATGATCCTATGACTCCGCACATGTCTATGGTGTTCAGATCCTTTCCTCGATATAACGTCCAACGTCCTGTGACTAATAGTGCCGGTTCTGCAAAGGTATTTGCTATCATGTATCAAGAACGGAAGTCCGAAGCGCGAAGCAGATGCGTATAGTGTTGTCTGTTAAATACGAGACTCGCTATCATAAGTACTGTGGGCCAAGTGAGGGAGCTGCGTGGTCTCGAGGCATGCTGTCCGCCTCGAGTGCTAGAGGTTACGGGTTTAATCCCCGGCAAAGGCTGGGAGTTTTTCACGCGGACTTGGACTTCTAGTAATTTCCCCTGGTCTCTGGGTAGTGAAATCGGATGCCCGTGTGCAGTGTTGCGCACGGTAAAAAAAAAATCCCTCCGCAGTTGGAAATCAAAAAGAATAGCCTAACGGAACTGCCCGGGCAAAATTAGGAGTTAAAAATCTACCTTTAATGTCAGGCTAGTTGCGTTTCCTTACAAGACGTTGCAGAACCAACCCCATCAGCCCCTGGAGGTTGTGTAGTTTTTCTAGGCAAATTTACGTCCAGTAGTTTGCTATTGCTCTCTGGACTGTCAAAACCAACGCAAGGCGCATGGCCCGCAGTTGGGATCGAACCCAGCATCCCGGCATTACGAAGCGTTCGCATCGACTTGGCCACGGAGTCACCTTTAATATCAGATACATTTATTAATAAATATTCACAATAATCGAGTCAAATAATGAGGATGACGACACAGCAACGAGGCTGTGCATATTAACACGACAGGCTAATGCGGTCAACACAGACCAACCAAAGTGAGAAGAACAGGCCTACATGTCCAGCTTTTAGGGCACCACTGTACAGAGGGTTCAACGCGGATTATTCGAGAAAAAAAAGCATCAATTATGTAATGTATCTCTTTGTACAGGGTCTCACTAGTACTAACTAGTAAGGCACTGGTTGTTGTCTAGAGGTTAAGTTTACACATCAGACGAGATAGATCGTCTTCTCAATCAACTGTCCCACTTCTTAAAATTGCAGTTAACGAGAGTTGACCACAGTCTTTTTTTTATTGGTCATAACACATGAGCTACAAGAATCTGTCTATCAGTCTAAAAATCGACCGACAATCTACAGCCTGACACTTACTCATCAATCCAGATTCCACACGTTGGCACTTTGAAGCTTACAGCCAAATGGTGGACAGTCAACGTTGACATGGACACAATTAGCACTCAGCAGGACACATCAGTCGCCTTTATCTCATCTGTCTTTTAATTTAGCTTCCGATGCAGACGATCCACTTTCACTTCTCTAGGTCTGGATCAACTTTCACTCCTTATCGATCTGAGGCCCTGTCAAAGAATGACTCCCCAGTCAACTACTCCCCCCAGCAATCTCGTGTTCATAAGTCAACTGACACAGTCTCATGTGTCCCCACTCTCACGTCCACTTCATGACTTTGAGGGACTTCCTAAACTCTACCAATAAAGAAGAAGAAGAAGAAGAAGAAGAAGAAGAAGAAGAAGAAGAAGAAGAAGAAGAAGAAGAAGAAGAAGAACAAGAACAAGAACAAGAACAAGAACAAGAACAAGAACAAGAACAAGAAAAACAACAACAACAGTAGCAACAGTAAGAAATGGCTTATTTTTTTTTCATGCAGGTAGATAGTTAATATCAGGAACATTTCAATTTTTTTAGACAATGCTGCAATCATTGCCTCTTGATTACACAACAGTCTGAATAATCTTTACTATAAAAGAAATGAGACAAAAAACTAGATTTGTATACATGGGCGCCACATAACAAATTAGAATGGATCGGTATTGTCTGACTGGTTGAAAGACGGAAGTGCAATGAATATACAGCCAATCATAGACTAGCAGCTAAGAAAATGACCGACATTACAAAAGGTCTCTTGTGCTATTATGTGATTCTTGATTAGATGCGATGCATCAATAACACGAAATAATTAATATATTTGACCTGGGCACAAACGAGGCCAGGGCTGAGTTACATGAAGCAAGTAAAAAAAAGTAAATTTTTTTCTGCAATAAGTATTAGTTACATCAGAGTTTAACAGTAACTGTAATTCAATGATGACTGAACCTGAAGACTCGGGTACACTAAGCGCCCCTACCCCCAGGGTTGGATTTAGACGACGTGGTCCTTAGATTTATAAAACTCCCAGACCCATATAAGGGGTGATCACTACTGGAAACCCCAGAAGAAATGTGTCCTTTCTTTTTTCGTATTACAGAGTACCATTTGACTACCTGGAGCACATACTTCTCATAATGGAAGTGTTTCCCTTCAGCATCCACTGGCTAGCCGCAGAACTGTTCAAGAAAGGGATGATACTCAGGTGTGGCTGTTGGTCCTCAGAACCGGCAATCATCTGCCCAGGATTGCCTCAGTGTTCTCCGCTATCTCCAATTACGTTCAGTGTATATGTGGCTCTAATAAGTAAAGTAAAGGTCCCTTTTCCACGCCTGTATAGGGCATATAGGGCTTATAGGTTCAGACCTATATTTTCATAGACCAGTCGGCACAAGCTGGGTGATGTGGTCAGCCACCTCTACTTCCTGGAACTGCATTCGGTACCCACTCAAGGCTGGGAGACAAGGACATTTTTGAAAAATGTCCGGCTCCGCTAGGGAGCGAACCCACGATCTTCCGATCCGCACTCGAGCGTTTAGCCGCTACGCCACGGTGACTCCCATGGTTCTTATAAGTGAGCATTTGTTGCATGGAAGTGGCAGGTCTATTGTCTTTTGCTGAGACATCTTGGTGTATCGACTTGGATGAGACCGCCCGGCGATGGCCAATACAATACCACGTCCGGCTGAATACTGTTCCTGACAACTGAATCACGGCACATTTTGGCTGAGTCCTTTCGAAAATAGGTTACTGCAAGTGTTTCCATGTTGCATTTTGTGACACTTAAATATGCTTATAAACTTTTGTGTTTTGATTGTATTCGTATTACAAATCGACAAACGGATGTTGTAAAGTGGACATACAAGCTGTTAGATTACAGCAATTTTAATTGTAATTCACGGGAGACAGTCGTGTTGTGATGTGTGTGCCAGTGTCACTGTTTTTAGTCAGTAGTTTGGACTTTTGGGAACTGGCTGTTTATTCTCTTTCTACTTTGAATGTAGAAATCTTACTTTTAGGGAAAGTACAGGTAATTTAGAAGCCATATCATGTGCAAACTATCTTGTGTTTGAAGAAAACTTGCTTTCATATTGACTGTGCATAAATGGTGCAACCACACTGTGGATAAATTGTGTCAAGATATTTCGGAGCTCTAGGTAAGTGGATGAAAATAATATTTAATTTACTAACTAACCTCTCACAGCAAGTCACTCTTTGCCTCTTTACTAATAATGACTAACAGTATAATTATATGTTTTAGTAGTACACTAATAATATTAATCCTTAACCATTTGACTAATGCTTTGCGAACACTGGCTGTAAACTCTTGCGGAAACTTCTGGTAGTTCATCCACTTCTATTGCATGTTTGCAGTTGTACGGTCTGTGTTTATTTTTGTAAACTGGCTTTTGCTTTGCTTCGCGAACACTGGCTGTAAACCTCTCAGAATCAAAAAGTTAGCACTGATATTTCTTTACTTTTGCTGGAACAACTTTTAGTTTTTACATCTAAACGTTACTGATGTTTACGTTCATGTTGACCGTAGCAAAAGCATTTTTGTTTGTCTGTAAGAGCCTTTATTGTTTTATTTAATTGGCACACATATTTACCTTAAAAATGACGTATGGTTTTAAAAATTAATGAAACTGTAGCTTAATTTGTGTATACATCTCCTCGATAAAAACTGTGGACGCAGAGGGACTTAACTCTTACAGTACGGCCTTATAAATTTGGAGCTGGCCGTGGCAATACATAGCGAACTTAATCACATCTCCTCCTGGTGTGTGGATCCCAACGCACATGTCGACCCATAAAGACCTCAGTATGATGGTTCTTCTTGAACACGCGTAACGTCAGGGCAGACTTACTATCAGTGGAATGCAGCTACGAAGCCTTGACAAGAACAAACATTATGACACATCTTTGAGACAGGTTTTATCACAGTCTTACATTCACAAAATACATTGACCACGTCACACACACACACACACACACACACACACACACACACACACACACACACACACACACACACACACACACACACACAAGCACTAAATGGCCTTACAACAATCAGGGTCCTAGTCGCCGTCAATAATGAGCAGAGACTGCTTCTGCTTCTGTTCCAGGGGCAGGTTCTTGCTCCCATCAAATACACTTAGGCCATTCTCCCTGTCAGTCATACTCAGACCAAAGGAGTCGAGAAGGTGCACAATGAAGCCATGCGCATGTTTTTGAAGTAGACAACGGACACATCTTGTGTATTAATGAGATACCCTCTTGATTTTCGCACTATGAACTACCGGATTAAGATCTGGAGGGATGGAGAATACCTGAGGATAAGCTTAGATCTGAAGCACCCTTTGCACAACTGGCTCTTCAGAAAAATGGACAACAGACTAAAAAGAGGCAAGTCATGGCTAGGTAGGGCAGAGGGTGATATCAAGCAGGTCTACAGTCGTACAGACATCCTTGGAATGGATGCCTGTTGAAGCCTGTGCATGAAATGCTCGATCGCATCTTCTCTTGTGTCACTACGCCTAATGCAGTTGTCAGAAGCAGAGCCCTGTTTCTGTCGACCTCGAGGTCCACGCAATTATCAGTTATAATACAAATATTTAGATTGCTGATCTACACTAATGGGTCCATTGTACGAAAGAGAGCATGGGCATTTGCAGCTCGCTCTGCAGGCAATTCAGCCAAGAAAGCCAACGGCGCCTTCTCTATGGCAACCAGCAGCATGACGATGCAGGTTATTGCCGCGACTCAAGCTTTATTGTGGCTGGGATCACATTGTTATTCCCAGGTGTGTGTGCTGAGTGATTCTATCAGCATGATCCGACAAGTACGGAGTCATTTGGAAACTCCCCTGTGCATGCAGCTACCTTTATCTGTCTCAAATGATTTGCAAATGCTGTTGGTAATAAAAGAGCTGCCATAGTTGCTTGTTGCAGATGGCCAGCCTATGGATCGTACTGACATTGGTAATGCCCATAGAGAGATAGGACGGTTCGAGAATTTTGTGAGCAGCGTGTCCACATCACCATTATGAAAACGAGAAATGTTAGTAAAGATTGGCACAGCGAAGAATGAGAAGCACCCAGACGTGCAGGAAGTCATAGGACTGACACTGTTAACTGCAAGACTAGGATGTGTATGTTTAAGGGGGAATCTGATCTTCCAAGGACGTGCCCGGAGGGTGGTGAAGATAGCTCAGCTAATAAATCTTTCTTCTTCCGGCCTTAACCCTCGATGGAGCCTAGTCCTGCAACCTGTTGACGCCATGTTGTCTTATCCTATACAAGTTCATGCAGCTGACGTCCACCCCCCTCCCCTTTTTCACCCCGGGACCATCCAACCAGAAATAGGAATACAGACATTCTCATAGTCTCCAAATCTATACTAAAAGTGCAATGGTTTATTTCTTTATTAGGTAATCGACCCATTATCCTCATCGCACATCGCATAATCTAATGAGCGCTCATATTCACTATCTCTCTCAGCGTGTGGCGACAGATAACATGGGTTTTGTGTCAGTTAAGTTTCTTCCTTGAATACATAAATGATGTTTATGTCTGGCTACACCACTTTTGACATGAAGTTTTTGTCTAGTCAATGTTGCTGATTAACCTTTGTCTCCTGAATCATCTACCCGTTAAGTCTGCTGGAGAGAATTGAGAACATCGACTCTGCCAATTGCATTTTTCTATGTCTGTCGTAACCCTCCAAGATTTTGTTTTCTTGAACCTGCTATCTTTTTAATAATAAATTGGCATGACCTTAATCTTTTCACAAATATAAGAATAGCATCAGGCAGTTAACATAGCTATGCAAAATTAATAGCCAATGAAATCCAGAAGCATGAAATACGAACAGTCTTGGTGCACTGAGTTTAATGGAACATAAATCATCATTATCATCATCATCATTACCCTCACAACCACCACCTCCACCAACGCCATCATAACCACCACCACCATCATTATCGTCATTATTCTGCTGCTATGCCATTACATCACAATGTAGTTGCAGTTTTGTTTTTCATTCCGTTATCTTGTCTGCCTGCAACTCTTTTAATTTCACAGATGGAATCTAGTTCAGAATCCAAGACTCTCTCAGCAACATCCGTTTTGACGAGCTATACAGCATAGATAATAAATACTGTGAATGATCAAAGAAAGAAAAACCAGCCAAAAATGAAGGATGACCAGTGTGACAGATAGAGACCGTGAAATATTGCAACAGACAGGATAATCCTCTTACTGAATCTAAATGAGTCTAAGGTTCTGTAGCTGGGATTTGTTTGATAAATAATGGGGAGGCATGTCGTTAGATGAGGCGGGCGGGGGGGGGGGGGGCGTGGGGTGGGGGGGGGGGGGGGGGGGGGGGGGGGGAGGACATGTTCTTCGTTTGAGAAAAATATAATGAATGTTTTCGACAGAGCGGAAAACTTAACTCTAAAAAAAAAAAAAAAGAGATTTGCAAGTGTTATTAAGATATTTATTCAAACTGGGGGAAAACAAAATATGTTTTAATGGATCCAATTACCTGAGATGCATGTCAATAGCTGGTCTTCCGGTTAAAATGGACGCTAGACAGCGGCGCTGTTCGGAGCAGAGGCAAATTTTTTGCTTCTGCCGGACGGTGGCCGAAGTATTTTTGCTCCATTTGTAGACTGGATATAGTTTCGTCGCCCAGCTTTTGAGTTGAATGCATGGCGTGACCCTGTGAGCTGCGGATTGCATTTGGAATGTCTTTTTTCGACTGTGACCAACGTGGTGTGAATTGTAGATTCAGAAAATGGCGCGATGCCTGTCGTGCAATGCTGGCGGGGCCCGTATTAAAATTGATCGCGCGGGCAACTGCTGATTTGTTGGCGACAAGTTCTGCTATTATCAATGAAACTGCATTTCTAATGTTGGACTGTTTGTGTTAGCACTTCGGATGGCTACCATATGCTTTAATGCGAGTGTATGCTAGATATGCTGAGACAGCAGTCTGTCAATTTTTCCACAAGGGACTGTGGAAAGACCAGATGTCAATAGCAGAAAGCGACTAAAAAATCTGCTACGATATACTATTTGTAGAAGAAGACAACGAAATAAGAAAAGAAGAAAGAAGAAGAGAGAAGACGAAGACGAAGAAGATACGAAGAAGAAACGAAAAGAAGAAAAGAGGAAGAAGAAGAAGAAGATAGAAATAAGACGAGGAGAAGAAGAAGAAGAAGAAACGAAGAGAGCGCCGACTGCAGAAGAAGAAGAAGCAAGAGAGAAGCCTCCGAAGAAGCCAGAGCATAAGACGCGCCGACGCCGGCCGCCGAAGAAGCCTCCTCCGCCGCCGCCGCGCCCCGAAGAAGTCGACGCCTCATCAGCCTCCGACGAGCAGCGCCTCGCGCAGAAGAATTCCTCATTCATACCTGACAGCCACGAATAAGAAGAAGACGACGAAGCCGCCGCCGAAGCAGACCGACTCCGAAGCAGCACGCCTACTCCTCAGAAGCCGCCGCAGCGGCCGCAGCCGCCTCCCGAGCTCAAGAAGAGTAAGAGACGCCCCCGCCGACGAAGCAGACGACGCCTCAGCCGAAGAATATAAGCCGCGCCGCACGCCGCCGAAGATAGCAGAAGAATACGCAGAAGCCATCATGACAGAAGAATAATAAGAAGAAGAAAAGAAGAAATGACAGAAGAAGACTAATAAAAGAAGAAAAGAAGAAGAAGAAGAAGAAGAAAAGAAGCAAAACACGAAGCACAATAGGAAGAAGCAAGAAGCAGCAGAATAAGACTAGAATACGAAGACGAAGAAGAAGAATAGAAGAGAATAAGATAAGAGAAGAAATGCAGAAGAGAGAAGAAGAAGAAGAAGAAGAAGAAGAAGAAGAAAAGCAGAGAGAAGCAGAAGAAGCAGCAGAAGAGAAAGAAGAAAAACGAGAAGAGAAGAGAGGAGAAGAAGAAGAAGAAGAAGAGGAAGAGAAAAGAAGAAGCAGAGCAGAAGAAGAAGAAGAAGAAGAGAGAAGAAGAAGAAGAAGAAGATAAGAAGGAAAGAAGGAATAGAAGAAGAAGAGAAGAGAGAAGAAGGAGGCAGAAGAAAGAAGAAGAGAAGAAGAAGAAAAAGAAGAAGAAGAGAAGAGGAAAGGCTTGAAGAGGAGGAGAGAAAGAAGAGATAGAAGAAGAGAGAAGAAGAAGAAGAAGAGAGAAGAAGAAGAGAATAAGAAGAAGAAGAAGCAGAAGAAGAAGAGCGGATCAGAAAAGAAGAAGAGCGAAGAAGAAGAGAACAAGAAGAAGAAGGAGAGAAAGAAAGAAGAAGAAGAAGAAGAGAAGAAGAGAAGAAGGAGAGAAAAAGAAGAAGAAGAGAGAGAAGAAGAAGAAGAGAAGAAGAAGAAGAAGAAGAGAAGAGAAGAAGAAGAAAGAAGGAGAGAAGAAGAAAAGAAGCCAGAAGAGGAAGAAAAGAGAGAAGAAGCGCCGAGAGAAGAAGAAGAAGAAGAGAGAAAGAAGAAGAAGCCGCGGCAGAAGAAGAAGAAGAAGAGAAGAAAAGAAGAAGAAGAAGAAGAAGAAGAAGAAGAAAGAAGACGAAGAAGAAAGAAGGAGAAGAAGAAGAGAAGAAGAAGAAGAGAGAAGAAGAAGAAGAAGAAGAAGAAGAAGAAGAAGAAGAGAGAGAAGAAGAGAAAGAGAGACAGAAGAAGAAGAAGAAGAAGAGAAAGAGAAAGAAGAAGGAAGAAGAGAAGAAGAGAAGAAGAAGACAGAAGAGAAGAGAAGAAGAAGAAGAGAAGAAGAGAGAAGAAGAAGAAGAGAAGAGAAGAAGAAGAAGAAGAAGAAGAAGAAAGAGCAAAGAAGAGAAGAAGAAAGAAGAGAAGAAGAAGAAGAAGAAAAGAAGAAGAGAGAAGAAGAGAAGAAGAAGAAGAAGAAGAAGAAGAAGAAGAAGAAGAAGAAGAAGAAGAAGAAGAAGGAGAAGAAGAAGAAAGCCGAGAAGAAGAAGAAGAAGAGAAGAAGAAGAAGAAGAAGAAAGAAGAAGAAGAAGAAGAAGAAGAAAGAAGAAGAAGAAGGAGAAGAAAGAAGAAGAAGAGAAGAAGAAGAAGAAGAAGCGAGAAGAAAGAAGAAGAAGAGAGAAGAAGAAGAAGAAGAAGAAGAAAGAAGAAGAAGAAGAAGAAGAAGAAGAAGAAAGAAGAAGAAGGAGAAGGAAGAAGAAGAAGAAGAAGGAAGAAGAAAGAGAAGAAGAAGAAGAAGAAGAGAAGAAGAAGAAGAAAGAAGAAAGAAGAAGAAGAAGAAGAAGAAGAAGAAGAGAGAGAGAAGAAGGAAGAAGAAGAAGAAGAAGAAGAAGAAGAAGAAAGAAGAAGAAGAAGAGAAAGAAGAAGAAGAAGAAGAAGAAGAGAAGACGAAGAGAAGAAGAAGAAGAAGAAGAAGAAGAAGAAGAAGAAGAAGAAGAAGGAAGAAGAAGAAGAAGACGAAGAGACGAAAAAGAGAAGAAGAAGAAGAAGAAGAAGAAAAGAAAAGAAGAAGAAGAAGAGGCGAGAATAACAAGAAGAAGAAGAGAGAAGAGAAGAAAAGAAGAAGGAGGAGAAAAGAAGAAGAGAGAAGAGAGGGAAGAAGAGACGAAGAAAGAGACGAGGAAGACGAAGAAGGAGAGAAGAAGAAGGTTCTCTTGGGACGGAAAGAAGGAAGAAGAAGAAGAAGAGGAGAAAGAAGAAGAGAAGAAGAAGAAGAGAAAGAAGAGAAGAAGAGAAGAAGAGAGAGAAGAAGAAGAGAAGAGAAGGAGGAAGAAGAAGAAGAGAAGAAGAAGAGAAGAAGAAGAGAAGAAGAAGAAGAAGAGAGAGAAGCAGAGCAGAAGAAGAAGAAGGACGAAGAAGAAGAAGAAGAAGTCTTGGCCTACTGCCTATGGTGTAAAGCGTCGCAGAGACGCGTTAGATTTTGCTCACCGGCTTTCGCTATTTCTATAGCTTGTCTTAATGTCCTGTTGTGTTTCTGTAGTGTCTCTTTTACTCAATTTGCCCATATCTTTCTTAGTCGGCCTCTTGCATCGTAGCCGGCTGTTCTCATGTGGTACGTGCCCGTTGCTGGCTAATTATGTCCACTTTAGATGAAAAAACCATTTGATTTTTCGATGTTCTATTGCATCATTTTTTGTTAATATTATTATTTTTTTTCCCTAAAATTATTATTGAACGCAGATTTCTTCGAATGTCTTAGTCAGCCAAACAGCGCTACAGAGATGTTAGAAAAAGAGGCTCGAAGACAACTTATCACAAACATCAGAAAGAGACAGTCATTTTTTTGGGTCACGTTAAGAGAAAACAGAAATCAGAATTGTTGCGGCCACTGGAGAGATTTGGGGGGAAATGAAACAAGGGAAGACAACACGATAATATTTTTTTTTTAGTGACATGGAGGCATGTCAATACAGGCACTGGTACACACTGTTGAAGGTCGCAGATTGTGGAAAGACATGATCATCAACGCCAGTCGGTAGGACACGTGGATAATGATAATTATAATAATAACAACAATAACAGCAATATCAATAATAACTTAAACCTGCCCAAGACTGCCATAAAATAATACACACTATAATTATCATTACAATAAAATTCACTTTCTACCCCCTCCCCTCTTTCGGTCCTGCCCAGTGACATTTAGAATAAGCTGAACTCCCCCCCCCCCCCCCCCCCCCAATCAAACCCCTAACCCCCACTTCCACATCCTTAAATTGACAATTGACGTGTAAGATGTCAATAATGTTAGACGAAACATTATACTATAACACTGTAGTGGATCCGGAAGAAGAAAAACATCGACATTCTGAACGAGTTAAACATCAAAAAGAACTGCCTCATAAACAGCATCCTGTCCTAAAAATTGAAGTATTTTGGTCACATCAAGCGTTATAGTGGCTGGGAAAAGACACTGATGGAAGGTGCGGTTTGTAGAAGGCAAGGCAGGGATCGACCACCTCGAAGATGGATACAAGACATTGAAAATGCATTGTCATTGAAAGGACATGGGTCCGGAGAGCTGGCTAGGGAAAAGGATACTTTCAGGTGTGCCGTAAAGAGAGCGACGTTCTGTAAACGACTTGCTGATTGATGATGAAACTATATAGTAATGTCCGTGCCTAGAGCTAAGTTGCGTATTCTTTACAGGGAGTTGCAGAACTAACCCTAACAGCGCCTAGCTGTTGTGTCCGTGCCTATAAAGAACAAAATATTCAAGCAAAATATTTGTAAAATATTATTATCTCTTTCCTTATTTTAATTCACAAATGAGAAATACTGCTTGTGAAAATCAGAATAGCACAGTCGCAACTGAGAACGTGAACAGTCTGCCTGTGTTGTTTGCTGTTCAACCCCACCTGGATCGTACAACAAGCGACCAACGCCCGGTGACACAAAGTGCCACCATTCGGATGAGGATCACCCGAGCACAAGTTCTAGAAACACCATACAACTGTAAAGTTATATTAGGGACCCTAACTGCAGCCTAGGTGGGGCTTTTAAATAATGAAAAACTGAGTCATAGATTGACTGACTGACTTTCTACCTCACTATGACATCACACAAGCGATAAACACCCGATGACACAAAGTGCCACCATGTGGATGAGGATTGCCGTGGAGAGGTCCCAGAAACCGCGATCAGACAAGTGGCCATATTTATGACCTGCCTATATTGCGGCCCCTGGAAAAAGCCAGGGTGGGGCTTAAAAAAACAAAAAAATTTCGTCCTAAAAAGGACGAAACTGGATTAACCGATCGATATATACAACGTTCTAAATTGGGACTGAAGATCAGTAATTACATTGCATGAAAGACAAAATCTTTTACACTCTAAGTTGTATATGTTACATTATTCTCCTTATTTTTTGTAAATTTTCCCCAATGTACTTATTTAGTGACGTGTTTAATACCACAACGGTCAGGTTTACATTCCAGAATTCAATGTATTCAATCAAGTTTCACGTATATTTCAACTACCCACTATTGATATGATGTGAGTTCCAAACATTATGCAAGGTAGACTACTCGTAACACTATTTCGTAAACAAAGTCTGAAATTATTGCCCTTGAATATCGTCAGCCATGCAATTTTGTTGAGAGAAGACAACTTTTCTATAAGGAAAAGAGCCTCTTCCTCGTGGTCGGATTTAGACTCGATGAGACCCCATGCCATATAAAAACCCCATGTCGCCACCGTTTTGAATAACAACAGCTGATCTCAGAAAACGCTAAACGCATTTTAAGTATATTAGTATTAGTAAAGGGACCCTTCTCCACGCCTTTAGGCGTATTGGGCATATCGGGTTAGACCTATACTGTATAGGACAATCGGCACTGGTTTGTTGATGTGATAGAAATCGTGCCGACCGCCTTAACTTTCCAGAACGGTACCTGGTACCCATGACTGGGTCGATTTGGGAGCTACGGTCATTTAAAAAAAATGAAGTTCGGCTCTGTTAGGACCCGAACTCACGACCTACCCTTCCGCAGGCGAGCGTCTAGCTGCTACACCACGGCGCCTCCAATTTAAGCATGTATGTTATGAAAATATGTACATATATATTTTTAACAAACAATAAAGAATGCGTTTTCAGCCAAAGGTTAAAATAACTGAGATGGAATAAATAAAAATCGGAGAAAACACACATAATCTAAATGCTATATATGAAGAAAAGCATGAAATCTAAAGAGACAACATTTATCTATGATCTGGCAACTTTTCCTCACCGCTCGATAAGCAGACAACAAACAAGCCTCTATTTTGTTGACCTAGTCAGGGATGCATTGCTACGTAATTAGCACGGAGCAAATAGTTAAGATTAAACTCTTTTTAAAACCCAGAAAAACCCATTGAAACAGTTGAATAGATTCAATAAGTTTACGGGGATAACTATTTATCACGTGCACACATTTTTAGGTGGCACTCACGATTGAAAAGTGGTGTAGAAATGATTACTACTGCACCTAGCCCGGAAGCCAACTTTCTGTTCGTAATGATGAACTCATTGCAAAAGTCAGAGAACGGATACAAAAAGATCATTGTTTTACTGTTTAGATGAAGGCAGATGAATCTGGTGGTAATAGAGAGAACATTCATAACATTTTAGCGGGTTGAGTACCCTAAAGAGATCATCCAAACAAGAATTTTTTGCCTGAAAACAAGTGTGTGTTCTCAGCCTTTCACCCTATTTCACAGGTTTGTCTCCTTGTGATTATTGTCTATTCCCAAAATTACAGTTACGATTGAAAGGACGTTTTTTTAACGATTTTGATGACACCCAAAGGGCTGTAACATTAACTTTAAGGGCCATAATAACAGTGGAACTACAGAGGTCGTTTCAGTGTTTGTTAGATCGTGCCACTTGCTGTATCAATTCACAAGGGGCTTACGTTGAATGAAATACAGGGTATATCTTTACCTATTGATTTTTTTCATTTCCTATGGAATTAGTCTCAGTTGTGACAGTTGTGTGTAGACCCGTACTACGACAGCTGCATGTAAACACACATATCCGACAGCCATGTGTAGACCCGTATGTGTGGCAGTTATTTGTAGGAACAAATACATGAGAGCTATATATGAGTGCGTGCTTGATGGCAGTCCAGATTCCTAGATGTTGGATTGAATATCCCGATGACAGCTAAAATAGAAATAATGAAAATTTCTCATAAAACATACTGTTTAACGCTGAAATGTGATAACCAAGAGAAATATAGATGTTTTGTTGTTCGTCGATCATGGGTGATGAAGACTATGCTGTCTTTCATCCGTCATAAAACTATAGTTGATTGGCTGTGAGTCCGGTTGCGCTCTTATAAGCCCAATAAAGAATATACAACTAACTTAACGTGTCCTGAAGGATCAAGGACAGTCCCGCCAGGGAACAGTATCTATAGATAAAAGGCGTGTTAAACGGATCGTTCCAGTCTGTCCTCGCTGTTTACCAGCCTATTTTCTAGTTGCCTCGCAAGTCGCTGCGCCTCTTCTAATCGTTCGTCATAAAGTCCAGTCTTGTGCAGCATTCTTCCAAGTGTCAGGGTTGATATCAAGGCTTTAGGTGATATCTTTTCAGTCCCCCCCCCCCTCCCTGTCGGCTCTGTGGCTAAGTCGATGCGAACGCTTGGTAATGCCGGGATGCCCGGTTCGATCCCGGCTGCGGGCCATGCGCCTTGCGTTGGTTTCGACAGTGGTATCAAGAAAACCGACCGTCTAGAAAGAAATGGCAAACTATTTGACGTAAATTTGCCTAGAAAAACCACACAACAGCCAGGGGCTGTTGGGGTTGGTTCTGCAACATCCTGTAAAGGATAGGCAATCATCCTTTTTTTCCCTGGCCACAATGAGAGCATCTGCCTTTTGGTATCTCTCCATAACAGATTATGTTTTTGAGCCGGTGACCTGGCAAGCGAATTAGGCGACCTGCTCATGGAATCTTTGCCTAAGGGAGATATCGATGCTGGGAATGCCAGCTCTGTCCTGCAGAAGTAAAACAATTATAGGACAATTATGTTGCTGTTAGTTCCGGGTCAAATATTAGGAAGGAATATTTAGGAAAGACGAGAAGATCCGTTGATAAACCACTAAGAGATTAGCAGGCAGGTGTGGTGAATACATATCTAATACTGACCAGACTCTAGGTATAATAGAGCAATGCATTAAACTGAATTCAAGGCTTTAAAGTGGATTCGTAGACCGATAAGGCACAATGTGATTCCACAGAAAACTATTAACTTAGTAAAGACAACACACAAAGAAATGAAATACTAAGTTCTTCACCAGGCAAAACTAGCATATGCATTTGAAATAGGAACAAGTGTGGGACAAAGATGTCCTTTGTCGCCTCTATTATTTTTTATTTCCAATTTATGACAAAAATATCACTTTTTCAATGTGTTCGTTTTTGTAAAGTTCGGCATTCGTAGAATAGATGACACACAAAATTTATGTCATTTGTAAACAATTTAGCAATGAAAAGTTAATACTAACGAAACCACCTCGTGCACTTTTTTAAGATAAAAAAAAGTTTAAAAGTCAGTTTTCTCAAATCTCTGTATTTCAGTTTGCTGTGTGTGTGAAATCCTAAAATCTAAGCTAATATAAAGAGAAGAAACATGAAATTTTGTATGCATACTCCGTAAACAATATTAAAGGGACTGGTAAAAATAAAAGTAGATTTTAGAAAGTTTTTGTTTTTTAAAATTTGATTATTGTCTTATGATGCTAGATTTTTTTGAATTTTTCAATAAACCTACATTTTAAAATTCTATGAAAAATATTTAAAAACATGTTTGAAGTAAATAAACAAGACCTGTATTTCTAAATGGGATAAAAGATCATGAATCCGTCATCTATTGTTAAATACCCATGTTTGTTTTTACAATTTTAGGATTCTAAGTACATATTGTTTTTTTCCCAAGATGGCTGCTATTGCCATGACAACCATGATTTTTTTAACACTTAATGTATACAAATGTAATAACATGTATCCCTACAAATGACCATTATAAAAAAACTGCTCTAACTCTGTAAATAAAAAAATAAAACTTTTTGGTGTAGTGACCCCTTAACAGAATTATGAGGACAGTGACGGCTGCTACCATGAGTTTAATTCAGTGGACCCCTTCACAACAGCCTTATAACATGGACTTCGCTGACGATATTTCTCTTCTGTCCACTTTCAAAGTTTGTCCAAACAGAATAAAAGTGCCTAATGAGGAATCGCTACAGTTGGGTCTGGATATCCATAGGGGATGGTGAGAATAAGTCAGGCGAACAATCATCTAGTTTCTCCAAGGTGTGGAGTCATACACCTGTTTGGTCAGCAGTGTGGATACAGAAACAGGGGAAGGGCTTAAGATTGATAGCGATACTGAAATGCGAATTAAACGAAGGCAAAAGAAGTTTTCATAGCTATCAGAAATTTATGGAAGTCAAACGAAATTCAGACTAACTCTATAACGAAAATGTTAAAATCGGAATCAGCAATGCAGCGTCGAACAGACATATGGGGGAAGCAGGCTGAAAGAGTAGCTAATAAACTACAAATATACATTAATTGGTGTCTGTGCAGAATATCATCATCATCATCGACTGGCGTAGGCGATTATGCCTCTCCATAATCTGCTGCAGCATGTATCAGTTCGTGTGCTGACACACCTCCATGCCATGCAACATGACTGTCAAGCATCTTCTCTCCTTCCACAGATCTTTCCAATGGTCACAACATGTTCTATTTTCCCTCTTCTCATAACATGGCTGAGAAATGATGACTGTCTTCTTCTGATGTCTGTGATAAGTTGTCTTCGGGCTCCCGCCTCTTTCAAAACCTTTTGGTTGCTCTTGTTGGCTGTCCAAGGTATTATAAGCATTCTTCTGCAAAACCACATCTCTGAGGCCTCTAGAAATATAAGTAATCAAATGATATTACAGAATCACTAATGTCGAGGTTTAGGAGACAACTAAACACATTCAGGTGAATGAAGACGTGAAGAGACGCCGGCGTTGGATAAGACATCTCATCTCATCTTGATCCTCTGGTACTTTGCGGTGTCGAGGACATGACACATGGTGAAACAATCTGAGAACAAAATAGCTAGAAGGACATTATACTAAAACCTACATTGGAGTACCAATAACGGGAGACTAAAAAAAAAAAAGCTAGGGTAAAAAGATGGGAAGAGCATGGGGTCAGTTGCATGCCATAATAAAGGATATTATGACTTGGCCTGAAATGAAATAGGGCCTATGCTCCATTTGGGGATAAACGGAAGAAGAAGTAAATATGGCTCCCTCGCTGTGGCTTAGACATTAGCGAAATGAATTCACAATATAATCCACGACATTTAGAAGGCCTTGATTTCCGCAGTAAGATGCTTCAGGAAAAAGCAGTTTTCTTGGATTGTGGACAGTGATACGAGAATCCCACCGTGGAAGAGAGTAAAGAAGCATTAGGCCCATTGCTATGAGTATATATGGTGCAGCAAACCTCCATTGTGGAGACCATTTTGGGTGAAATGCATCGCTACCTATTAATCACCTGGTGTTTCGTCCATGTCATTGAACAAGAGACCTCTTCTATTTGATCAAGAAAGCGGAAACTGTTCTAGATTCCTGCTGATCTTATTTCTTCCATAGGTTATCAAATTTAATGGGGGAAAAAAACATCACGCCAGATTAATCAGCATCAGGATTTCCCCTTATCCGTATTTGGACTAAGGAACAAAAATAAAATGCCTGGTCTGCCCTTCATTTGTGGAACGTGATCCGTCTTCATTAGTTCTGATAATGAATGCAAGATTGTAGTTTTTAACCAGTTTTCACATCAAGGGGCGTACGTACGGACGCTACCTTTTTAAACGTTTAAAGCATATAAAGGTATTTATTCTACAAGTGTCTGAATACCGCAATTAGGCATTCTTGAAAAGCACGTCTGTTTCAGTGTTCTGCAGTAAGTCTGCAGCAATGTTTCGCTTCAGGAACGCTGCATATTCTTTCATGGTAAGCTGCTGTGTGTTCTGTGACGTTTGTTGAGTATGGTTATTTACTTTAAGATGAGAAAAGACGGGAGCAGTATTTAGAGTTCATAATCAACTAGTTAGAGTTGGGATTCCCACCTCAGCAATGATAACATTATTCTCTGCGCACTCTTGTACAACTGGACTGCAGTAGATTCTTATTCCCGGTAGCAACTTATGGATATACATTCTTTGTCTATCTTCCTGTCCTTAAGGAAGACAATAGGAGCTTAACTTAGATGCCATTTCCGTCGTTTTTTTTTTTTCTTCTAATCTGAGTCACTACCCGAAGGTAGCCATAACACACAAAAAAGTGTTATGCCTGGCAAGCTAACAGATCAAATTCCAGTTCAAATTCGAAATCAGTTATAACTGGTATACCCGTATCAGCAACAAGAGCCTGATGTAGCCTGTATTTACCTGCTGATTAAGAAATGGTTTTGGCAGTGATAAGGACTGCCACAAACCAAAAGCAAATTGATACGTTAAAGGACCTGGGCACTTTGATGAAGCAGATGAAAGAGGTATTAACAAATAATTAAATGCATAGTAGCTTAACAATAGTATTACTTCATGAAATGAAGGACGTTCTAGTCATCTGGGATGAGGAGGAAAGTTCCTAAAAGATATATAAATCTAATCCTGATCCAATTGGCGAACAATTACGTTAAAGCGGCAGAGGTGTGGTTTCACAGACGACTGAAGTCAACACGCTGGATAGATACAATGAGCAATGAAGATGTCCCAAAAGAAACTGACTCAGTAAGAAAACTATTATACATATATTACAGAAGTGTGACCATCTACACAAGGTTTAAGGGGGAAAACAAGCAGAGGGAGAGCGAGAGAGAAGTTCTGTAAGACTGACACCATCGCATGGAAGATCATTTGTGTAAGAAATTATTTAAAGTACCCGAATTGATTGTTAAATGTTGAATTAGGAATCGACATCACATGACTCGGGACACTTCCACGTCCCCATCTTCAGCAGCAGCCGAAGAATTCCAATCCCGATGGTACCAAAAAAAGTACCCTAGTGAGAAGGTTTTGAAAAACATGACTACCAGCCTTACACGACATAGACAATAAGGAGAACAAGAGTTGTTACTTTATTACCCAACGCTGTAAATAAAGTAAAGGACAGTTTTTACGCCTTTATGCTTATGGGGCACATAGGGCTAGACATATATTTAATAGACTAATCAGTTTTAGTTGGTGAATTGCAGAACAACACAGCGGCTACATTTACTTCTATCACTCACGTGGTACATATTTAATGCTGACGACCTGGGAGCAAATGTTTTTTTTAAAAGTCCAGCTCCGTTCGGATTGGAACCAATAACCTTAGATCCTCAGTTATGCGTCTAGCTGCTACACCCCGTTGGCCCCGAAAATAAATTATGCACAGCTGCCAAAGAACAATATGTGCCTTGAATGAGTGAAGGGGGAACATTTACATGCAGGGGAAAAAAACTACCACAGTTTAGCTAGAAATTTAACTCTTGGCCAACAATAGTACAGTAAAGGACATGTTTGCTTGCTGTCAGAGTATTGGGCATATAGGGCTAGACCAATATAAAACGGCACCTGGTCTTGGATGTGGTCAGCATCACGCCGACCGCCTTTAATTCCATGAGCTTTACCCGCTGCCTATCTAAGGCCGGATCGACCCGGGAGCCATGGCCATTTTTTGGGGTAAAAAATGTCAGGTCTAGTTCAGATACAAACCTGCAACCTTCAGATTCGCAGGCGAGCGTCTAGCTTCTACACCACGGCTGCTGCATGACGTAGAATACTAGACAGATACACAAATAGCACAAACAGAGATTAATGCAAGTTTGTAATTTAAATAACCTGAAAAATTGGACAAATTGTAAACCTATTTTCTTACATTTTTAGGTGATGCTTCAGGACGATAGACAGTCCAGTGTAAGTGGTAATCATTTATAATCTGGTGGTTCAAAGCCGACAGAATGACAACCTTTTACGTCTATCAAACAGAAAACGCAAGATATATTAAAACTGCATGTTGAGAGATCACAAAAATTAGGTCTAAACGTCAAGAAGGAAGAGCCAGAGATGATGAGAAAAAATTAGGCAATCTAATAGCCCTTGGTCATATCCCGCTACAAGATGTATAGTCTACAGCTATTTAGGCAGAAATATAGATCCGAAGACAACACATTACAGACATCAGAAGGAGGCAGTCATAATTTTTCGGTCATGTTATGAAAAGAGGGAACATGGAACAGGTTGTGACCACTGGAAAGGTCTGTGGAAGGAGGGATGGAGTAAGACAACGAGAGAAGATTTTTGACAGTCTTGTTGCATGGCATGGAGGTGTGTCAGCGCACAAACTAATACTTGCCGCAGGAGACCGCAGATTGTTGAGAGGCATGATCGCCCACGCCAGTCGGCAAGGAGCCTGCTAATAATGATGATGTAGATATGCAATAAGCTGACTTCTAGACCTCGCCTCTTTCACAATATCTGAGGTAATCCTTCTGGCTGTCAAAGGCATTTGAAGCATCCCTCTGTAAAATCACATTTTAAAGGATTCGATAAATTGGTTTGCTTATTAACTGTCCAGAATTCACATGTCATTGATTCAAATAGCATGCGACAAAGTTTTAGTCTAACCTCCCATAACAAACATGTGTTGCTTGACATGTTCCTTATTATATAAAATGCTTTCATCACATAACATATTATGTTATTTGTCAGTGCGATACATTGTCCACGTGTTGTAATAATAATAATAATAATAATAATAATAATAATAATAGTAATAATAATAATATTAGTAATATTAATTATTATTATTATTAATATTATAACAATAATAATAATAATATTGATAATATCATTAAAACAAAGAAGACACATACAATAGATTGCACAATTTATTGCCTGGAACATTTAGCTGCGACGTTTTTCAAAAATAGCCTTGGTTCCCAGGTCGACCCAGCATTGAGTGGGTACCAGGTGCACTCCTGGGAAGTAAAGGCGGCCGGCGTGGTGCTGACAACATCACCCATCTTGTGCTAGTCGGTCTATAAAACCTAGGCCCTAGCCCTGTATACACTAGACGCCTAAAGGCGTGGAAAAGGGTCCTTTACTTTTTTTTAAAATTAACAATTCGTTGTATTTACGACAAACAGGATTTCTGAAAAAGATTACATTAATTTATTTATTTTTAACGACTACATTTTTAAATTCATTTTTTATACATGTTTATTCACTTGTGTCAGAGCGGGTGCGATCAAATCCAATGGAAGGCATTAGACCAGAGCAACGAGAATACTCCCAATGTCCAGAAAATGAGCATCTCAAACTCTGTCAGGAGTATTCGAGGCAGAATCAAGAAATCCGTTTCCAAATTCGAGTTCAGTGTCGAGGGCGGAAAGTGCTGCATGATGAGAAGTCCTTACTGGATTCACAAGGTAAGATAATAACACTTGTGTCTAAAGATTTTGTCAAGTCTGTATCAATTCTTAAATTCGCATCTATTTCATCAGCATCTATCTGCATCCCATGTTTCTGTCTGTCTGTCTGTATGTCGGTCTATCTAAATCATTCTCATGTTGTTGTTGACATAAAAGACACTCATACGTGATCTCCATTGGTATTGGTCTGTTGCTTTTTTAATGTGGTAATCGAAGTCATTTTGTATTCTATATTTCGATACCTACTGTCCTCCTCCATATTTACTTAGGTTCCAGTTCTTTTTCTATCTGCTGCCAGCCAGAGAGCGGTCCTTACTAAAGTATCAAGAGGCGTTTTAAAAAAATGTCCAAGCCTTATCCGTCTACATAACGTTTGTCCCGTGACAAGATTTTTGTGTTTGACAGTCTCAAGTATATAGACTATGGTTAATACGAGAAGAGTAGGACTTTATGCCTATCAAGATAGGCAAAGTACACATACACATGCACTTACACACACATAGATACATAAATATATTCAGATAAAATCGCAGAAATGTCATTTTACAAGAAAAAAATTATAATTTATTATCCTTGTTAAATAGGCAACTTACATTTTTTGAAAGATGCTACAAACTGAAAATGCCCTATAATACATTTAAAGAAAAAAAGGGAAGAGGTAGAGGTCGGTGGCACAATTACTGTTATAAATTCTATGAGATTATACACACTAGAATATTTTGACAAGTGGAATTCAAGGGTGAAACAACAAGTGAAGATTCTTGACCTGACGGGAAGTCACTATGCAGCCTCCACCTACTTACACTTTTATTAATTTGTTTTTTAATGTAAACGGTAAAAAAAAAAAAAAGGGGGGGGGGGGGGGTTAGGTGTGAGGACTGCAACCCTAATGATTCCTACAGCAATTGAGTCACCCTATTGATTCCTACAGTGACTTAGCCACCCTAATGATTCCTACATTGACTGAGCCACCCTAATGTTTCCTACATTATCTGTGTCACCCTAATGATTCATACAGTGACTGAGTCAACCTATTTATTCCTACAATAAGTGAGTCACCCTATTGATTCCTACACTGACTGAGTCACCCTATTGATTCCTGCAGTGACTGAACCACCCTAATGATTTCTACAGTAATTGAGTCACCCAATTGATTCCTACAGTGACTGGGCCACCGTAATGATTCCTACAGTGACTGAGTCACCCTAATGATTCCTACATTAACTAAGCCATCCTAATGATTCCTTCAGTGACTGAGTCACCCTATTGATGCCTATAGTGACTGGGTCACCCTTATGATTTCTACTGTAACTGAGCCACCCTAATGATTCCTACAGTGACTGAGCCACCTTAATGATTCCTACAGTGACTTAGTCAACCTATTTATTCCTACAATGAGTGAGCCACCCTATTGATTCCTACACTGACCGAGTCACCCTATTGATTCCAACATTGACTGAGCCACCCTAATGATTTTTACAGTATTTAAGTCACCCTATTGATTCTTACAGTGACTGGGCCACCGTAATGATTCCTACAGTGACTGAGTCACCCTAATGATTCCTTCAGTAACTGAGCCACCCTAATTATTCCTATAGAGACTGAGCCACCCTAATGATTCCTACAGTGACTTTGTCACACTAATAATTCCTACAGTGACTGAGTCACCCTATTTATTCCTACAATGACTGAGTCAACCTACTGATTCCTACAGTGACTGAGTCACCCTATTGATTCCTACAGCGGCTAGTGACCCTATTGATTCCAACGGGGTGACTAAGTCACCCAACTGATTCCTACAGTGACTAAGTCACCCTATTGATTCTTACAGTAAATGAGTCATCCTAGTGATTCCTATAGTGACTGAGTCACCCTAATGATTTCTACAGTAACTGAGCCACCCTAATGATTCCTACAGTGACCGAGCCACCCTAATGATTCCTACAGTGACTGAGTCACCCTTATAACTGCTGCAGTGACTGAGCAACCCAAATGATTCCTACAGTGACTGAGTCACGCTTATTATTAATATAGTAACTGGGTCACTATAATGATTTCTACAGTAACTGAGCCACTCTAATGATTCCTACAGTGACTGGTTCACCCTTATAATTCCTACAGTAACTGAGTCACCCTAATGATTCCTACAGTGACTGAGTCACCCTAATGATTCCTACATTGACTGTGTCACCCTAATGATTCATACATTGACTGTGTCACCCTAATGATTCCTTCAGTAACTGAGTCACCCTAATGATTTCTGCGGTGCAGCAACATTTAGATAATTCACAAAGGGGCTACGTGAGATACCTCTCCCTTGTCCAAGCTTTTTAAGATATTCTTATTACAAGAAAGTTTTTTTTTCTAAACAAATTTTTCATTTTTTTTTTTTTAAATGTTTTATATTTTTTGCCATTTAGCACACGATAATATTAATTAATAATGTTACACACTTAAAGAAGGCTAAAGCCTAATATGTACTTATAGCGTGATTAAGAGCAGCCCGCTCCACCAAGCACTACGATTTCTTAGTGGCAAACTACTTGTTCCTGACGGCTTGCTTTTGGCGGCTGAGAAAGATTCCACCAAACGGACATCAGTAAAGGACCCTTTTCCACGCCTTTAGGTGTATGTATGTATATAGGGCTAGAACTATTTTTTTTATAGACCCTTCAGCACAAGATGGGTGATATGGTCAGCATCCAGGCTGGCCGCCTCTACTTCCCGGGACTCCACCCGGTATCCCCCCACCGCTGGGTCGAAACGGACTACTGTAGGATATTAAGAGACGCAGAGAAGGATGGTCGCTTATACCACTGACAAGACACTTCATGATGATGAAATGTTGGGTTTTTTCTTTTCTTTACTATAGACACCCTAGAATAAAACGAAACAGAAACTACACATGAAATAGTTCACTGATAAACGGACAAGGCAACGGACAATAATGTAACCGGGCAGTTCTCTTCACCTTGATTTGCACACGGATCCTGTTTATCAGATCATCCAAGTGTAAACATGTTAATACAGTTTCCGGTATAAACTCGCCCACAATTTCCTCTTCATGTTTTTAGAACTCGCAACATCCGGCTGGTGGGTAGAAAGTCATAAACAGAAGGAATAATCCGTACGCGAACGTAGCTATAAAGCTGGCATATTTATTTTGGGTCACGTGGGATGAAATCCGGACAATCAGCTGATAACAACGTTTGCTCGGGGTGTTAAATGTAGCCCCATTGTCCGCTTGTCAGTGTCAGTATGCTGACAAATTAGTACAACCGACTAATCGTTGCATTATAATTTTCATTAAAATGGTTTCGTTTTAATGCTGTGAATAATTGAGATCTGTAATGTGGATTCAGTAGGATTATCGAAGGCACTATATCTGTTTTATTTTATTATTGCTCCTGTCCATTTACATATCATACTTGACTATGAAAGACGATGTCAATTCATTAGTCCTGATCGGAGACAAAGTGGACAAACACTCATAAAACTGGAAGCGAGTCATACAAACGCATCCCTATGACGAGCAGTGTTGACATTGATTGGTGATGGGAGACTGAGTCCATGTGCAATATCTGCATGATTTAGTTAGTTAGTTAGTTAGTCTTTCCTCTTGTGTCGAGTGCGGCACATAGGGCAGAGGTCGCGACTCTCCGTGCACGGCGGTCCGTTGCAATCCGTTGTAGGTCTTGGATGTTTGAGTGGCCCATGAGCGAGCCTTCCCTGATGATAGTTCTACGTAGGGTTTCCCTTGGTCTTCCACGAGATCTTTTCCCCTGTGGTGTCCAAATGAGGGCTTGGTAAGGAAGTCTTGATTTATCCATTCTAAGGGCGTGGCCGACATAGTTCCAGCGGCGTTTTCGTATAAAATTAGACACATACTCTTGCCTGGATTCTGCATGATTGGTCAGGATAAAATGGAACAAAAATATCAACTGCAAGCCACGCACGGCGTATGAAGGGTGCAATAAGAGGGCGATGATAATGATTTAACAATATAGAACGATACATGGACTGCTAACACGATAATATAATGCCTGCAGAAATAGGATGTGTCGAACGAAAGGGGCAAATGTCACAGCCATAACGTATTCACATCTCCTAGTGAACGCAGAAGAAGAAGAACGTTTAACAGAAGAAACCTCAAGGCAAGACAAACATGAACAGGGTGAGCTGGTATCCGAGAATAGGTTGTAAGACCAGGTGATTAGATTATTTCACTGAATCATGAGCACTAGCAAATCATGTGGAACATAAAAAACAAAGGATATATAAATTTAAAAAGGTAGGCGAATTCGAAAAATTGAATGAATTAATTAAACCAATGAAAGCACGCATGGATTAATGCATTAAGAACTGCTACGGTACATTTATTAAATGTCTGCCCGGCTCTCTAGCGGAATTGGCTAAACCGGATTTCGCGGAGACCGGGTGACGTACTCCTTGTGGTCCGGGTTCAATCCCGGGGGTAGGCAGGAAAGCCACATTTTCTCCAAGATTGACGGTATTTACAATGGAATCAAGGCCGAAAGGTTGCGATATCCATAATACCGAGCCTAAGGGTTAACAACTCATGGCTTCTGGATACTAAAACAAACAATAAATGTCTACATGTATTCTGTTGTCTTCATATTATGTCGACATTTGGTTTCCATGCTGATGATATCAGTTACAGTGTGATTAAACGTTCTCCAGTCTTATTCACTACACTTTTACTGTCATCTAGGCCTTCTGCTTACTGCCCGCTGAATCAGTCTCCCACAATTTGGATACAATATAGAGCTCAGCGTTCCGTACGAGTCGCGGTTTGAAGAGAACCACCTGCATAAGCTCGGGAGATACAGCGACCTGGTGGCCAGTCTGGGAAGCGATGAGTGGTACACAGTAAAACTCTCCGCTGTCGAGGTAGGCACAAGAGAGCTAATCTCCATATCCACATGCAATGCACTAAAGCAGCCGGGCCTGCGAAAAAGAGAACGTAAGCAAACACTAAAACAACACGGAGAAGCAGCTGAAAAGGCTTCGAGCTGGCTGCGGACACAGCGGTACAGCGTGGGGGATAGGCTTTCATAGACTGGTCGAAGCTCCTAGTGGAAAAGAACAGGTCAATGTTGTCTAATCAACGTATGTCCGTGCTACTCGGCCAACTGCTAATGTTTGTCCTATAAACGACTGCCAGATGAACCAGCTGTCCATTTGCCACTCTGGTCGTCCAGGCAAGTGCATAATTTGCTACCACAGCCATGTTATATTTAAATATATATCACAATAACCTCATCACCTGTTGTAAAACCACCATTTCGTCTTGTCTGAATTTCCGATAAGCACAGAAGTCCAAGGTCTGGGAGTCATACCGGCCTGCCCCTCGAGACTGTCTAACAGGATAACGGGCCAAAACAGTTGTTGAAAGCTGACGCATATACTGATGACTACTTCTGCGAAGCTCCCATTTCGAAGTTCTTCTTACATTATACAAATACAATATCTGCTTCGCTGTCCACGCATATCTAGAGAACTTTCACCAGGTCTGACAACCATAAAGTAGCTCTCCTGTCAGAAAGTGGCATTTGCGTTCTAATAGTCTGCTATTTATCAAGTTCACCAGAATAAGCTAGTTTAAAAAAAAAAAAAAAAAACAATAACACGTACAAAAAATGCTACAAATCAGTTCACATATCCTAGTTAATAAAAAGCTTATATTCGAGTATCAACGATAACCCAAATTGGATATTGCCAACGATAATCATCAAAATATTTCTATATTTCATCAGGATTTTCATCATTCAGAAGCATACAATCGGGAGCAGCCTTGGTCTAACGGCAAGACTCTCAACTGCGAATCAGAAGGTCGTGGGTTCGGTTCCTAACAGCTCCCAGGTTGACCCAGCTTTGAGTGGGGACCAGGTAAAGTCCTAGAAAGTAGAGGCGGCCAGCATGATGCTGACCACATCACACACCAGGTGCTGTTGGTCTATAAAATATAGATCTAGACCTATATACCCGATACGCCTAAAGGCGTGGAAAAGGGTTCTTGACTGTTACTTTACTAGAAGCATGAAATCACATGCCACTGGAAATTATTGATAGTTAACAAGTAAAAATATGCATCCCTTAGCTGTATTCTTGGATATCATAAAGCTATATGTTATATATGGACAGAGCAATAAGAAGAAAGTCGTTACTCATAAATCGTTGCTTCAAACGCTTCTTTTCGGGATCAGTCAAAAGCAGAAAGATGTACTTGGAGACCTGGAAGCTTCGCAGTCCGTTTTGAAAACTGCACCAGTAGGTCAAATAGGCTTTCCAAGCAAACATTGGTTTGTTAGGCTGTTCAGTGACATTTCATCTGGTAACAGACAACTGGAGCTGGACGATTTCAAGATTCATTGGGCAGTCATCTAGTAAGGCTCACTATGGGTCTAATAAACATCCAAGGCCTGAAACAGGTGGCAACGAACCACCAGACATGGGAGGCTACGCCCTATCCCTATGCGCCGCCCTAGGCTCAAGAAAAAATACACAAAAAATGTCTTACTAGGCACCTCTATCATCCTCCCCTCCCCCTCCCCCACTTTCTCTCGCCTTGTACCAGACAGCCGGATTTATAAGACCTTGAACTTGATGGGCATCTGGCGCTTCCGACACTTGGTTTAAGCCCGCCTTTCTATAGACTAATCAAAGCCGTGTGTAATATGGACAACATCATCTCGCCGGCATAGTTACCGGAAATTTCCTAGCATCCATTTTTGACAGCTCCACGGGATGTTTGGAATTGCTTTCATAATTTTTACAAGTTTATTTAGGTCAGTTGCTATCACAGAACCTTCGATACAGCGTGGAGAGCTCGTATAATTAATCCATGTAAAATGACATGTTAGAACTAACAACTTTACTGAGATGTCTGATAAGTGAAATCAGGTGAGGTTGGTCTCCAATCTATTATCTATCATTATCTTTTCAATTCTAGATCGATCCAGGTGGATTTATTATAAATAATAACTTTATCTTCAAACATCAGACAGGGTCAGGGACACAAAGAAATACGAGAGGGGCCAGTGCATTCCATTACACACTTTCTAAGGGGGGTGGGGGGGGGGGGGGGGGGTGGTGGCGGGAAAGAGTGGTGGGAATACCTCAGGATTACATATCTTGTTAAAGGGCTTAATAATAATACATTTCAACAATATGCTGAGTGGTCAATAAATTTGTTTCAAACAATATGGTATTTAAAAAACTAAAACGTTTCTTGCCTGACCTTTATAGGACCTTACAGAATGTTACAAATGAGGTGATTGACTAGTGTACATAGATTAGTGCTGTAATCAACCCAGAAAAGGCAACAGTCTTGTAGTGTTCTTTGGTTGTTGAGAATGAGGAGGGAGCACACATGGGAAAACCCAGAGTGCCGTGATGTTATTTCTTGACTCAACTCAACTCAGTTACAGAATTAACCACATCCGATCTTGGCTGTTGTGGGTTTTTTAAGGCAAATTTGCTTTTAGAATTTTTTAATTGCTTCCATCACTGTCGAAACCAACTCAAGACGGTCTGCTGCCAAATATCCTGCAGCTGGGATAGAACCCATCAGTCCAGCTTTGAGAAGCGCATTCGCAACGCCAAAAACACAGACGCCGATACTGTAATATGTACATACATACAAATATACATAATAAAAACATACATACATACATACATACATATATACATACATACATACATACATACATACATACATACAGACAGACAGACAGACAGACAGACAGACAGACAGACAGACAGACAGACAGACAGACAGACAGACAGACAGACAGACAGACAGACAGACAGACAGACAGACAGACAGACAGACAGACAGACAGACAGACAGACAGACATATATACACACTAACCTTTAAAGAGAAGGTAGTTCGACCATGTACTTGTTGGGTCGTAAGGGGTCAGGGTGCCCAAATCTGCAATCTTTACAGCTGGCTTGAAATTGACCACATCACTCTTTCATGGCCGAAAAAAAACCTATTAAAAATGAGCCAAGCATTCTTTGACATGGGAGTTGCCATGGCGTAACGGTTAGACGCTCCCCTGCGGATCACATTGATGTTTGTTAAGGTCCTGGCTGAGCAGAGCGTTTTTTTTTTCTTCAAAAATGATCTCTGCTCTGAGGTCGACCCAGGTTTGAATGCATACCAGGTAAAATTATAGGAAGCAAACTCCACTGGTGTGATGTTGACCACATCATCTACCGAGTGATTGGTCTATAAAATATAGGCCTAGTAAACTTCGTAAACACTAACAGCCTCAGTTCCCTCAGTTTCGTCAATAGGTGCAGGTCTATAAAATATAAGCCTAGTAAACTTCGTAAACATTAACAGCCTCAGTTCCCTCAGTTTCGTCATCAGGTGCAGGTCTAAAAAATATAAGCCTAGTAAACTTCGTAAACACTAACAGCCTCAGTTCCCTCAGTTTCGTAAATAGGTGCAGGTAATATTTTATTCTACCCACTCTTTTTGGTTCTTATGCATTGCGAGTCCGACCCGTAATTCCAACGTACTGCAATCGAACCCCACTGCTGGCTGCGTGGACTTTTATCATGGTACGGGGCGTTCCTGGTCGACCCAGCCTAAAATAGGTACCATGATGTATGTCCTGGGGAAGTAAAGACAGCTAGTGTGTAAAAATATGTGTTCTCTTCCTAAATGTCCGAAGTGCCTAAAGGCATGAAAATGGATCTTTACTTACTTTACTTTTATTCTTTTTGGTTAAACTCTGTAAGGTCAGCCCATGAGTGGCGAGTTTATGTTGTATCTCTCCCATAATTCTTGTACAGACATGACGTCATCAGATGTAACCAAGCCTTCGACAAAAGCTATATGGGAAGTCACTTCAAATTTACATTAATGTCCTCGTTCATAGGCTGGATAAGTGAAGCTTTTTAGATGACGACGATAACAGAAAGTGACGGGTAAACAATTGACGGTTTTTTTTTTTTAAAGTTTTACTGTAACCTGAACAAAAACAGTGCTTTGGACAATTTACTGCCTGAAATATTCCGCTCTATCTCAAAAAGTGCATTACTTCAGAGTTAAATCAACACATAAGAAAGTACGAAAATGTATCCTTCGCTGAAATGTAGAAATCACATTGTTAATTTGGGTTGTACATCTCTGCAATTGAAATTCAAGATAGCCGTGAGATTACCAAGGTAATCAAATTTATTACGTGCTGTTTTTGATTACATAACATATGAGAGTTAATTTTTATTGATACAGCTTCCACCAGTTTCAGCAAATATCTATTCAATGTTTGCTTAATTATTCAGTCGGCACAATTCTTATCAACTACGTGTCCAGAGTCAAGCAAACGACGTCATATCGAAGATCTGGGCACTCACTTCTTGTCTGATCTTTAAAGAGTATCTCCACTCATCTGTGTGGAGCCATTTAGCAATATGTTCAGTCACTCTGTTTTCAAGCTGTTTGTCCTTTTGACTAATGTTAAGTCATAAAGCACCTTCATGTAAATTGATAAATGCAGTTGGATTTGGTGTACTGGTTCCTTAACAGGTGGTGTTAAGATGGGAGTGGTCTTAAATCTTGTCGCTGGTACAGAAGCAAACAGAGGTTTGACCAACAGAGTTTTCCCCGTTCCTGCAGACACTGCATGAAGTCATCGCCTCGAAATGTTAACTGGATAAATATTTGCAGTGTAGGAACAGTAATTTCATTGGCGGGTTAATTGGATGAGATGATGTGGCGTTTGATGAACCGTGTGGGTTACCCATTCAAATTTACCGCTGCCTTGATGGTTTCGATTTCTGTTGCCAGTGTATTTTTCCGGCCTGGTTGAACACGTTTTTTTTTTAAATTTATAATAGTGATGCAGATGCAGCCAGCGTTAAATTGTAATGTTCAAATGTAAATACTGAATAAAGCAGAAAGAAAGAGAGAGAGAGAGAGAGAGAGAGAGAGAGAGAGAGAGAGAGAGAGAGAGAGAGAGAGAGAGAGAGAGAGAGAAGGGGGGAGACAGATATACCACACAGACATACATTTATCACAATATGATTAGTTAAATCTCCCCCTGACACTTCGCTCAGGCACAAGGTGGAAGAGAAGAAGAAGAAGAAGAAGAAGAAGAAGAAGAAGAAGAAGAAGAAGAAGAAGAAGAAGAAGAAGAAGAAGAAGAAGAAGAAGAAGAAGAAGAAGAAGAAGAAGAAGAAGAAGAAGAAGAAGAAGAAGAAGAAGAAGAAGAAGAAGAAGAAGAAGAAGAAGAAGAAGAAGAAGAAGAAGAAGAAGAAGAAGAAGAAGAAGAAGAAGAAGAAGAAGAAGAAGAAGAAGAAGAAGAAGAAGAAGAAGAAGAAGAAGAAGAAGAAGAAGAAGAAGAAGAAGAAAGAAGAAGAAGAAGAAGAAGAAGAAGAGAAGAAGAAGAAGAAGAAGAAGAAGAAGAAGAAGAAGAAGAAGAAGAAGAAAGAAGAAGAAGAAGAAGAAGAAGAAGAAGAAGAAGAAGAAGAAGAAGAAGAAGAAGAAGAAGAAGAAGAAGAAGAAGAAGAAGAAGAAGAAGAAGAAGAAGAAGAAGAAGAAGAAGAAGAAGAAGAAGAAGAAGAAGAAGAAGTTGAAGAAGAAGAAGAAGAAGAAAAAGAAGAAGAAGAAGTTTAGTGTAACCAAGACAAAACTGGAGCTGTTTTAGAGAAAACATCAATGGAATCTCTCTGATTATCTCCATCGACATCTTTAATCTCATTAAGGCTGAATGTTACTGCTGCCCATATAAGGAGAGAAAGTGCTATGTCCTACCAGAGCTAGGGCTCTGTCTCAATACACTGTTCCGGAGAGTGAAATCTATTCATGTGTCAACTTCAGGACGGTGGGGAAGGGGGGGGGGGGGGGGGGGGGGGGGGGGGGGGTGCTGACCACCCTGACTGTCATAACTGCAATAAGTGACGACGGGTTCCAAAATGGCCCAAAAATACATAATAAAAATATATACATGTACATACACACACACATACATATGGGATGGGGTGGCATTTTCGCACCGGTTTTACCCAGCCTTGCAACGCCACTGATCGGTTCTCCTCACTTCGGCATTTCTGTTCTTCTTAACTTTTAACCACTGCAGGGTATTTGCTTGGGGGTTGTTTGTTGCTGTGGCGAAGTATGACAAACATGTTTTAAGTGTAATTAATTAATGACTAATGTAATCTTACAAATGTCTGAGAGAGTAAAATGTAAAAAATGCAATGTTATTAGTGATTTAGACGTGTCAGTGTCGCTTGTTTGCGCTTCACAGAATGTATGTATAACTTGCGTGATGTGTTTAACTTTCTAATGGCTACAGTTTGTGAAATAATTAGAACATGTTTCTGGAAAGTAAGTTTGTGTAAAGCATGTTTGTAGAAAATAAAAGCTGTTTGATGGCGTAAGTATGCATGCTTAGTAATTCAAATCAGTGCTAGGTGTTGCATTTTGTGGGCTATTATATATAAAGTAGAGTATTACAGATGCATTCATAAGATATAATTTCCGAGCTTAATTTGGTAACAGGTCTCATTAGACACAGACTTTATGTTGATAACAGATCTTGCTGAATTTTAACGAGATATCCAATCCAACTGAACTTCTGATTCTCTGTGTTTTTGATATCATGGGTAGTTGTCTGAATATATTTGATATACTTTCTCACTTGGTTTGGGACTGTTTAAATAACACCACTCCTCTAATTTATGATACCACAAACGTTACTTTTGCATATGGATGTTTTAATAATGTCATAGAGCTTATCCAATATGGCGCATCAACAGACTTACTGATTTTAGTCGTTTCAGGTTATTTGCTTCTGGTTAGTTTTAGCCGTTGCATTTTCCACCATATGTGGATTAAAAGTATACATAGTGCATAGTGTGACACTGCGAACTGCACATTTCATTTGGAATTATTTTCGTGTGTCACCAAAGAGGTTTCTGCTGTGAAGTGCAGGTTTATAAAATAGAAAGTGGTCTGTTGCTACACAACTGGTAGTGCTTTAATGCGATTAATTGCATGTGCAACTATTGATCTTTTGTAACTCTTTCTTATATCAACGATACACTGCATTTGTAATGTGTATTGTCTGTCTTGGCTCTTCCGACCACTGCCTTATGTATTTACTGCGTGTGCATGCTAGTTGCTTTGCCAAGACGTGTAGTTGGTGTTCTTTACCCACAAAGAGCAGTGAATGGCTTTATGTGTGCTATTCGTCGGCAAAGGAATAGAGCAACTATGAAGTGACCCATTCGCTGCGAAGTTTTAAATGCGCTTAAAATCTTAAATGCTTATTACGTTATCAAGTTCAATTGTATCTATGATATAATACTGTCAGTATGAATAGGGTATGTGTGTATGCTTTGTCACATAGTACGAAGATTGATTCAGTTTTAACTAATTCTAGACATATTGCCCTTCATAAATCAATCACTGAACTCATGCCAGCTATGGTGGCAAGGGATTGGGGGTGGGGGGGGGGTGGGGAAGCGGGTTAGGAGGAGCAACTTTTGTGTGCCACAGTGTATTGCTGTTTAAATATAAGGAACTGAGTGTTAAATAAGGCATGATAGTATGGTTAGGCGCTCATTCAAATCAAAACAATAATCAAAGAGGTAATCAGTTAAAGCTATGCATATAATTATTAGTAAAGTACCAAAGCGCAGCTAGCTATTCATTCATTCAGTAGCATGTCCCTCGCGGAACCTCGCTGCCATAACAACCCTTCGGAAAACCTTCCTATCCTGAGCAAGATGTCCTGCGTCTGATACACCCATCTGGAGATCATCTGCCACATCCTGCACCCATCTTCTCCTTGGCCTTCCTCTTCCTCTCTTCCCAGGCATATACCCCTCCATTATTGTTCTCTCTAGACTTCCATGACGTTTCAAGTGACCAAAATATTTCAATTTTCTTTGTTTTATTGTCTTTACTAGCCAACCCTCTTCAATATTCAGCTCTTGAAGTATGGATGCATTTGTTCTTTTCTTTACCCAAGATATTCTTAGAACCTGTCTGTAACATTTATATTCAAATGCATTTATGCGCTGTTCCGCTTGTTTAGTAAGTGTCCAGGTCTCACAGGCGTATGTTGCAATGGGAAAGATGCATGCTCTTAAAAATCTGACCTTTGTAATTCTATCTGTACAATTCCATAATTTATTCAGTTGTTTTAGTCTTTGAAGAGCAATTGATAGTCGCCATTTAATTTCTTTCGTTGTGTCACCATTGTTGGTAACCAGTGACCCAAGATATTCGAAATTTTCCACCACTTCCAATCTTTCCTCATTAACATATATTTCCTTCTCCATGGCAGTTTTGTTTGTATGCATTATCTTTGTTTTTGCTATGTTAGGAAATAAGTTATGATTTTCACTATTTCTTTGGAGTGAGGTTAATAAGTTTTCTAAACCATTTTGTGATGTTGATAGTAATACTGTATCATCAGCATAACGAATTTCTGGTATTTCATGACCACCGATGTTTAGGGCATCATATTGTTCCTTGTTTATATCATCTGTTACATTTCTCATTATATTTTCGGCGTACAGGTTGAACAAATACGGTGACAGCACACATCCCTGACGGACTCCTTGCTTGATGCCAAACCAGTCTGATGTCTCTCCATCTATTCTGACTGCTGCTTGTTGGTCTTGATAGAGCATTTTAATGAGCTGCACTATATGTGATGGAAAGCCCATATTCCTCATGATTTCCCAAAGCTTCTGATGTTGTACACAGTCAAATGCTTTTGAATAATCCACAAAACATAAGAACAGATTTACATTAAATTCTCTACACTTCTCTATTATTAAACGCATGTTGAATATATGATCTCTTGTTCCTCTTCCCTGTCTAAATCCAGCCTGAGCTACATTAATCTCTTCTTCCATTTTCACATGCAGTCTTCTCATTATAATTTTTAGTAGAATTTTACTTGCATGACTGATCAGGGCAATAGTTCGATAGTTTGTACATAATTTCAGGTCACCCTTTTTTGGTATTGGAATGAAGATAGTTCTCTTCCAGTCTTTTGGCCAAATACCATAGTTCCATATCTTTTCACATAATGCATGATAGACTTTTATGCTTTCTTCTCCTCCCGCTTTAATCAATTCAGATGGTTTCTCATCACATCCAGGTGATTTACCATTTTTCAGGCTCCTTATTGCCCATGAAATTTCATCTAATGAAGGTTCAGGTTCTGCCTCTACTGTTACTGGTTCATGTATATCATTCATATCCTCACTGTCATTCATATCATACATTCCGCTGCAGTATTCCTGCCATCTTCCTAGAAGTTGTCTAGATTCTGTTAAAGTATTTCCCAACCTGTCACAAATAACATTTAACTGAGGTTGAAAATTTCTTGTCAATAACTTCATTTCCTTGAACATTTCGTAATCTCTTCCATTTTTATGATGCTGCTCTATTTTAATACAGCAATCTTGTACATACTGATTTTTATCCTTTCTTGTGTACTTTCTTATTTCTCGTGTTAAAAATTTATACTTCATCCTACTGTCATTGGTTTCTCCTTTCTTTTTCAGTTCCCTTCGTTGTTTTATTAGTTCTAACGTGTATGGTGTGATCCATGGTTTAAGTTGCTTAGTCCTGGTGGGTATTAAGTCTTTAGCTGCTGTTATCAAGATATCCCTAGCTTGTACCGCCAGTTCATCAGGTGTCATTTCCTCTTGTACAGACATCAAGACCTCAAAACGGTTCTTCACTTCTACGTTGTATGCATCTGGTATTTTTGTGAGATCAAATCGAAATGGCCTTGGTCCTCGGGTAAGCTTTTTGAGTTTTAATTTCAGATCTGCTTCTAGTAACTGATGATCTGTATCGCAATCTGCACTTCCCAGGGTTTTTGCAGATGTTATGCTCGATCTCCATCTTCTTTGTATTAAAATGTAATCTATCTGATTTTTGGTAACACCGTCAGGGGATGTCCATGTGAAAAGCCTTCTAGGGTGTTGTTTATAAAGTGTGTTAGCTATTGTTAATTCATTTTCTATGCAAAATTCAATCAATTTTTCTCCTGTTTCATTTCTATTACCCAATCAAAATTTTCCTAAAACGTGTTTCTCATTTTCAGCTCTGCCTGTACCTACTTTAGCATTAAAATCTCCCATTATTATTATTATATCATTCTGATTAATTTTATTTAATGTGTCTTGCAGTATGGCATAAAAATCTTCAATTTCGCCCTCCTCTGCTGTTGAAGTTGGTGCATATACCTGCATGAAAGTTATGTTTTTTGGACGGCCTTTAAGTCTGATAATTAGGATTCTATCACTAACTGGATTATATCCCATAATAGCTTTTGCTGTTGTTTTATCTAAACAAAATGCCACTCCGCTCTGGCCTCTTACATCTCTACCAGAATATACGAAAAAGCTTCCATATTCATTGATAAAATGTCCCTTGCCACTCCAACGATGTTCACAAATTCCTAAGATCTGAATATTTAATCTTTCAATCTCATCACATACTACTTTACAGCTAGCTATACCTAACCAAATTAGTCATATTGGTCAGGGGCAAAAGCTAAGGTTACATGTATAAACAAGGTAACTAAGCCAACACGAAAGCACTGTTGTCCTCGTGTCAACTAATGCACCCTCAAAAGAAAGGATTTCTACCAAATGTGATCAAGTTGATTTGATCGTTACATCCCATCGCAGTTTTCAAAACGTAATTGATTTCGAAAGCAAGTAAATACGGTACACCGCCCTTGCCATCGTTTAATTAGTGAAGTGATAAAAATAAAAGCAGCTGTATATGTGAACCAGTTGGGTGACGCCTGTGGATCGATGCAATAGCTGTGCTTCAGGAGAAAATACGGGCTCCAAAATCTGGTGACATTCTCGTAGAGTTCTCAAGTCAGCCTGGCCACCTCAAAAACATTCAAGGCTCTACCACACTGACTCTCCGCCTGTAAACTAACTTGATCATTTAGACATCTACCGATGATCGTGTCTTGCATTGTTCTTCAACAATATAAAGATCTATACCATGCGCATGTTTACAGTCTCATCATTAAAGTACGTATTCTACTCACCATTTTTGGAATGATTACGGTAAATTTTGATCAAGCTACACAGATCACAAGCGTCAATAAACAAATGGGGTTAACCTCCAGCGTCAATGGACCAAATGATGTGTCAGTCAACTGAAAACACTGTCACTGTGAGGTGACAGTTCAGTAGGTTGCACATTTAACTATGTGCAAAAGCGTAAGTTGGTGTGTAAACACAATATAACAATGCCTTCAATTTGTTAGGTAGGTGATCACACGCAGGTGTGTGCGAAATAATTATTTAATACTTATTTTACATTAGCATATTTGTAAAACAGTTTGTGTCTACTTTCTGTGATTTCAAGTAAAATGAGATCGTCACTTTTCCTAATTTTAACTAGAAAACATTTTAAGCAGGATAGGTCTAAACACTCCATTAATAGATAAGAAAACCACGTAACATTTAAAAGTGCCAGTAATAAACAATAGAGCGCACACAAATAAGGAACGTTAATTTCAAGATTTAGACAGTTTTTCAGATTTTTTTAAAAATATTGTGTAAAATATATAAAAAATACAAAAAGCGACTCGCTTTTGAATGTCCGTGGGTTTCACTAGAACACTGACTTTGTTTTAAAGAAGTGTTTGTTAAAGCTTTATGTTGCAACCATTTGTAAACATCAGAACATTACACTTGACAAATCTAAGACTGCATAAACTATTAGCAATGAAAATCAACGAGGCTTACGGAGCAGAAGAGAAGACTAAAGTCTCGGCCAACCCAAAAACTGGCAGGAACAGAATTTGTGTGTTTCCATGTGTAAAGATTCAGCAGCTCTTCGCCAAGGAAGATCTTTCACTGAAGCTAGACGAGGTAAGCAATTACTCTTTTAGTTAGTACAGCAGTTTTTATGGAAGAAAGAAATGTGATCGTATTCGCAAAACGATCAGTCCTTAATCGACCAAACTAAATATGGAGCGTTAATATTAAGTTGTTTGCAACACACACACACACACACACACACACACACACACATACACACAAAAGCCTATAAGCTGTGTATTTTGACTACATATAATTCAGTTTTAACTTATGCGAGGGAATACTAGCTAACAGTCAACGACATTGAAACAAATCTGCAAATGCACTGGAAAACAAATGCTTTAGGAAACAGATAAACATAAAATGGGATGCATTTTTTTCTTTATTGTGTTCGGCGTCTGTAAACCCCAGGGAAACTTATGGCTATTTATCTACTTATGAACTTTAGTTCTGCTCTAGAACAGACGTAATGCATGCGCAACATTTTTACCAGTCTTGCTTTTCTGTATGCAGACTGTTGGATCCTCGGATCTTAAGGAGACGCGCTCTGATTCCAAAGGAAATTTAATTAGACATACTCGTTTGGACACAGTGGCTTCAACCTCACGATTACTCCCCTCCCCCCTCCCCATCCCCAAAGTAGTCCCCCACACCGACACAGGGAGGAGGAATTCTAAAAAAAGACGAAGACATAATAGAATTGACTGACTGACTTTCTGCCACACCAGGACATCACACAAGCGATATACACCAGATGACACTAAGTGCCACCATGTGGATGAGGATCGCCGTGGAGAGGTCCCAGAAACCTCGTTCAGGCAATTGGCCATATTTATGGCCTGCCTATATTGCGGCCCCTGGCAAAGGCCAGGGTGGGGCTTAAAATAACAAAAAATTTCGTCCTAAAAAGGACAAAACTGGATTATTTATAAGCGTTGTATAGAAATGTCTCGAAAACTGCGTGTGTATAAGTCAAAGAAGACTGCGATATACTAGGAACATTTTAGGAATAAATAAACAAAGAAATAATAAATGGTACTTGAATGTGAAACAGCTGAACTAAATGAATAAGGAGGCCCAAGAAAATTCCTGAAACTAACGTTGACTGGGAAGGCGAGCCAGCGGGCGCAAAGGGGGTTAAAAAAAATGAGGGGGGGGGGGGGGGGTTATGATATTAAAATATTTGTGCAGAAAAAGGCGGAATGGAAGGGAAACAATGTGAGCCCTGTCTGACGTGTAACAACACAGCCCAGTTGATGAAGATGATAATGATGTTGATGACGATGATGATAATGAGAGGGAGGAGGCGGCTGTTTAAAATAAGTTAGGATGTTGTCGAGTACATGCTCGAATGTCAGCCTGGTGGACATAGGTTCACGGAGAAGGCGCAGGAAGTAAATTCACCTGACATGCTGTTGGCCAAGTCATCCATTGAGTAGCGACATGCTTATCTCTTTCACTTACGTGCAATTAAAAAAAAATTGTAACTAGATCTATCTAATAATTTGTCACACACACACACACACACACACACACACACACACACACACACACACACATACACACACACACACACACATATATGTGTGTGTGTGTGTGTATGTGTGTGTGTGTGTGTGTGTGTGTGTGTGTGTGTGTGTGTGTGACAAATTATTAGATAGATCTAGTTACAATTTTTTTATATATATATTATTGCAACCTAAACACATAAGCTTGCACCATATGCAAAATAAAAGGTTACATGTTTTGTACTGTAGCTTTTAACTATTGATATGTTATGGTATGGTATTATGTTATGTTATGCTATGCTATCACAATCAACGGCATTGTAATTTGGTAGTATCAATGCGTGCTCATACCTGTGATGCAGTAGCTATCCTAATGTACGTCATTTGATTGTTTCTTGAGAAGTTGATCATATTGTTTCCTGTCTTGGCCTCGATAACGGCGTAGACGGACTTGAAGCTTTTGTCCTAGGTTGGATAATGGTGTTAACTACAGAGATTCATAATTACAAGCTAGCTTAGTCACTACAAGAATTATGGGCGCTTCTTTGAATCGTTCCCCAAAATGGCGGCTGTAATATGATGGCGTTCAAAAAGGAGCTAAATTGGCCAATTTCTGGCCATAAAACATCCAAAAATATCCGAATGCGGGGTCAGTTCTAATAAAAATATATGTGCCGGCTCCGAATAACGAAACAAATGCTCTGACAGGGTCTGGGCGATACGTTGCTTGCCCACCTGCTTCTGCGAGTGTGCCTCACCGCCGAGTGTATCCCCCGCGCCGCTACGCGCGGCGCGGATGGGGGCTAAACTAGATGGCTGGGACTCACGAGTGGCAGCTACCGCATCTCCTGCAACTTTCTCCAATTACTGTACTCGTGAGTCCCAGGCACCTAGATACGCTCGGCGATGAGTTTAATCGCGTTTGGCGCATGCCGACAAGTCTGACATCTACCGCTGCTAAATCCTCCAATCGGAAGAACACAGTATTGCTAATCGGCTTTCATCGTCTGCAATGTCTCGAAATTGGTCAACGGTAGCGTAATATCGTCTGCTAGTATCGTCGTCTGCAGAAACGCTCGAAATTTGTCGGTATTTATCGTCTGCTACTAGTACCGTGTGCAAATGTTTATATTGGTTGTCAAGTAATCCTAGTTTTGCCGCGATTTGTTCGTTGGCAGAAAGTCCGTATTTTAGATATACGCGAACACCGTCGTTCGGATATTTTTGGATATTTTATGGCCAGAATCTGGCATGCCGCCATTTTGGGGAATAAATCAAAGAAGCGCCGAATTATGATATCAGTTCTGTCCTTGCTTACTGCTCCCACGCACTAGTGCAATGCTTGCCACATAGTTAGCTCGTTCATTACCCTTTACTCAGGTATGCCCATGTGTAGATCAAGGTGAGAGAAGTGTATTACAACTTTTAAATGCTTTTGGCAAGCATTGTTAAGTTTGTTGGACTACACCTGCGTTAGCCAAAGTGTAAAGTGTGTATCTTTCTCAGACTGCATAATTTATATTATACATTTTTAAAAAGAGTAATTTTGACGAGTGTAATTCTGGCCCTGTAACTAGATCATGTGCGTGTGAAGCGCATTCGCTCTTTCAGACATCTGATGTATTGGGTTTTCGGATGTGTATGGCCACCACAAGGATCATCATAGTGTCAGAATGGGCTCGAGGGCTGTAAATAATGAGCAGCCTTACAGACATGAACACCCCTGACTCAGTCAGTCAGCTACTATGTCCACAATGAAGGCTGACTGCAATTATCTCTACCACTTTCTGTCTCTAGCGCTGGTTCTATATTCTTTGAGTCCGATGCGTGTTCGTTCATGCCTTGATTTTATCTTCACATTTAAATTGTTTTGTATCTTTTGCTAGCCTATATTCAACCTTTGCTTCCAGTGAGGTGTATCATTTGTCCCTTATCCCTTTTTCTTGCAACAACTATTTTGTCATTCAGTCTCCTTAGAATCTATATATGTAAATATATGACCTCCACACCCTATCGTCTTCTCCTTAATACCCCCCCCCCCCCATATCCCAAGAAATGCGACCTATTCTTGTCTGTGCCTACATAAAAAGAAACACTAACTTCTACTTGTTTAATTGTTTATTCATTATCTAGAGAGGTTAAGTTTTCATAGCATTTGGCAGTTATTCTGCTTATTGTGTTGTTTATACTTCTGAATATAAATAATTTCGCATGTTGTTGACAATACATTGGCTTTTAATGTCTCTGTCTCTCTCTCTCTCTCTCTCTCTCTCTATCTATCTCTATCTCTCTCTCTCTCTCTCTCTCTCTCTCTTTCTCTCTCTCTGTGTCTCTCCCTCTCTTTAAAAGTCCTTATTACTTTTGACATTATCCGTTATTAGATAGGTGTAAAAGATTGGAGAAATGTGTTTATTAATGGTTTTAGTTTTTCTGCTTTTTACTATGTCGAAACTGTTTTTTAATAATAACTATGAGATGTAATGGAACAGAATCTCTTCGGTCTAACATTTATGTTTTCAATTTCTTTCAACGGATATTCTCTAAACTAAACGGCTCCTACTGGTCTAGGCTCCAATTGAAAAAAAAAAATACACAGCCCACCATCCTACTGTAACAGGGAGACGTCAACACTTGTTTGTCGGGAGGTATGATATTGCGCAAAGTTATGAAGTACGAGAATCAACAAGTTTTGGCAACCTTTAAATTCCCCTTTCTAGAATCATCATTTGTTGTTAACAGAGAAATTTTTTGCAAATTAAAGATCTATAAATAGTCTTTGATGTAATTGTTGACGTGCCTTATCAAAGTGAACGCAGTAGTACTGGCTTTATGGAAGTCTCCATGAGGCCAGCTGTCAATTTAATTAGTAAATTTAGGTGCAGAACAAGATGATGCAATCTAGATGCAATTAGAAAATCCCTTGTGGAGAACGTACATGGTAAACAAGTTAGACCTACTAGAACCTTCTAGAAGCAGTCAAAGTGAGGGAAAAAAATACCACGCATTCCATCCTCTCAGTATAAATAATAAATAAGAAACCACTTGGGTAATTCTTCCGGCTACGAGTCTTGGAAGAGGGGGGACTAATAACATTGACCCTCAAATAGAACCTTAAGCCGTTGAGACTCAAGAGGACGAGCGACTAGTCTCATGGACCCTCGCAGTTGTAGAGATTCCAGCTCAACACTAGAAGCAGATGAACCAGTAACATGTAGCCTCGAAGACAGACATTAGATAAGAGACATGAAGCGTAACATCGAACTACAGAGACAACATACATACAAGGATTAATAGTTAACAGAGGCACATTAGGTAGAAAAACTGTTAAGATGTCGACGATTAAACCGCTAGTACCAGAAAGCTCTAGAAGCAAAGTAGCAGTTACAGACACTAGAGCCAGTTAGCAAAGTAATTAGAGATGAAAAACACAATGCGACTTTAAGAGTATGGAACCATAGAGCTAAAACAGCGGCCATTCACAATATCATTGATGGTGTTTGTGACATTGCTGAAGTATCACAATAAAGAAAGTACAGAAAAGAAAAGTTTTTTTTCCCATACATTTTTAACATACAAGCATCAGAGTTACATGAGAAGCATGCAACAAGCAAGACATCATCATCATCGCTGCTGTTGACACGACCATCTTTCTCCTCGCCCATACCCTTTTAATTTACTCCTCCTGTAGCAACTAAAGACGAACATGGGTGTGACATCAACATACGCAAGGAGATAGCAGCTACTTATTGACGATTTTTTCTTCTTGTTTACTTCCTCTTCTACCACTTTGGGTGTCGAGAGGAATTTAAGGTCCTGCTTCGTGCTCTTCTGACTACTTCGATCTACATCTTGCTCTACGTTCTTCACTCTTGTTGGTTTATGAATTGTATGGTACTGCAGTGAAGGCATTCTCTTCAAGTGGGCAAACCATTGGATTTGATGTCTTGTATAAAATTTAGACTTGTTTCTTTGCCGACTTTACCTCATTGCTGATTTTATCTCGTCTGGTACTCATTCAGTCTTTCTTAGACACCTCATTTACAAATTTTCTTTAATGTATTGTTGTGAGTTACCACATCTGACACCGAGAGCATAGGGTGGGATGAAATATGCTTTGTATGAGATGTTTTTTTTTTGGGTGATGATTGGGATTGCCTAATGCTGCATAAGAGGCGCTAGCTATTCCAATACTTGGCCTGCTTTACTGTATCGGATGTTAATTTCTTCGTCCAGTTTACCATCTTCAGTGATTGTTGTTCCACGATATTTAAACTCAGACGCCTTTTTAATATACAAGGTCTGACAATTAAGTAAGGACACTAATTCCATAAAAATTAAAATCATCAACAATTGAAGATATAACCGTATTTTATACAAAGTAAACCCTTTTTGCATTGATGCTGCGCGTGGCACCATTTAACAAACACTGGAACAACCTCCGTAGTCCGTCTGTTGTTATGACCCTTGAAGTCGATGTAACGGCCCTTTGGATGTCATTAATATCATCAAGGAAACGTCCTTTCAATTTAACTTCAATTTTAAGAATAGAAAATAATCGCAACAAGACAAATGTGGAAAAATAGGGTGCATGGTTGAGAACACACACTCATTTTAAGGTCAAACATTTTCGTACAACTACCGCCCGGTGAGCCGGTGCATTGTCATTTGTCGTGAAATGATAGTCATTACACATCGGTTTGTAAGGCTGATAACCTGTCTTACCTGTAATCTGCACAAAATTCAAACTTGGACTCGCCCAGAAATATATAGTCCCTTATATCTATATATATAGGCCTGTATTGGACAACATTATTATGTCTGCCTTTTCTGGTTACTTTAACTAAACTCCACTTTTAAATGTATTTCTTTTGGGGATATATTTAGGGAGTTAATTGAGGTTTCTTGGAAACCGATTTACTCCTTGCCCCAGTATACAAGGAACTTCTTTTGTACCAACGCCAACGCCTGAAATGTCTATCTGACGCCATTCTCCTTGCCAGCTTCTCAAGCCTCCAGATGTGTTAATCTGTGCCTGTATACTTTAAATTTTCAAGGCAATCTGGAAAGATCTCAGTTTTACATATGCTTGGGTAAGTTAATTATAGTTTACGAGTACCTAGAATGTTGTCTGTAAAGTAGTCACTGCTGTAGAGAAATCCATATCGGCTGTGTGATCTCACTTAGTTCTACCATTCTTGATCGCTAGAGTAGCGGATTCGAACGTAGATCTTCCACTGTACAGACTAAATAGCTTATGCCCTCAATAAACCACCCATACTGATAAACATTTAATGCCCTTACAATTGTGTACGGTTTAAACTACTTACAGAATCTGTACATACGAGATGGGGACAGAATTGGGTCAGGGCTGTGTTAATCAAAGTATGTGTGTGCTTGACCCAGATCAATGAGTGCTGGGGCGGTTGGGAAAACTAGTGAATGCAGGTACTGACAGTAAATATTGGTGTTTGTGTGCAGAGTGAGGGGGATAGGGGGAGATGATATATGTGTTAGACCACTTTATCTATCTCCACTGCATATCTGACTTGCCTTCTCTTGCACTAAACAGACAGATAAATATAGGAGACTTATGTCTTTTGGTCTGGAGAGACAATCTGAGGAATGAAACAGGAGAGCAGGGAGGAGTCAGCAGATGGGAGTTGATGACTATGCTTGCTCTGTCTTTCCTGTCAAGATGTTACCCTCTTGATGATGACTAATGTTGAGTTATTTTCTTGACAGGATGTATATTTTCTGAAGAGCTGGCAGAAGATTCACAGTCTCAACAACATCCACCAACAATCCAACCACCAGAACCAACTTGTTACCCACCAGCTAACACCTGTGAAGGTTCCTGACATCTCCAAAAATGGGGGAGATTGTGCCTCAAACAGCTACCAGTGCCAGAGTAATGTGGCTCTAAGACATTGTGTGTCCTTACTGGTGATATAGACATGCTAGATACCAGTACAGTTGCTGTACAGTGAAGTACTCTTGCTACTTGATCCAGTGGAGCAGAATTCCCAGAGTCAAAGACAGTCAAATCATCCGGAGCTGAGGGAGGCATCATAGACAGAGATAAGAGAAGATAAGTCTAATGCTTCGCATGATGTTGTGTTCCTCACAGCTTCCTGTGTCCAGTGATGAGAAGGTGTCACCTCCAGGACCGGCTGTCTACCTAGTTTCCTTAGGATCTAGACATTAGTGCTGAAATTCTTTCACTGATAGCTGGAATTCACTTCAATTGTTTTTGTACAGATATTATACTAAATACATGCATTCATTTTCATGGCTGACTTAGGTTTCTCTATGTCACCTTCTTAAGTGTTTAGCAGTTGTATGTGTATGTATCTTCATTATATGTGTTAACATGGTTATGATAATGAACTATCATAACCTGGGGGCTTTCTTTAGTAAGTAGTGGGGGTGTCCAGCCAAGTGTGCCTAGAAATATTGTATTTATATACTGATATATTTTGTAGTGCCAATACTTGAGTTGCCCTACTCCAGAGATAAGTTGATCGTATATTGGCCACGGGGAATCCCTTAGACCAATACGAGCCAAACGACTCAACAAAATTATCTCTGAGTGCTGCTGGTTCTGAAGGAGAAATCCTTACATTAGGCACGCGACAGGAGTGATATGTGACATCATTAAAAAGGTAAAAACCAGCAAGCAACTTTTTAAAACCCAAATCTTGCCCTTAAATTGTACAAGCGGTATCTATATTAAGACCAAATTCATCTACCATCATCCTGACAAATACAAAATTATCTTCTGACTTTTGCATTGAGACCCTCATTACGAACAGAAATTGGGCATCCAGGTCTAGTTGCATTAGTAATCACTTCCACACCACTCTTGAATCATGAATACCACCTGAAAATCTATGCGCAAGATAAACAATTATCCGCATAAACGTGTTGCATCATTTAGGTGTCTCAGTGGCGCTTTTCATGAGTTTTAAACATAATTTAATGTTGAAATTTTGCTGATTACGGAACAATGCACCTCTGACTAGGTCAAGAAAATGGCGGCTTGTTTGCTGTCTGCTTATCAGGCGGCGATGAAATGTTGCAATATCATAGATAAAGGTTGCCTCATTAGATTCCATGCTTTGCTTCATAGATGACCTTTTTTTTTTTGGTCTTGGCCATAATCAAATCAGTTTCATTATTTAATTTTCATAATTTGTATGTTATCTTTAAATTCTTATTTTTTTTTTTTATTGATTGACGATTGCCCTAAAAAAAAAAACAAAAAAACAACTAACCTAGCATTATCCGCAAGATTTACATGTCGACTGCAAGACAACTAACAGTCGGCTGTGCTGCTAACAATATATAACTCATCATGCATGTTAATTTCGATAAACAGTGTACAGTATAATATATTACAACCCCTTTGTCATGTCTTTATCTCTTTGAAACATATTTTTTTCTCTATCACTACACCCCCCCCCCCCTTTTTTTCCTCCCCGCCTTATCAGTATCTATGTAATCTTTCTGCAATCTTGCTTTAACTTCTTTGTTATCTCTCATATCTTCCTCTTTAATCTTTTTAGTATCTCTCTTCTTTGTCTGTTGCCTTCTTCTCTAATCTTTCTCATCTGTCTCCTATATATATATATAAATATATATATATATATAAATATATATATATGTACAAATATATATATATATATATATATATATATATATATATATATATATATATATATATATATATATACACACACACACATACACACATACAAAATCTGTCATTTTACTCTTATGACTCTCATCTCTCCCAATTTGAACTTGAAAATCACGTGTAAAGCTCTTTAAGTTCTCTGAAATTTAAGTCATTACCCCCTCCCCTCCCCTCTTCCACCGACTACTGCTCTCTCCCTCTTCGTAGGATTTGAAAATCACTACCTGGCGATATTTTTGTTGCTGCTGTAACTGACATTGACATCCCTGTCCATCTGGACTAAAATGGGGAGCAGGAATTGTAATAGGTAGTGAATGGGGCTGGTGTGATATTTACCACATCATGCTTCAAGTACCAGTACAACTACTACCACGACCACAACCACAGCAGCTAAAATAATGTCACTGCTATCTGTGTTACCATCGGAGTAGACAGAGAGTCGTGAGCCAGAAGATTTGGTTCCGCATGGCTAGTGCTGTCGCCACAGACTGCTCAGGTTAGGATGTATAATTTCACTTCCCGACAGAAGAACGCCATAACCTTACCGGCGGTCTTCACATGAGAGCACTATGGTGTACCAGCCCAACCACAACTATTTCTGCTGCTGCTACTTTAAGTGGGTAAAGCAGTTACTGTGACTTAAAGCTCTCTCAGTTAATAGTTTGTCACCCGCCCCCTAAATTCACCGACAACTCTTTCCCTCATTGAAGTAGTTGGGAGAAAAAAAAACACTTGAAAAGCAAATGAACACAGGAAAAAAACACCATAATAAGGAAATGAACGCTATGGTAAACAGCACAGCTTAAAATTCCAACGCAGATGAAATAACTAAATCTAAATGAAAATAAATGAAAATCTATGAAATTTCAGCGAAACCATGCAATCGGAAAGTTTAAAATGCAATCATAAGTATGCGAAATGGTCAAATTTAATTATCAAATGGTTTACCCATTTACTTGTCTTTTTTTTTTTAAATAGTATTGAGGCAACATGGCTAGTGCTGTCACCACGACAGAGTCGATAAGGATATTATTTTAGTCCGGAGTAAAAAAAAAAAAAAATTAACTACTGCGGATTCGAACTCAGGTCTCCCGCACAGGAACCCAGTGTTCTAACAATTCGACCAAGCAAACCACTTTATCGGATCAACGAAAAGAGAACTCAACTATTATAGATGTGTATCCCTACTACTGTGTCCCGATTAAAACACAACTCAAAACCGCAGGCAATTGTTTTCTCATAGACAGATACTCCAGATATATTAATGAAACGGCACAACAATAGAAATCGCACGTGTCTAACACGGTTAATGAAGTTAATGTCGCAGTCAATGTCTGCGCCGACGTCGAGATAGTCCTTGATGCCCCCCCCCCCCCCCCCACCCCATCGAAGGTTGTTTGAAAAAACCCCACAGAAAATATAAATCTTGTTTAATATGGATATTGTAGCAAATATAGAGATAGTCTTGTTTGCTGTACCACGACCTACTCTATGTATTAGAACAGGCGTTGGCTGCACGTAACTCGCCGGCGAATGGCGGAAGCCTTGCGGTGTGACTACGGCGAATGCGCAATTACTAACGTGGCTATAATTAGAACACACTAAAACTATAAATATTAGTTTCGAATATTATATATGGCTTAAATTGTGGTCACCTATCTCTAACAGTGACAGGTTGAATTTCAAACCATGATGGTTCAAAATCCGGTATCAAAACAAACATATCCTGAATATTTCAGCTAAATCGGTTCAGTAGTTTCCGAGTCTATAAGGGGCAAACAAACACACACACACATTGATTTATATATAGATAGATAGAAGATATATATATATATATATATATATATATATATATATATATATATATATATATATATATATATATATGTGTGTTTATACAAAATCAGCTCTTCCCTTACCTCTCGCACAGGGGTTGTTACCTGCTCAGCAATTCTTCATAATCGAGTCCGTTTTGCGTACTGATAAATAGTCCACATATGATAAATATATTCAGCGACATTCTGGTAATTGTGCATTCTGTATTTGCTACCATATTATCAGGTTATCCCAGCATTTTTGAATGTGCCTAAAGAAACCACAAACAAGGACAAACAACAGGAGACACAGATGAGCATCTCACTTCTGATACAATGACGTAATATTTGTTTGGTTTTGTCATAGAGCAACCTAATTGTCTAATCTCTCTTCAGATTATGGGGAGCCTTGGTATTATGTCAGAGAACTTAGAGGAAGACAGAGTCAGAAGATATTGTCAACCTTTAGTCATGGCATGAACAAATGTCAGCATATGAACCGTTACACTGAGGACCGCACTATACGGAAGCGTGCTGTCGCCCATGCTTGACGTATGACACTTGATCAGGATAATTATGATACAAACATTTAACACATGCATAACTGTTTTACATAAATTAATTGGCATAAAGTACATCGAAAACATATTTGGTATTTTCACGAGTTACACTAGTCAACATCTACACAAAAACCAGAAATAAAAATAGCTCATGTTAAGCAAAATATTTTAACAACAAAATTGTCTTTTGTTTTCTTTATTTATTCACATATAAACATATATGACGCAACACGGACTATTGCATAACTGCGGTGACATGACCTTTTCCACACATTCAGGTCCATTGGGAATATAAGGTGAGACGTAAATTGTATAGATAAATCGACACCCGGTGGTGATGAGGTCAACATCACGCCGGAATCCTGTGCTTCCCAGCACTATACATGGTACCCATTCAAAGCTGGGTCGACTAGCGAACCGAGGTCTTTTTGAGAAAGTTTGGCTGCGTCACTACCCGAACCCACGACCTTCCGATCCCCAGGCAGGCGTCAACCCGCTGCATGACTGTGCTAATGACCAACAAAACTGCAACAAGAGGTAAAGAATGCTATCTTGCCGATGGTTCCATCTTACTGACATGTTCTTTTACTATCTGTTTTTCATGAACTCATTATTATTTATTTTTACTATATGAAATCTTCGGAGCCGCCCTGGCTTGGCAGAGGAAAGCTAGATTGCATTAGGGAAGGCTGTGGGTTCGGTTGCTGACGGAGCTGTTTCAAAATATCCTTGGCGCTTAGATCGACACAGCCTGGGGAGTAAAGGCGGCCAGCGTGATGCTGACCACACCACTCACCAAGTGACGAAGGGTCTACAAAGTGAAGGTCTAGCCTTATATTTCCCTAAATGCCCAAAGGCTGGAAAGGGTCCGTTAATTTTGTTATTACTTACTATTAGAAATCCTTATTATTCCTTATATAATATTATATTTTAAATGTCTAGATTAGTCTGTGTGGGGGAACTTTGATTGTTTTGGTGGGCAATTTTATTGTTTAGGGGGATGATTCGAAAATGGACTCATCCAGAGTTTAATTTCAGTTAATCGTGTGGCAGTGTTACATAGGGGGCATAGGAATTTAAGAAAAGCTTAGGTGGGGCCTGGCACAAACAAGGTTGGGAAACACTGGTCTAGATCGTGTACCTTTATATATTTACACACACAAAAATAAAGTAAAAATGTAAGGCCAGCAACCCATAAGGCTATTGATGCTTGATTCCTGGTTACAGAGTAAACGGTATTCAGAAGGGGTAACATCTATTTACAACCTTTGCTTTCCAGTTTCTATTCTTTAGGATAATTCCTGTGGGGATTCGAATTTCAGACTTTAAGGGAAACAGACAAGTGTAAAACCCTCCTCCTCCCACCTGACCCTTTTCAACGTAATATACAGTACGTGAGTAATAATGTATGTCCTTATTTCCTTGTCTACTGTGACAACGTATGTTCCCCATGTGGGTTTCGAGGACCCATTTGAGATCGATTGGGGAAGGAGGGGTTGGAGACCCACAGCCAGTTGAAAAGCAAACCGTAAAGCTAAAATTGTTAAATCAGAAGTGTGTAGCTGAAAGACCCAGATTTTTCTGTCCATCTGTAAACCACAACAGTGTTTCACACCCACCTCCCCCCTTACAAATGAGGAAAGCAAAAAATGAAGTTATAGCTTCTGTATATTTGCAACTGAAAAGAAGACCACGCAACCATTGGTTATATACCCTTGCCCCCACACGACTGTAGGCTCGCTGGTGTAGTAGATCGTTAAAAGCGTCGTAATTATAACTTCACTGCAGGTTGAACAGGGCATCTGGGATCTGCCTCACTGGTCTGTCATTCAGATTTTTATATTCAACAAATATCAGAATAGTATGATAAACCTTTTAGGAGTCACAGTAGCGTTGTCAGCTAGACCCTGCATGCGTATCGGAAGGTGTGGGTTCGCGCACCTGACGGAGCTGACTTGTATAAAAATGACCTTGACTCCCAGGTCGACCCAGCCTTGAGTGGGTACCAGGTGCAGTTCTGAGAAGTAAAGGTGGCCGGCATGATGCTGACCACATCACCAACCAAGTGCCGATTAGTCTATACAAAAACAGGTTTAGCTCTAAATTACCAATATGCCCAAAGGCATGGAAAAAGGACCTTTTGTGATCTTTATAAAGTGATCAGTGGAAGTCATCAGACTTTCATTGATCACTTTGGCGCTTAGTTGTTTGATCATAGCGGTCAATTCATGTTTTATTCTCTGCGTACATCAAATTTAAAAAATGTGTGTTTTTTGTGTGTGTGTGTGTGTGATGCGTACTCAAGACGCTGATACTTTTGGTCAACAGACAACGAATCTGCTACAAACCGGCCAGCAACTTCTTCTTCTTCTTCTTCTCTTCTTCTTCTCTCCCACCTTGCACCTGATCAAAGTGTCGGGGACGATGTAATGTTCGTTAATAAGCTCTGTCAAGAGCACTATTAGAACTGATGTTCATTTCTGTAAGGCTGTTCTTCATGCCATCCCTCCATCTTTTCCGAGGTCTTCCGATCGCTCTATACCCGTTTTAACGTTTTAGTGTGGCTCGCTGTGGCAAATAGTAAAAGGGCATTCTTGTTAGGTGTCCAAACCACTTCATTTGTTGTTCTTTGATGACCTGTAAGACTGGCTTTATTCCTAGCATTCGTCTGATTTCATGATTTCGTATTCTGTCTTTCCTTGAAACGCCTGCAGCTCTTCAACGGCATTTCATCTCTGTTATCATAATTTTACGTGCATTGGAGGGTGCAAGTGTCCACGTTTGGAATTGATAGCATAGTGTTGGCCAAAAAATAGTTCTGATAAGATTCAATTTAGTACTCTGAGGTATCTGCTTGTATGTCAACAGGGGAGACAGTTGCCCAATTACTTGATTAGCTTTGGCACATCTGGAGCTAATTTCTCTGTCCAGTTTCCCGTCGGCTGTAAACATTGCTCCCAAATACTTTAATTCCTCTGTTTGTCTTAAAGTATTGTTTTTAATTTTTTTTTCCAAATTGTCTTTCTGTCTTCCTATCAACATTGTTTCTGTCTTCGTAGTGTTTAGTTTCATAGTATATTCCTCCCCTTTGTTACTAATTTGATTTAGGTGGTTTTGTAGCAACTTGGTGCACTGTGCACGTGATAAGCAATTATTAATATAAACGTGTCGCATCAATTCAGCTGTCTTAATTGCGCCTTTTCTGAGATTTAAATAGAATGTATCTTTTTTTTTTTTTTTTGTCAACGGGGGTGGGGTCTTTACTAAATACGTAACAATGCCCACCTGATTAGCTGGTTGTCTGCTTATCGGGCGGCGATGAAAAGTTGCTAAATCATGGATGTATGTTGCCTCTTTGGATTCCATACTTTGCTACATAGACGGCATTTTGTCTTGGCCATAATAAAACCAGTCTCAAACCCTAATTGTCGGACCTTGTTATTATTACTGTTATTATATCATAAATAGGGGGGAAAATTTGAAATAATATAAAATGTATACACACATACTTAACAAGAGAACTTCTTTATATGATTAAGGGAATATTTAACCCCTGTGCAAATTGTATTGGTTGTGGGCGCTCATCTCCCACCTTAAGACTTTTTAGAAAGACGGTAGGGTGGGGGGGGGGGAAATGTGGGGCTCAGCCCTTGAAAAATGTTAGGGATAGGACAGGGGTGGGTGGGAGCCTCAGTGTACCCGAGTCCCTCGGTTCCTGCGCCTATGACTCTGGTTGCGTGCGGTAAAACATCTGTAGAATTCCAAAGAAACATGAAAAGCCTTTTTTCACGCCAGTGGCGTCACTGGCGGTCTGACATACGAGGTTAGATTAATATTTTTAGAATCCTCATGCCGGCCACCTTTACTTCCATGGATTTCACATGGTACCAATTTAAGGCTGCGTGAACCTGGGAGCCAAGGTGATGTTTTAAAAAAGTGCACTGTGCAAAATTGAACAAACGACCTTAGGATACGCAGGCGAGCTTCTCCAAAGAAGCATACCTTCAAATATATTAAAACATATCAAGCGCACAAAAGTAACATGCCATTAAATAGTTTATAGCTACACACAAGGGAAGTAAGCCAGCCACGAGATACCCTACTAATATAATAATCCAGTATGATACTTTTGCTGTGATACATTTCCTAGTGTAAGTGTACACTTATGCTCTGATTGTCGTCTTTAAACGTATACGAGGATTTTTATGCAAAGAAGGTTGATAGACAAATTGTCCGTTCTGCATCATTAACGGCAACCAGGGGCGTTGACACAAATAACAAGGGGAGTCTTGGGCCAACGCCCTCTCAAGATAATTACACACGTAAAACCCAACAGTTGGACTGATCATTGCAAACCCGAACTAAGGAAAGTATTCACTTGTTGTTAGCCGGCGAACTTCAGCTAACCGAATCTGTCTCCAGGCCTTATCTGGAAAATGCGTTGCACATTTTATAGGAGAAAAGAGGAGTGGTGTGGGGCAGGTGGGGGGGGGGGGGTGGGAAGGGCTCAAGTAGACAATGGTCCTATATTCTTTTGAGTGTACACTAATAATAATAATAATAATAACATGCTGAAAGACATATAATAAATAATTATATTTGAAATTATAGGAAATGTCTAAACATTTGACAAGAGAATCTCTACGTGGTTACTGCGGCCGCTTAAGCCCCTTATTGGTTTTCAATGCAGTGTACCTTTTCCCAATCCTATACCATTGTTCTGGGCGTAGAGGATCTGATAGGAACACAGCCGCCATGTTCCGTCGCCCCTGCCGATAACAGTCTTTCTTACTGTCGTTGTATACTTGCTTCAGTTGTGACTTTTACGGTTGGAAAGCTGCTTCGGTCGACGTGTAGTATATCAAAAGCCTTACCGTCTAGTTTATGATGAACACACAGGAACTCGTAGATTACATGTAGATAAATATTTGACTTGTGTAGCGGAAGTACATACTCGGTTCTCCTTGGCTACGCCGTGTCATGGATCAGCTCTTTTCCACTTGTTATTACAATTAACACTTCCACAAAAGTGGTTCTGCTTTCTATATGTGAAGCAAATAGTTTTATTTGTCAGCAGTGAATGCGAATTTTACATTACTATTGTTCAATAGTGTATGCGAATTTTACACTACTATAGGTCAGTTGTGTATGTGGATTTTACAATACGTTAGTTCAGTAGTATATGTGAATTTTACTTGACGTTAGTTCATTTCAGGTGAATGAATATAACTTCACGATAGCTCAGTAGTGTGCCTGTTACCTTACGATAGCTTAGTGGTGTGCGTCAACCTCACTCTAGCTCTGTAGTGTATGTACATGTTTTAAAATTAAAGTTAAGTTATGTATGCAAATTCTACTATACGATAGACTAGCTGTGTCTGTGAATTTAAATTGATGGTATTTCAGTTATGTATGTGCATTTCACTTTATTATAGTTGAGTAATGTGTGCGTATTTCCATAGTTCATTAGTTTCCTTAAAATCCACTACACAACAATTAATTAATGTATGATAATACCGTCGTATGATAGTTCAGCAGCGTATGTATAACCTGTAATACGATATTTCATACGTGCGATAATTTATTATCGGATGTCTATTATACTTCACGGTGGTAAAGTGTTCTGTCTGATTCTAGCTGCCATGCTGAAGTGATGTGCTGTCTCGATCCTGTGAGAGGACTGTCCAGGTTTGAAATCAGTAGAGTGGTGTGATGATGTCCTTTGGTATACCTCTACGTCTTATTAGTGTTATGCCGGTTTGACTCAAGTATTTACAATTTAGTCGGGTATTTCGCTAGACTCAGCGAAATATCACCGAGTTTATATTATAGGTTTTGTTAAGGTTTGGTGATTTTGTTTCTTTTTTTTTTTTTTTGAAATCCAGAAACCATGAGATGTAAGCTCTTTGATAGGAACAATGTATATCGCAACCTTTCGGACTTGATTTAATGATAGATACCGGAAATCTAGGAAATATGTTGCTTTTCTGCCTACCCCCCGAGTTTGAACTCGGACCTGTAGGAGTTTATCACCCAGTCGCCGTGAAGCTTGTTCAACGAACTTGACTAGCGTGCCAGGAAGGCTGTATTTGGTCATATTTCTTATTTATATGCAGTATGCTATTAGCTATGTCTTTTTTGTTTTGCCCTTTATTCCCAACTGGAGCATAGGCCTCCAGCCAATTTACATCAAACCGCCATTTCCTCTGCTGCAGCCTGCTACTTACGCAGCTCAACCCTTGTTCCATATCTTTTGTTCATCGTCATTCTCATGATCTCTATTTGTTGTTGTTGCTGTTTTTGTTGTTCACCCGCAGTTCATCTCATGACCACCGTATTTCGTTAACTGTATTGTCTAGCTCCCTTCAACGTGTGCTTTTTGGTTTGCCTTTATTTCTGTGCTCCCGGATGTTCCAGTGCAAAGATATATTTGAGGTATACTATTATCCGAGTTTCTCAGCGTTTGTCGTAAATAACGCTAGTGTTACCTAATTGAAAACGTTATGGGTTATAGATGTAGCAGCATATTTTTTACACCCCGACCCAGGTCAACACAAGCATTTGATGGCTTTTTTTTGTGTGGTGATTTTACTACCTAATTTTACATTAAACGGTAGTATTGTTATTTTTAAAATGGTTCAGACCTCATATCACAGGCACAGTTAACTCAAAGCAATCTACTATCAGATCCCCTACAACCAAATCGACCCTGCTATGGCAAAATTATGAAACTGCGTTCGAAACACCTAATTGTAATTTTTCAAGGATAAAGAGAACTACACAATCCCCTTTCCATGTCTGTCACCCGTTTTCCCTTATTGCGTTGATCTTTTGTGTGTGTCATGTCATTGTCCTATGTTTGGTAATCCAATATCACATGTATCGTAAGGATATAGGACCCCCTCCCCCTTCCCCTCGCGTTTAATAATAAATTGGAATTTTTAGATATTAGAAAAATGTGTTGACCAAGTTTATATACAGTCAGCTCACTGTATTTCTACTTTGTAAATCAGTAGAAAAGCAAAGGAACCTCGTCCACGCCTTTAAATGTATTGAGCAAACAATTTTAGACCTTTTTTTAAAGAACATTGGCATTCGGTGGGTGATGTGGTCAAGATAACGCCGGCCGCCTTTCCAGGACTACACCGGTTATCCATTCAAGACTGGGTCGACCTGGGAGCCAAGGTTATTTCTAACCTAAATCCCTTCAGAACCCTAACCCACGACCTTCCGATGCGCTGGCGAGCGTCTATCCGCTACACCACGGCGACTCCCCTCTTTTTTAAATAGTAAACAAAACTGAGATTCATGCAATGTCAATTAGAGATCTAGGTTAATAGGCTTTTTATAAATAAACTAGATCGTTAAAATGTTGGTTGCAAAAAAATGATGGACACAATTATAAAAAAAAGTCAAAACAAAGGCCTTAGCCTGAACAAGGGGGGGGGGGGGGGGGGGGAACTGAAGTCATGATGACTGCAAAGAAAATGTGCCTTTAGAATGCTATATCAAAGTTAATTGGCAATTGTGAATCGTTACGAGTAGGCACTTGGGTGCGCTGATAGCAGCAGTTGGACGATGCATTAAAGAAGATAAATAAATGTAGAATATCTGAAGCAAAGTATTTCACAAAAAGGTAAACATTCTATGCAATCTTTCTTTTTTCAAATGAGGTAAAGACAAGAATTATTTCTTTCTTTTGTCAATGTTCTGCTTTATGCCGCTGTCCGTCGTAGATTAGGAGGTTTCCAGTCTAAGGCACGCTCACTTGCCTCGTATGAAGTGATATTGCAAAGTCTTAAAATATCGGTGACTCCTTCATTCCATCATCTATTTGGTCGTCTTCTCTCAACTTTCATGTTGTACGCTGTCGCTGCTGCATCACCGGATTTATTCTCATTAAATGACCAAACCATGTAAGACTGTTTTTCAGTTAATTTTAGTTATAAACTATGTTGCAATAGTTCTGACAATCTGCTACTTATGCCAATCTATTAGCTCCTTCGCCAAAAACACATGTATAACCTTGAACAAATATGAAGAGACACACACAGAGGAGTTTTGCAGTGACTCAATCCACTATCTAGGTATAGAGCCTGCCTCGACTAGCTGGATCATGCTCTTAGAATAGCTCAGCACACACACGCAGGAATAGTCTTGTGGTTCTGGTCACATGGAAGCTTTTGACAGCGCCATTACAACTATGGTCATTGTTTAAAAATTGTGTGACGTGACATTGTTGGCTTTTTTTGGATTCTTGTTTCTATGAACTGTTCCTGTTCATCCCCAGCTGGTGACATTCTTTTGATATTGTAAATAAATTTAATGAAAATTAAAGGCGTTAAAATACATAATTGTCTTACTCCCGATGTTATTGAAAACCAGTCTGTAATTCAAAATCTTGTTCTGGTTGCACTTTCACTTTCTCTTTTGATAAATATTGTGTATTCTAACAATGTGCCTTTTAGTGATTAATTTTCCAGGACTTTCCGAAGTTACTTTCCATTCACTCTATAAAAAACCTTCTTCTGATCTATAAAAGGAACATTCTTTCCCTTCTGATATGATCATCTTCAAGAACAGAACTGCGGAGAGCTATACAGAACAGACTCTGACAAATGGGGCAGTTACTGGCAGTGAGGAGAAAAGTATGAACCTACACGGAAGTAAAGAGATGTGGTTTTTTGACCGAAAGACGAGAACCTCGTTTACAGATCAAACGAGTTATACAGATGTCTTGAAACAAACTGACTTACGAAGAGAACTGGTTGCCGACAGCAGAAGCAGACTGTCTTCATAATTTGGTCAAGTCCTGCGAAAGATAACTGTAATAGATTGTGACGGTGAGAACGTATGGAGGGAAGAGATGTAGGGAGATACTAAACAAGATGCTGGACAGTTAGACATCATGGCGTGGGAAAGCATAAATGTGAAACGATTGTGAAAAAACTTGACGGAAGGTTGTGGTTAAACATGGCTGCTTGAGCCAGAGGGTCCGGTTACAAGAAGTAAAGACGTTCAACAGGTTTGTAAACAACTTTAGTAGTTTCGGAATGAACAACTCAAACACACAAAAATGAGGGAAAGCATGAACACACACAAGTTATCAGTCTGTAAACATCTCATTTCATTAAATCAACAACATGGGATGACATAAATTGCCTAGAAATACTTCCGGGTTCGGAATTTCCTGGCGATTAAATAATCATAAATCTCCGATAGTAACGGAAGCCGTTGTTCAGACAAGAGGAATCATGCAAGGTCGGCTGGCAACCTTGAATTCTCCTTCTTCTGTTTCTTCAGGTCTCATGCGAAAGAAGGATAATATCAGTTTTTTTTTTCCCTTTCGTGATTAAAAAAAAAAAACACACACACACACACACTCACCATCAAGTGCTTTGTTGTCTGGCGTGAGCTATTGTGCTTCTCCACAATCTGCGATCACATAGAACTGTGTAGCGTTGGGTCACCAGCTGCTGTTGACAGTCTGGTCACATCCTTTTACGTGTGGTGATCAGATGCGATGGACATTATGGTTGCATGCCCATTGCCTGTCCAGTCAGTAAAGTTCTGTATCCAGGTCTTTCTTGGTCTCCCTCTTTTCCACTTTCCATCTACTGAGGCCTGTAAAACTGTTTTTGACAGGCTGTTTACATGTCCGTACTGTTGCATTTTTCTCATTTTCATTGTAGTTCAAAGAGTACATATCTGCCAATGACTTTAAGGATAGTGAAATAATGTTACAATAATCTACGATGCTTACATGGGTTCTATTTCCGAGGTCGGCTGTTAGGGAAAAAAAGACTACTCTCGTGGCTCCCAGACAGTGGTACGAGAGTTGCACTATGGAAGGGATTAGAGATTGATTAGCAATTTTCTCATAATTAGCAGTTGATACATTGTATTCACCATCGTTTGTGGTAAACTAAGAGTAAAGGACCCATCTCCACACTGTTAGGTGTGCGGGGTGTCATAATGTTAGCCCTATATTTTATAGAGTATACTGCATTGGGTGGGTCACGTGATTAACATCAGCACGGCCTTGTTTACCTTCCAGGACTTTCAGTTGTACCCACATTAGGCTATGTCGACTTTGGAGTCATTTTTTTTAATGAATAACTTTTTTGACACATATATACATATGTGCACACACATATACACACACACACAACCACGCACACACACTTACAAGAAAAAGAAATGAGCAGATACATACAGTCATTATAAACAGAAAAAACAAACAAAAAATTAAGCACATCAAAAAACAGTGCTTCCAAATATGTTTTTTTTTTTTAAATACATCATTCAGCAAACAATAAGGGATGAGATGTACTTTACTTCTCGTGACATTTTCATTGTTTTCAATTTAGAATGAGTTGACTTGAAGCCTAGGTTTTTTTCATAATCCCATCAGGGAGAATTAAACTCAGAATCAATTGACCAGCAGGGAACTGTAACGGAAGTGTATTGTTACCCAGGCTAGAGCATCTTCACTTCCAAGTGAAGGGTGAACGTAACAGCATATGCCATTGGGGTGTGAAGTCTTAGGTATTTACAGATTCTAAATTAAAGGACCCTTTTCTACACCTGTCAGGCATAGTGTACTTATAGGGCTTGATTTTTGTTAGACCAGTTGGCACTTATCGGGTGATGTGGTCGGCATCACGCCGGTCGCCTTTACTTCCAATGACTTCACCTGGTACCCATGTAAACCTGAATCGACTTAGAAGCCAAGTTTTTTTAAATGACGAAAGTCCGCTTCCGTCATAACCTGAACCTACGACCTTGTTCAGCAGGTGAGCCTCTCACTTCACAAGTTCTTGGCCTTGATCACTGAGGCTGGGTGGATAGTTACCTTCCTCATCAAGCTTACAGAAAATATTTGGGGAACTCATCTGTATTAGATTGGGTCGAAAATTCAACCACAATTGTGGGAGAAAAAAAAAAGAGGTAAAAAAAAAAATATAGGTAAAAGAAATTTTGTATACCGCAGGCTTAAAAGACATACAATGCTAGAATAATTTTTATGTAGACTAGTCAACACTTTATAAGTAATCTGATCAACATCACGCCCTCTTCTTCTTCTTGAAGTCCATGCTGTGTGGATTTGGTAGTCGTATCTGTCCAAAGCTTTCTGTCTCGAGTTCTTTTAATCAACTCTGAGACAGATGATCTTCCATGCCATGATGTCAAACTGTCCAGCACTCGGTCTCTTTCTGCCTCTCCCCCCGCCCCCCAACTTTCCCACCTCTACGATGTACTACTGTTTTCTCCTTCTTATCTCATGACCACAGAATGTAGATTGTCTCTTTCTGATTTGGACAGCCAGTTTTTTTCGTGAGTCAGTTTTTTTTTTTTTTTTCAAAATGTCTTCATTACTCTTTTTATCTGTCCACGGTATTCTCATCACCCGTCTATAAAGCCAAATCGCTACAGCTTTGATAATTGTTTTCACTAATTTACTGTCGATAATTAGTTTTCGTAAATTTATTTATTTCTTTATAATTACCTTGCATGGCATGAAGGTGTGTCGGCATACGAACTGATACATGCTGCAGGAGATCGTGGATTATAGAGAGGCATGATCGCCCACGCCAGTCGGCAAGGCAACTGATGATGATAATGATATCAGTAAAGAACTGATATAGTTTTTAAACCTTCTTTTTCTCGTCTCAACGACAAAGAAAGATTGCCTAAAATATTCTTTATTTTGTTAAATGTTGCCTTTTCTTGAGCTATTCGACATTTTACTACCTTAATACATAATCCATTTGATATTATCTCGATACCAATTTACTTAAACACATCAACTTGCTTGAGGTTTGTCCCATTTTCTTTGATGTTGCATTTTGGAGGGTCAGTTTTCTTTGTAATTACCATAACGTCTGTTGTTTTTTTTTTTTTTAAACACAGACCAGTGTTTTCACTTTCAATCAATCAATCAGGTGCCGCTCCACAATGAAGGTTGGCTGCAATGGGTCTCCAACAAGCCCTGTCTCTTGCCCTTGATGTACACTCACTCATACTGCTGTTCGTCCATCTCTTGATGTTATCCTCCCACTTGTAACGCTGTCTGCCTCTTGCTCGCCTACCTTGAACCTTTCCCTCTAGGATGATCTTTACAATACTCTTATGTCTTTTAATGTGACCAAAATATTTCACTTATCTTTTTTTTTATTTCATCTAGCAACTGTCTTTTCATTTCCGATTTCCTCAGTACCTCTGTATTTGATTAATTTTGTTTCCATGAAATACGACCTAATCTTCTTTATATCCACATCTCCAAAGAATTGATACGATTTTCCAGTTGTTTGTTCATTGTCCATGTCTCTGTACCATACAGTAAGGTTGAGAATACATAACATTTGACAATTCTCATTTTTAATGTACAGTGGAACCTCGCTTGACGAGTATAATTCGTTCCAGAATCATACTCGTTAACCGAAACACTCGTTATGCGAAACAATTTTTCTCATATAAATTAATGTAAAATACGATAATGCGTTCTATGTCGAAATAAATACTCACAAAATGCTTTGTATAAGTTATTCAAAGAAAATTATATAGATATTGTTAAGGAGAGTGAATCATCTTCATCTTTTCTTCAAATGCGGAACGAACCTACCTGGAATGCGAATTCGATTTGCAGAAGAAAAAAAAAAAAAAGTCGAAATAATTATGATACATGGCTAATTATTTTTTTTTTTAAACTAGAATGATGTCCAGAGACATTTGTTTTTGCCGACGCTTCAAAATTTGGGAAAATGCGACACAGCATTATCATTAAATAAATTTACAACAATAGCCACTTCCTTATTAGGGTGATGCTTCTCAATGTAAGATGCAACAGTCTGCCATCCTTTAAGCATTTCTCTTATTTCGCTAGAAGATTGTTGTTTTTCTGTTACCTCCTCCTCCGACAAACTTTCCTCTAAAACTTCTTGCTGTGAAACACAATGCAACTCGATAAGCTCTTGGGTGGTCAGCTCTTGGCTGTGCTCTTCCACAAGCTCTTCGATATCACTGTTATCCACCTTTAATCCCATGATAGTGGCCAAAGACACAATCTTGTTGACTACAGGTTCCACAGGTACTGTCTCGAACCCCTCAAAGTCACAAATCGACAACGCTGTCCGGTCAAAGCTTCTTCCAAGAAAAAGTTAGGGTTTTCTTGGTAACCCCTTCCCCCGCCTTGAGGCAAGCAACGATATGGAAGTGATTTTTCCAAAACTCTTTGAGAGTGAGATTGGTCCCTTCAGTCACCCGAAAACAATGCTCGAAGAGTGCTTTAGTGTAGAGCTTCCTAAAGTTAGAAATAACCTGCTGGTCCATGGGCTGGAGTAACGGAGTGGTGTTGGCAGGCAGAAACTGGATCTTGACGAACTTAAATTCTTCAAAGAGGTAATCTTGTAGGCCTGGAGTATTTATGTACATATATAACAATATAACACAAGTTTAAGAAAATGTGTGATTACAAGCGACACTACGAGGTTACTGGAACGAGTGCTAAACACAGACTGATGTTACATGTGCACAGTTCGGGACTTCCCCTCTTCTCGCCACTTGTTTTTACAATTTGTTTTGCTCGTTATGCGAATTACTCGTTATGCGAGGTGCTATTTAAGGGAGGTTCTACTGTATTGCCTATTTCTCTTGATGTCCGTAACATTTGTTGAAAATGTTTTTGGCCATCCCTATTCTTTTCTTGACTTCTGTTTCACTTCTGCCGTCACATGTTATTACTTGTCTAAGATATCAGAAATGTTCAACTTGTTCCAATTTCACCCCGTTAACTGTGATATTCATTGTTAACTGATTATTTTCTTTGCTTAATATCATCGTTTTTGTCTTGTTCAAATTAATATCTAATCTAAATTCTGCACTCCTTCTGTTTACTTGCTCCACTAGGTCTTGCAACTCCTGCTCACTCTCTGCTAGCAACACTGTGTCGTCAGCATATCTCAGATTGTTTATTATTCTACCATTGATGTTCAGTCCTGGTAATTCTACAATTTCTTAAAAATGGTTTCTGTACAAAGGTTGAAAAGGCTAGGCGACAGCACACATCCTTGTCTTACTCCTCTCTTGATCTCTATCTGGGGTGAGCAGATGTTGTCATATCTTACTGTTGCTTCTTGTATAAGTATAAGTTTCTAATAAGTCTGATATCCTTTCCATCTAGTCCTATGTTTTGAAGAGCTGCAATTAGTTGTTCATATTGTACTCTGTCGAAAGCTTTTTTGTAATATATAAAACATGCATAAATATTTTTCTGAACTTCTATATATATTTCAGTCAGCATCTTTAGACAAATAATGGCCTCTCTAGTACCACTGTTTTTACGGAATCCAAATTGCTCTTCAGAAACTTCTTTCTCTATTTTATTTTGAATTCTTGCTTGTATTATCTTCAAGAGTAACTTAGTTACGTGACTCATTAGGCTAATAGTTCTGTAATCTTAACAATCAACAGCTTTTGATTTCTTGGGTAGTGTGATAAAAACACATGTTTTTATATCCCTGGGAATGTACCCATAGTTATAAATGTCATTGCGTATTTCTGTGATATTATCAATTTCAAAGTAGATAATGATTTTAACATTTCTTCAGTTATGTTGTCTGGACCTGCACTTTTCCCTGCTTCATCTGTTTAATGGCTTTCTCTACTTCAGACTTTAATATGTTTGGCCCCTCTTGAATATTATGATTGGCGGTTGGTCACCTCTGTTGTCCCAAAGCAGGTCTTCTGTGTATTCAGTCCATCTTTTTATTATATCTTTCTTATCAACAATAATTGTTCCATCCTTCCCCTAATACAACCATTTCCTGTTCAATGTTTTTCCTTGTTTGTAAGTTTTCTTATATTTGCATGTATTTCCTTGGTTCTGTGTTTTATTTCAAGATCCTCTATTTCTTTGCATTTTAACTGAATCCATGTTTCCTTAGCAGTTCTACACATATTTCGTATTTCTTTGCCTATTAATGAATATTCTGGAGTGTTTTTTGCTTTCTTCCTTTGTATCATTTTTTTTTTAAATAATTGCCTGAATCATCCACACTTGATTTTTCTTGTTTTCTTTCACTGGTAAGATAGCATTAGCTGTTTCTATACTAGTTTTGAAACATTTCCATTTTGTATTAATTTTGTCCTCTGGATTCTCCCGTCGATATTGTTCCATGCTTTCAACTATTATTCTGTCATATTTTTTTTTTCCTCCACTAGGTACTGCTGGCCTATTTCTGGCTGTTTCAAAGCTGATATGTCTAAGTTGGGTGACCTTTGCGTTTTCATTCCTGCGTTTTTAAGTTTAATTTGTATTTTTATTACCACAGGGTTGTGATCTGAATTTATATCCACACCTGGGTATGTTTTGGCGTTCTTGATGTTGTTTTTTAATCTGTCTCTAATCATTACATAGTCAATTTGGTTTCTTTTTATGTCTCCTGGACTCTTCCACGTACACAGATTTCTAGGTGGATGTTGAAAAAATGTATTACAGATAATGAGTTGGTTCTCTTCGCAAAATTGTATCAATCTGTCTCCTCTGTCATTCCTTGATCCCATGCCAAATTGCCCTACAATATGTTTGTGCTTCTTTTTCCCCACTTTTGCATTCATGTCTCCCATAACTATTAAGACCTCTGATGATTTTACAACTTAGTTCTTTCTTTTTTGCTTTCAGCTTCATGAGGTTGAACAGCTTTCCATCCATGTCGATTCCAGTGCGATCTTTTCTCTGCATTATCACCTGTATAAAATAATAAATGGAGTTGAACAGTTGTGTCAAAACTTCACTATTCTACAGTTCGTGGTGTTATCTGGTCCTGGAGATTTCCATTTCTTTATGTGGTTTATAGGATCTTCCATTTCTGCTTTTAGTATAGGCGGTCCTTCCCAGTGCTCATGACTCTCAACGTCTGGTCTGCTGTTATCATCGTATAGCTCTTTTATATACTCTGTCCATCTTTTAATTACATTCACTTTGTCCGGTAATATTCCACTTTCTTTCGTTTTCTTGCAACTACTTGCTGCAAATTTTCTGAAACCGGATAGTTCCTGTAATCTTATATAAATGTCTTTTGTGTTCTCTCTTTGTTCTTCAGTTTCTTTGCATTTATTATTTAGCCATACTTTTATCGCTGCATTACATATACGTCCAATCTCTCTATGTATTCTTTTATATTCATCTTAGTTGCGTTTATCTGTTCTTCTAGTTTCCATCAGATGGAAAATTTCCTCTGTCATCCATTTTTTGCGAGGTCTGGTAATATTTCTGTTAATGTCTGTTAGCATTTTCCATTGTTCATCTATACTGCTCATCGCTTCAGTAGCAATGCATCTATTTTGAACAGTAATAGTGTTTCTCTTACTTATGTCTTGATTAGATTCAAGCATTGCCAAATCTGGCTTGGTTTTTATGTGAGCCCTTTTCAGTTTCTTTAATCATCTAAGTTTATAAATAACTGCACATGGTCACTCTTACAGTCTACACCTGATCTTGTCTTTACTGACGGTAAACAGTTTCTGAATCAGCTGTTTATAAATATGTAACGAGCCTTTAGCCACTGTCCCACAACGGATCCCCAAAATTAGAAGAGATAAAGTTTTCAGCTGGCATTCATTACTTGACCAACAAATATTTAGTTGTGAAGGAATTGACGCCTCCTAGCAAAATTTTGATTCACTAGTCCTTCATAAGCAATTCTCTACTTGTAAATAAATAGTTGACTGAACTTCAGCAGCTTTCATATCCAATAGATTTAAACCTCGCGTATAGCAGATATGTGAGCCACGGTAGTGTGGTCACTAGAGGCTCGCTTACAGGTGGAAGGTCTTGGCTTCCAAACCGCATTAGGTCAGATTTAAAAAAGTCGACTTTCAAGTCGACCTAGCCTAAAGTGAGTACAAGGTAATATCTGGTGAAGTAAAGGAGGCTAGCAAAATGTTGACGACGTCATTTTCAAGTGCCAGTTCGACCACATATATTGGGGTCTGGCATCTGTCTCTCTTTCCAAACGACAGTGATATATTTCTCTATGTGGAGACATAGGAATCACAGTATCATAATCTACCATAGTCTAGTATCACACTCGATGCGAACGCTTCGTAATGCCGGGATGCCGGGTTTGATCCCAGCTGCGGGCCATGCGCCTTGCCTTGGTTTCGACAGCGGTATCAAGAAAGCCGACCGTCCAGGAGGCATTGGCAAACTACTGGACGTAAATTTGCCTAGAAAAACCACACAACAGCCAGGGGCTGTTAGGATTGGTTCTGCAACGTCCTGTAAAGGATACTCAACTAACCTAGTATCACACGCTGGAGTGACTGGTGAAAAAGGATCATTTCACTTTAGCCGACGCATTCCCAACACAATCATTTCAGTGTTCAATGTTTTTTTCCACTGAAGCAAAATGTCAGTTTATTAACTGTTTCTGTATAAATAAATGTACACATCAGAGATAACTAAAACCATTACGTATATTTTATAGGCAAATAAATTAAAGTGCCATACAATTTATGTTCGCTTTTGTGGTTTAGTATAAATGTCCGTTAAGCAAATATTTAGGTCGTTGGAACAGAGCTATGTCCCAGATATGGGTTGACGGTGTTCCAACATATGGAAAGTGATTTTACTGACATCAGTAATTCAACCGTGCATCCATGATCGTGATCACTGTGTTTAAACTAGATTTTGCTTTCATTGCCGTTTTAAAGGGTCACACTCTAATTGGTAACGTGTGTGTGTGTGTGTGTGTGTGTGTGTGTGTGTGGGTGGGTGGGTGTTAGATATATATATATATATATATATATATATATATATATATATATATATATATATATATATATATTATTTATATATATATATATATATATAGAGAGAGAGAGAGAGAGAGAGAGAGAGAGATAGACACAGAGAGCTCTATCCGTTGAGGTCGACGTTTCAAATAAGTGTTCTTCAACTTGTATACCACAGGAATACCTGCAACATTTGACACACATTTCCCCCACGCATTCGCAGTGTTGTCCTATTTGTTGTTTTCTTAACCAGCTAACAGCTATGGCACTATCAGAAACATATGCAGATTCTAAAATGTGCCTTCTCCGTGTCATAGGTTATCTGCCGCCACTTGCTGTTGTCTCTGGACAAATTACGGGCTGGCTGAGGTGTGAATCTCTTGCACTGTGCCACGTTCGTACCACTAAGCACAAACCACAAAAACCATCTTTTCTGGTCTACATATGAGTCTGTAGAAAACTAATTATGGTACGTCGAATTAGGTTGGTATGGTAGGTGAGACGTGTGCACTTCTAAAGTACATAGTTGCATTTATTGAGGTTAATATATTATTATTTTATTCAATCATAAATTACAATTTCTATGCTCAGCTAATATTTCGCTGCAGCTATTTGCAGGTTACAAACTCGGATATATACGTCCCTGAAACTTTGTTTCTGAGAGATAAAACGCTGCATTAACATCCATTTAATTTCCCTGTTGGTTTTTAGGTGTGACATGCTGTATACTTTCAGCGCCACATTGTCGCCTGCAACGCCCCATTATCTAAACAGCAATATAAGTCTAAATGTATAGTGCGTAGCACAAAGAACGAACTCCGTGATTCCAGCGAGGATACCAACGGATCTCTGCAAATAATGCTCATTTGAATCACGTAACGCAGTCCCTGAAACGAACTCATGACCTTCCAATCGCAAGACAAACGGTTTAACTGCTGCGCCACAGAAACCCCCTTCAGCATTACTGTGAGTAAACAACAACTCAGGTAAACAATCACGTTACCATGGAAGTGAGCTCATAAATACAGAACATTCTAGCTGTGACATTGCACACTTTCTGCGTGGTCACTGGTTGTTACATCACCAGTAGAACGAGTGCTAAATAAATACACAGTCACCGCATTTGATTATCAGTCCTGTCTCTACAGACCCAACAGTTATATCTCTATTGTCACTTAATTCTCTAGTGGGAGAGATAGTGCACCGTCTATAAAAATTATCAGCAAGAGTATTTGTTAGTGCATTTCATTTTATTTCAAATTTGTTTTTAACTTTACTGTATGCATGACATTGTTATTGTTATTTGTATCACTACTATCATCTTCAACGTCCAATGCTTTACACAAATATACAGTGCTTAATCAAATACAATCAAAGTAAATTTTAATAATTTGTTAAAAAGATTCTCTTAGTCAATTTACATATTGGTTTTGATGAAGTTCCGAAGTCCTGAAATAAAATAAAAACTACGTGGGGGAGGGGGAAAGGGCTGCTTAAAGGGGATTGAGTCCCGGGGTTGGCGTCTATGGAAAGAAAATGTATTACAGTCTAAATGTCGATCTTAATAACTAAAGTTAATGGTGTCTTTACACCCAGTGGCGCGACGGGCAAATGAGGCTAGCCTCATATTTTCATGAACCTAGATCGATGATGTATTCAAAATCACACCCGGAAGCCTTTAATTCCCCTGAATTCACCTGTTACCCTTTTGTCCGGGTCGACCTCGCAGCCAAGCTCGTATCTGAAAAAAAAAATCTGATTGCATGCGGATGTGAAGCTAATATGAGAAAAAGATGTAAAGAAAACAAACAGGGTCAAAACAAAACAGAAGAGTTAAAAAAAACACACACCCAGAAATTGTAATTGTAAACACCTACATTCCGTGCCTATTTACATCAAATAACGCTCACAGATCAACACATCATTCAAAGGTCACCTAAGCATCCTAACTACAATGCGTGCCTTTGTCCTATCAAATATTTATTCTAATAACAAAATAGATGTCACGCACTGTTTTGTTTGATTTTGTGTTGCCCCTGCACCCACCTCCCTCCTCCACCTCTCCCTCCGCCACTATTTGTGGGTGTCGGGCCACAGTTAGTGGATAGCACATTAGACCCACGGCCACCTAACAATTATATAGTTAATGATGACTAATTACGACTTTAAAAAAAAAAACGTATGTGTTGAGCAAAAAAGCCCAGTTATCACATAATACGAAGTGTTTACTGACCTTGTGACCTCCTAAGAACGATTAAAGAAGAAGGAGAAGAAGATCATCATTCTTCGTGCCGGTAAGCGTACCTGTCATATTTGGCCCTCTCACACGATCACCATAATCTCGGAGTAGTTCAATGTTTTTGTCTCGCCCCACCGATTTGGCCAAACCATGCAGGAATTTATTTCTTTGTCTTCCACTTGCTCGCTTTCCATCAGTCTTGCCAGTTGTGAGCAAGTTCTCCAGTCCATTCGTCCCCATAACAACATTAACTATCTACGTCTAATCGTTCTACTAAGTTTACAACTTTCATTTGTCTCGATGAGGACTGTTTTTGTTTTTGTTTTTTTGTTCTTCCATCCTCCCGTGATATTCTTTGCATTCTTCTCAGAAACCACGTCTCTGTCGCGATTAAGTGTGTTTCACCTTCTTTGTTTATTGTCCATTTTTCACACTCATAAAACAATACAGGTTCTACATAGCACGTTTAGACTCTTTTTTTCACTGCATTTGACATCTTTTGTTGGTGAGATTCTTTTGCATCTTATTAAAGGCCACTTTTGCAATGGCGATTCTTTTTTTAATTTATGCAGAGTGTTTTGCATTAGATGTTATTGCTCTTCATAAATTGTTGTATCTGTTAACTTGTCTAATAATTCTGCCCTCTGCATGTATTTCACACTTTGGAATGTCTTCCTTCTTGTTAATGACCATAATTTCCTTTTTTTAAACAATTTCATTCCAAACCTAGTTTCTCACTGTATACTAATACTGTCTGTGAAAACTGCGAAAAATCTTTACTGTTTGCGATTTACACCGCATCGTTTGCATATATCTGCAAGAAGAGTATCATCATCATCATCCCATAACACTACGTGTTGTTCGGTCACCAGTTTCTCTTGACTGTCTGATCAGCTCTCTGCACTCTTGGCGGTCACTAGCAATGGACTTCATGGTTGCATGCCTGAGACCGGTCCAGTCAGTCAGGTTCTGTAACCAGGTCTTTCTTGGTCTGCCTCTTCTCTTTCCCTCTACAGAGCCTTGCAGTATTGTTTTTGAGAGGACGTTAGATGTTATTGCATGTCCAAACCATTGGATGTTTCGCCTTTTCAATGTAGTTAAAAGAGGTTTATAGTTGCCAGCGTGCTGTATAATTTTATGGCGAACCATTTCGTGTGTAATGTATTTCTGTAATGTTGTCTCTGTATGATATGACAACACTTTTTTTCAATCATTGAATTTTTAATGCTTGTATCTTTCTTTCAAGTTCAGCTGTTAAGGTCTACGTTTCACAGCCACATGTAATGTACTAATGGCTAGTGCTCTGAGCAAAGGAATCCTAATTTCGCATGAAATGTTTTTAATTCATAATAATGTTTGCTGCTTGGCAATGACCGATGTTGTCTGGGAAATCCTAGACATGATTTCTGGTCTTGACCCTAAGTCACTTAAAATGGATCCCTATAATTTTAAATGTCATTTGTTCTAATTTATGGCCTTTAACTTAGATTAGTGAAATTCTGCCATCTGGATTATTAGTCATGACTTTTTTTTCCGTTTATTTCCATGCAAGAAGAGTATGCAAAACCAGAAAAGCGAAAAATCTCAGAAACAGCATTTGACTCCTAAGAAGTTGTAATTAAGGCACCCTTTACATTCCTTTGGGAGAAACTGAACAATGCAGAGGCATGAATCGATCATTGTGGTCGGAAAAAAAGGATACAACTGTCAGTGACCATGGGATCTGTTTGACATTCTACACTCAAAGGAAAAGGCAAGGCGGACACTCGTATTTCAAACTACTACTGGCACCTTCGACATTGTGACATTGCTGACTACTGAAGATA
>CAJHNH020000673.1:112500-117500 GCA_905116865.2 Candidula unifasciata
CTTCTTCTTCTTCTTCTTCTTCTTCTTCTTCTTCTTCTTCTTCTTCTTCTTCTTCTTCTTCTTCTTCTTCTTCTTCTTCTTCTTCTTCTTCTTCTTCTTCTTCTTCTTCTTCTTCTTCTTCTTCTTCTTCTTCTTCTTCTTCTTTTTCTAATTCCTGCCATTTTACAATTTTTTTGGGTTCTACGGAAGATATACACATTAGAAATATATAAAGATGGAAAAAGGAAGATTACTTGGGATATCGCGAATTGTATTTTATTTTTATCACACGGCTCAGTAAACTCTAATACATTATCTCGTGTTCTAATAATTGTCTGTTTTTGTTGGAAACTAATGTTTGTTTTTTTTTCTCTTTTTTTTCTTTCATTGATATAAACTTTCAGATGAAATGTAAATCTTCTATAACGGTCTAATAAATATTTATTTTATTTTGCTGGGTCTTATTTTGATCCTCTAAACAACTTTCCTGGCACAAATATTTAAACTGCAATAGATTAGTTAGACAATATCATGATTATTCTCCGGTAAGGCTGATTGGAAATACCGCTTTCACCAGTGTGCATAAGCAAAGATGATTATGAAGTAAAGGAACGGATGTATCCGGTTGCCCTAGATCTGTGACGAAAAGTTTATTCTGATAGACGTGTCTGCCGTCTGTGTTGACGCTGGCTGATATAAGATAGATGTCGTTTAATTCAGGAAATATAGGATTTGGTTTCTTCCAAAACTCAGTTTTGTTTCAAGGTCTCAAATGCGTAAACGACTCACTGACCGACTTACTGACTTTTTACCCCACCAGAACATCACACATAATGATAAACACCCGTTGACCTAAAGTGCTACGATTCGCACAAGGATCACCCGTGGAGAGGTCCCAAAAAACACCGTTCAACCCTTTAGGTTATATTAGGGTCCCTGGCAATATTTAGGGTGGGGCTTAAAAATAAAGAAAAACTCGTCCAACACGAGGACGGGGATTTGCGTAAATGTCAATGCTATAAGAAATGTTTTCATGATGTTTGGATCAATTCTTCGTTGAGAAAAACTGTGAATCTTCTATATAATATGATGTGAGAAGTGTATACTTATTCAAATACACACGAACTCACACAAACACACACACACACACACTCACACAAATACACATGTACAAAGAGCTAAACACGACCTGGATAGAGGACGCGGAACCTAAGGAGTTAGGTCCCTGAAGAACGTATTTACATGTGTTCGTTCACACTGTTCTCGACCTGTCGGCTATACTTATTATTTTTAAGGTCCTAAGGTTAGTTGCAGAACCAACCCCAACAGCCCCTGGCTGTTGTGTGAGTTTTCTCGCCAAATTAACGTCCAGTTGTTTGCCATTGCTTTCTTGACGGTCGGATTTTCTTGATACCACTGTCAAAACCAACGCAAGGCACATGGCCCGCAGTTGGGATCGAACCCGGCATCCCGGCATTACGAAGCGTTCGCATCGACTTAGCCACAGAGCCGACAGATGATTATTACAATCTTCAATTGAGAGTATTCCAAATTCACGAGTTAAGATAAGTAAGCGATTGGTTAAAAATACCAACAAAATACATCCAGGTGCTCCGAGCCAGGGACACCTCGTGAACTGGTCGTTGTATCATGAACGGTCGCTTCAAACCAGAGTAACATTCCCACAACTATATATTACTGAATAGCCTACTCACTCTCATGATGATCTTTGATAGGATTGTGAGAAGAGCATTCGTCTGTGACATGGTGGTATGAAATGCAGAAAATTCTTTTCTAGATTTAATTAAGCTATTTTTGGACGAACTGGCCATTTTATGATAGGTTAAAGAAACATCTCAAGTTAGATATATTCAAAGACAAATGAAAACTTATAGATTAGTCTCTGTACTTTATTGGCAGCTTCGGTAGCCTATTGGCTGCATACCTGCATGAAACTCGAAAGTCTAGGGTTCGAAACCGTAATGGGGCAACCTTTTTTGTTTCCATTCAAAATTGACCTTTGAGTAATCCCCCCCCCCTCCCCTTAGAACATCATATAGAGCGATAAACACTAGGTGACACAAAGAGGCACCATGCGCATGAGGATCACCTGTGGAGAGGTCCAGGAAACCACGTTCAACCGTTAGGCTTTACTGGGCCCCTGACAACAGCCTGGGAATGCAAACTGATAAAATAATATTTGCCAAGGAAAACCTTGTTCTATTAGCATCTGGTCGTGGAGGGAAGTTGCAAAATCTGCCAGATAGAGCATGTTTTGTTCTAAACGTTTGCTATTACTTTTTCTATAAAGTAGACAAGATTCGCCGATAGGGGATCATTTTGCGTTGTCGGCAGATATCCTCTACGATCCTGTCCAGCCTGTGTGCTTTAGAGTAGAAGAACCTCATCCCTGGCCTTCGTTGCCTATCGGCGTTAAATGAGGTTCACATGTCTCTCGATATCACAGCATAACCCTATCGTCTGAAAGGACGAACATTTAACAACAATTATATGCCTCGAGAGATAAAAGAGTGAAAAGAGAGAGAGAGAGAGAGAGAGGAAGAGATTCAAACACACACATATATACACACAGAGAGAGAGAGAGAGAGAGACAGAGCGACAGAGAGATGCATACACACACACATACACACACATGTACACAGAGAGGGAGGGAGCGAATGAGAAAGAGAGGGAGAATGAGAGTGAACTAAAAGAGGAGAGCGGACAATCTATTACCTCTACAACAAATACCAACAATTTACAAATGGAGATATGGCACACGGTATCGATTACGTTAGTATAAACATGAAACCAGTACCATTTAAAAAGACATGTTTTCTCATGTATTGATAAGTTTGGTATTATTAAAGATAACTGTTTCTTGATTGTAAACACACATCAAGGGAAAGTGGTGAAGGTCACCGAGAGATGGAGAGAGAGAGAGAGAGAGAGAGAGAGAGAGAGAGAGAGAGATAGAGAGAGAGAGAGAGAGAGAGAGAGAGAGAGAGAGAGAGAGAGAGACGGGCTGAAAGAGTTCATGAACTGACAGAAGATAACACAACGAGAAAACGTATTATCCACCCCATGTTGTGAATTCATGTCAAATAGGTATAAGAATCACAAAATGTACCAAAACCATTTTTTTTAAAAACCGGCTGGTATTAATACTGTACCCTTTTCTTAGCCTTTACCGGTTGTAAACTCTGGCGGAAAGTTCTGGTTGTTCATCCTCTTCTGGACTAGGTCTTGATCCAGAACTTTAGTTTCGTGAGCACCTACGTTTTGCAATTCTGGGTGATTTGTAAGCAGACTGTTGGTTCTCGCCTTTAAAAAAGATACATTATGACTTAAAAGTAAACATCCATAATCAGTGGCCACAAATTGTACGATATCTTTTCAGGACAGTTGGTCTGTTTATTTTTCCCATATTGATGTCCTGGAACTCACACTGAGCATAAATAAATCATCATCAGTTCACGTTGTGCCTAGTGGCATATGAGGCTTCAGAGAGGACTTTCTATGCTTTCCTGTCCTGTGCAATCTTCAGTGCAGTTTTTCATGTCAAAGATGCCGCACTCAGGTCACTTTCCATCGTTCGTCTCCATGTAGTTTTTGGGCGACCCTGTTTTCTCTTTCCATCTGGTGTCCATGTGAGAGCTGTTTTGGCGGGTATTTCAGGATTCATTCTCATAACGTTGCCAAGCCATTTCCATCTTCTCTTGGTTATCATACTGTCTAAAGTTTCTTGGTTTGTGGCTTGAAGTAGTTTAATGTTTGAGATTGGCCAGAAAATTTTGATAATTCTACGTAGACATGTGTGGTGGAAGGTGAAAAGTTTGTGTGCATCCTTTTTGGTCTTTCTCTAGCATTCCGCTCCATAAAGAAGAACTGGCAAAATGATGCTCTTGTAGAGTTGGAGTTTAGTTCCTCTGCAGTAATTGTTGGATTTCCAGATTTGCCTCATCCTTCCAAAAGCAGCTCTAGCTTTGTTCAGAAGTGACTGTATGTCCTCTTCGGTCCCTCCCCGTAGGAACACCACACTGCTAAGATATGTGAAATGTTCTACATTTTCAAGAGTTTGGTGATTTATGGTCACAGGTTGTTGGTTTGGACTGCTTGTCATGATCTTAGTTTCCTTTGTATTTATTCTCAGTCACACAATTTCCGCTGTGCTGTGTAGTCTGTTACTTTTTCTCTTGTATATGTTCATGTTTATGTGATTGGAGTGCTATATCATTTGCAAAATCAAGGTCCTCAAGCATGGTGAATGGAGTCCATCGTATCCCTCTTAATGTCCTGTCTACTGTGTTCTTTAGTATCCAATCAATCACAAGGTTGAAGAGGAGAGATGACATAACACATCCCTGTCTTCACCTGTCTTTATTGGGAAAGATGTATTTTAATTTTTTATACTGGAGGAAAAGTATTTATAGAAGAGAGCAATTATATTGACTATTTTTTCTGGAATTCCATAATGTCGTAAAATTGTCCATAGACTGTCTCTATGGACGTCAAAAGCTTTCTCAAAATCCACAAAATTAATATATATTCTTCTCTGCCATTCATTGCATTGTTCTAAAATGTTACGTATGGCGAAGATGTGCTCAGTTGTTCCTCTGCCCTTTCTGAATCCTGCTTGTTCCACTCGTAGGCATTACTCTACTCCTTTTTCAAGCCGTATTATGATGATTTTTCGAAATATTTTGCTTGGTACTGAGAGTAGAGTAATTCCCCTCTAATTATTGCAGTCTGTTAAGTCTCCTTTTTGGGGGATTTGGACTATTGTTCCCTCAGTCCAGTCATCAGGCAACACTTCTTTTCCCCAATTATCCTTGAACAATGCTTCTAGAATGCTAGCAGTTGTGTTGGAATCTACTTTAAGAAGTTCTGCTTTCAGTTCGTCTTTGCCTAGTGCTTTGTTGTTCTTTAAAGTGTGGATAGCTTTAAGGATTTCTTGTTTGCTTGGTCGTTCAGTAATAATGTCAATGTCCTGAGAGGCTGGTTGAATATATGGAGGATTT
>CAJHNH020000673.1:122500-132500 GCA_905116865.2 Candidula unifasciata
TTATAATAATAGGTACATTACTAATGAACTAATTAAATCTATATATATTGCTCTGCCCCCCCCCCCTTCCCCCCAAAAATATGCACTTTAAAATGTGACCATAAGTCTTAAATGTCGTGTGACAAAAATGTTACTGAGAATGATTATGAGAAGAATAAGAAACAAGATTAACCAGAAATTAATAAAGAACAAGGTGAATTTGTGGAAGGAAAAGGTACAAACAGTGCCATAAACATCCTAAGCACATTTTTAGAAAGAGCTATAGAATAACGACTGATTTGTACTTATGCTTCTTAGCATTTGATTGTGTGAAACATGAAGAAATAATCAAATTTTTGGAGAAGTAAAACACTGATGTTAAATATTTACAAATTATAAAGAATATTTATTGCCAGCAAACAGCAGCTGTACAAATTAAAATCCAGTTATGAACATTTCATAGCATAACGAGGAAAGTAAGACAGGGATGCTTACTATCACCTGATTTGTTTGCATTATATTGTGAATATATAATAAGATCTAGCACGGATTATTATGGCCCGGAGAGAATGAGGCACCTGGGTGTAACCAGAGGGTGTAGCCGGCTTACTACACTCAGAGGAAAGGCAAAACGGACACATAACCAGATTGTGACCTGTATTATCAGTAGTGGAACTCTGCGCTGGCTGCTGAAGATGAGGACGGAGTTCTGGAATGCCAATTCTGGACTCAACTCAACTCAGCTATCATGGATATGCCAAAAACTGTGTTTAGTGGTCATAACTTAACCTACGTTATGCTGATGACACCGTCTTGCTAGCGACAAGTCAAGAAAGAACTGCAACCGGATTTGATAGATCGGTGGTGGTAGAAAGTGATAAAATAGGTCTCAGTATGAATAATGGAAAGACAAAAGTAATGGTGATTTCTAAGAAAAGAATAGTGCCTAAATGTATATTTAAAAAAGTCAAAGGCTTTAATTTAGGACAAGTAAAGAAATGTAAGTATCTAATCACATGGATAACATCAATGGCAGATGTATCACAGATATACAGAATCGAATAGGACGGGCCAAAAATTAATTTTACCAAATGAAGAACATTTTATGAAATAAATCCATGCTATTGAAGTTTAGGAAAAGAATTCTTGCATTCTATATAGAGCCAGTTATAACATACGGCTGTGAATCATGGACAATTAATAAACAAGCCAAACAATATTTTGAGGCTGAGGAGATGTGGTTTTACAGAAGAATCTTAAGAATTCTTTGGACAGCTCAGAAGAGCAACCCAGATGTTTTAAAAGAGGCGAATGCTCGAAGGCCGCTTATTACAAACATCAGAAAGAGACAGTCATCATTTTTTGGTCATGTTATGAGAAGATGGAAAATGGGAACATTTTGTGACCACTAGAAAGATCGGTGGAAAAGAGACAGAAAAGACAGCGTGAAAATTTTCTTGGCCATATTTTGTCATGACATGGAAGGGTGTCAGCACGCAAACTATACACGCAGTTGCAGATCGCAGATTGTGGAGAGGCATGATCGCCCAAACCAGTTGGCAAGGGACTTGATGATGTATAACAGCATCTCTGTTGAACTATTCAAGACCCACATATTTTTTGTTCATATACTATTTTCTGGAATATAGGGCTAAACCTATATTGTATAGAATAATTCGGTGGGTATTGTGATGATTAACATCACAACGAACGCCTTTACTTCTCCTGAGATTACCAGGCTCCAATTTGAGGCTGGGTGGTTCTCTAACCGCTTCACTCCAGCCGCTTTCTCAAATCTACTAAGTTATGTATTTTGAAACTTAGATCTTTAGAGAGGAGTTGAAAAAATCAATTGCTAGACCGAAATATTTGAAGTTGTTCACCTCTTCCATCGCTCTGGTGACGTGACTTTTGTTTGTATTCAGCTCTCCTTTTATATGCCCAGTTATGCTCAGCTTATCTGGCCAGTCCGAGAGACCATCTGTGCTCTTACGCCGCTTTTGAACAGGTCTGCTAGTGATTGTGTGTGTAAGGATGAACATTTTTACAGAGTAAAAACACTGATAGATTTAAGACACTGCAGTGATTGTACATAAACTTTTGACGTGATCACATTATTTAATTTATTTATGTTTTTTTTGAAAATATAAATGACATTTCAGTGTGAGTGTGCGTGTTTTTTTTTTTTTTTTTTTTGGGGGGGGGGGGGGGGGGGGGGGTCTGGAGGAAAAAAAAGGGGGGGGGGGGTGATTCTTTATTTTCAATTTGTAGGAGGGAACTGGTAAAGTGACTGATATAATAAACGTTCAGTTTCATCCAACTGACCCACAGGGAATAAGATAAGGACTCATCGGCAGTCGATGAATGATGTAAACATAAATAATATATTTTGGAAATTTTTGAATACTCATTTTAGTCTGTGCCGACCTATGAGGGCTAATTATTCATTCAAATCGTCCTCATGCAGATTTGATCCTAAAACTTCTGCGCTCGCGGGCAAAAGTCTAGCCACTGGGTTACTGTGGATTTAAAAGAATTATAAATGTTGGAACTCTAAACTTACGATCGAAGATTAACACTGGACAACATAAGAATCTAAATGTCATCATATTAGGAATGTAACCTTATGAACGTCTGGCTGTTTATCGTGCGCTTTACAGTATGCGAGCTTTATCTCCCTAGCACTATGATGTTTGCTAGTGTTACCAGTATTCTTGAAAGTGTAACTGAGAATGAGCAGAAGATATGTTGGCTGGAGAGACATCCCCCTCCCCCCCCCCCCCCCTTCCCCTCCCGAACAACCCTGAGGGCCTGCTGCACCTGCACAAGGCACAGGCAATCTCTCGCTTGTGGGACAAGGTAACAAGTAAAATGGAAGACATACCGTGAATCTGAACTGAATGGTGCAGAGTTCTGAGGGTTCTGGACGCGCTCAAGACTCGTGGAATAGACACGATCAGTAGTTAACCAGATGTCAACAGGTACCGTCAGTGGGAAGACTCCTTGCTGGCTGTTGAGCAGGGAGACTGAACTAATATGGGCATGTCCTGAATAATTTCAAATCTGTTCCCAAATAGAGATGTGGTTTTACAGAAGATTGTTTAGAGTACCCTGGACAGCCAAAAAGAGCAACCAAGAGGTTTTAAAAGAGGCGGGAGCCCGAAGACAACCTATCACAGATATCAGAAGGAGACAGTCATCATTTTTCGACCATGTTACGAGAAGAGGGAAAATAGAACACGTTGTGACCACTGCAAAGATCTGTGGAAGGAAGGATAGAGGAAGACAACGAGAGAAGATGCTTGACAGTCTTGTTCCATAGCATGGAGGTGTGTCGGCACACAAACTGGTACATGCTGCAGGAGATCGCAGATTGTGTAGAGGCATTATCGCCCACGCCAGTCGGCAAGGTGCCTGATGATGATGACCCAAATAAACCTGATGGAAATGGTAACGACGTTTTCGACCATCTGTTTTAGAACTTCACTTTTGACAGTTAAATAAATAAATAAATAAATAAATAAATAAATAAATAAATATATATATATATATATATATATATATATATATATATATATATATATATATATATGTGTGTGTGTGTGTGTGTGTGTGTGTGTGTGGCAATCCTGGACAATCGGTAGGCAGGCTAAACAATTTCTAGAGGCCTCAGAGATGTGGATTTACAGAAGAACGCTTAGAATACTTTGGACTGCCAAAAAGAGCAACCAAGAGGTTTTGAAAGAGGCGGGAGCCCGAAGACAACTTATCACAGACATCAGAAGGAGACAGTCATCATTTTTCGGCAATGTTATGAGAAGAGGGAAAATAAAACACGTTGTGACCACTGCAAAGATCTGTGGAAGGAGGGATAGAGGAAGACAACGAGAGAAGATGCTTGACAGTCTTGTTGGATAGCATGGAGGTGTGTCGGCACACGAGCTGATACATGCTGCAGGAGATCGCAGATTATGGAGAGGCATGATCGCCCACGCCAGTCGGCAAGGCACCTGATGATGATGATATATGGCAGTTAGCATCCTTTGGATATTTTTTCCAGGTCATGCCGTTGTGTTGGGAAATGAGCAGCTGTATAGACTGGCCAGTTCTGACCACTTGGTGGTGAATTCATGTATGAAAATTTGGGTGTTGTGAGGGCCCTTTGGGAGCGAGTGAACAGTGCCGAGGAACAGCTAAATCATTACGGTCTGGGGAGAATGGCACTGCGAGGAGTTACAAGGGGATCTGGCCGACGCTCGACACTCAGTGGAAAGGCGAGACAAATATACAATTAGATAGTTACTGGCACCATCGGAATTTTAACTCTTTGCCTGCAACTCAAGATGGGAACCGAGCGCTTATGGGGATGTTTCGAGGGCCGTGATGTTGATTCCTAATTCACCATTTGACATTTAACACATCCACACACACACACACACACACACACACACACACACATATATATATATATATAATTATATATATAATTATATATATATAGTCGCCGACTGTGGCTACGGGTTGCGAACGTGCTTCGTAATGTCTGGGTGCCGGGTTTGATCCCAGCTGCGGACGGTTTGTCTTGCGTTGGTTTCGACAGTAGTACCGAGAGCCGACCGTCTAGGAACCAAAGACAAACTACTGGACGTAAGTTTGTCTAGAAAAAAACACACACTACAACAGCCAACAAATGCTAGGGTTGGTTCTGCAACGTCCTGCAACGTAACTAACTCATGTATATATATATATATATATATATATATATATATATATATATATATATATATATATATATATATATATATATATATATATATATATAGTTTATTTTATTAATGTTATTTATATTAGTATTGTATTAGTAAATTAAAAGACTATTTTTCACGTATGGGGATAAACCTGTATTATATAGGCCAAATTACATTCAATATGTGATATGTTCAGTATCACGCGTGGATGTCCTTTACTTTCAAAGACTTTATCTGGACCTTTAAAGATTATGTCGACCTGGCAGCCAAGTCATTAAAGAAAAGTCCAATTTAATTATGATCTAAACCCAAGACCATCGAATCTGCAGGCAAGCGTCTAGCCGCTACGCCACTGTAGCTGCTAGTATATTATTAGCACTATCAGTATATTATTACTAGGGCTGTACCGAATATTCGCTTCGTATTCGCTTCGGGGCCGAATAGTGGACCTACTAGCTATTCGGTATTCGGCCGAATAGTGGCGGTCGGACCGAATACGAATAGTGATTTCTGCATACACTGCGATGGACTAAAATAACTCTCTCATTAATAATGTCACAATTTATAGCCGACTTTTCTTGATTTTCGCTGCGGCTCCCCTGTCATACACACCCAGTTTTAGAACCTCTGCTGTAATGCCTCGGAGTCAGGCGCTGTTACCACGCAAACGGGTGGCCGTTTTTCCCGCTACGAAAGATTTAGGCATCGCTACTGTTGTGTTAAAGAAGGCATGAATAAACTCGAAAGTGTATCTGTGTGTGTGTGTGTGGGTGTGGGTGTGTGTGTGTATATGTGTGAGAGAGAGAGAGAGAGAGAGAGAGAGAGAGAGAGAGAGAGAGAGAGAGAGAGAGAAAGAAAGCATGCATTTTTTTTTGTTCTTTCGGGGTGTCTTTTCCCAAATCAAATTGAAGATATTGCAAACGAGAATATGGAGGTGCATTTAAATTACATCGAACGAACGCCTGAACGAAAAATGATTTAAATGCAAATTTGGCACTTGGATAAAATCAGATGAAAGATGCATTTCTAAAAAAAAAAAAAAAAATAGGACAGGCAAAAATTGCATTTTATTAAAAAAAAAAAAAAAAAAAAAAAAGAACATCTTGTGCAATATATCGTTGTCTTGCTTGCTACATACATCCAGTTTTAACATATGGCTATGAGTCCTGGACAATCGATAGCCAGGCCAAACAATTTTTTTGAAGCCTTAGAGATGTGGTTTTACAGAACAATGCTTAAAATACATTGGACAGCTTAAAAAAAGCAACCACTAGGTTTTGAAAGAGGCGAGAGCCCGAAGACAACTAATCGCAGACTTTAGAAGAAGACAGTCATCATTTTTCGGCCATCGTATAGAAAGAGTTAAAATGGAACATGTGGTGACCACTGGAAAGATTTGTGGAAGGACAGATAGAAAAAGACAACGAGAGAAGATTCATGACAGTCGTTGCATGTCACGGAGGTGTGTCAGCACACAAACTGATACATGCTGCAAAATCGCCACACCAGTCGGCGAGGCACCTGATGATGATGATACACTATTCGTATTCGTATTCGGCCGAATAGTTGGTCCCACTATTCGTATTTGGCCGAATAGTGAAAACCACTATTCGGTACAGCCCTAATTATTACCATGCTTTTGATACATTGGATTCGATTCATCAAAAGGCTGTTTTGTGTTGATTCAAACAATAGTATGAGCTTCGAGCTTTTATAAACAATACCCACGTACAATTATTTAGTAAAGCCATCAAAGCTCAAGACTTATAAGAGGACTGGATTGTGAAATCATGACCCAGAAAATATATGCAAGTAATGTGTGGTTAGAAGGTGCCAGTGAAATTGTGCTGTTGTGATTGCCACTGGCTATGACGTTGGTTTAATTTGATTGAAGCACTTCAGGGATGACTTGCGAAATTGCCTGCCACACCGAACAAATGGGATACTAACACTGAGTGTTTCGACTCCATGGGGTTATGGGGCATCCATTAGTCAATGACAAGTGGTGTTGATAACAGAACTGCGTTAGTGCAGCCAGGATTGTCAAATCGTCCAAGACAATCGTCCACTGTGGACTACGATCAATGCAACAGCGGGGGCGATAACTGCCACCAGTTTACCCATAGTGACACTGGACTGTCACGCGTTTCGCCCACTTCAGGCACTTTTTCAACTGCCAGCCTTTGTTTACCTTCACTACTGTTTTCTGGGACACTTGTCAGCAAATGTTGTTTTGTAGTTGTTTTATGATCTGACCACAAAGCTTTGATTTTGTTCTTAGTATTTTCGTGAATGTGTGTGATGCATTTTAGTTGGTATTATTATCTGGATCTCTCTCCTTTTGCCCCATGCTTCAAAGTATTTGAGGTAAACCGTAAAGAGCAGAATTTCTTATTTATAATTTATGACCTGAAATTAGACATTTTTTGGGTGTATTTACATGGATGTATGGAAGATAATTTCTATTTGGTTTTATTCTCGAGACTTCAATGCATTCGCTTATGCTGCTATGCTATTTTTGTTGTTGTTGTAATCATTCAACCGCTGTGAGCAGAATTAGGATCGTGATGTGTTTCTCTATAATCTACTTGAACAGTTTGTTCAAGAGAAACTCCGACAAACATCACGTTACATGAATTCACTGATTATCCTTGTGTTAATTAGACCTGACGTTATGATAGCATATAAGGTTCATCATGGATGCTGCTGTTATAAATGCTCGTATAGATTATATTATAGTACATTCAGAAGTTATTCGACGACATCTAAATCTCTTACATTTGTTTGTCATCAGTGTTGAAACCATGCTTCTGTTTGATATAGTTACACTACACCACCTGATTTGATGATCATAGTTTCTAGGTGTGTCAGTTAACACAGCGTAAACATACATGTCTCCATCAATAACATACCGATCACACATTTACAGTCTCCATCTTTACCTTGCCTATCCAACATTTATAGTCTCCATCTATAACATACCGATCACACATTTACAGTCTCCATCTTTACCTCACCTATCCAACATTTACAGTCTCCATCTTTACCTTACCTATCCAACATTTATAGTATCCATCTATAACTTACCTATCACTCATTTATAGTCTCCATCTATAACTTGCCTATTACACATTTATAGTCGCCATCTAAAACTTACATATCACCCATTTATAATCTCCAACTACAATTTATCTATGAAACAATTATAATCTTCAACTATAACCTACCTACCACACAGTTATAATCTCCATCTATAACTTACCTATCACACACTTATAATCCCCAACAAAAACTTACTTATCACACATTTATAGTATCTGACTAAAACTTACTTATCACACATTTATAGTCCCTAACCAAAACCTACCTATCACACATGTGTAGTCTCTATCTAAACTTACCTATCACACATTTGTAGTCTCTATCTAAACCTACATATCACACATTTGTAGTCTCTATCTAAACTTACCTATGACACATTTATAGTCTCTATCTAAAACTTACCTATCACACATTTATAGTTTCTATCTAAAACTTACCTATCACACATTTGTAGTCTCTATCTAAAACTTACCTATCACACATTTATAGTCTCTGTTTAAAACTTACCTATCACACATTTGTAGTCTCTATCTTAAACATACCTATCATACATTTATAGTCTTTATTCTAAAACTTACCTATCACACATTTGTAGTCTTTATCTAAAACTTACCTATCACACATTTATAGTCTCTGTCTAAAACTTACCTATCACACATTTGTAGTCTCTATCTAAAACATACCTATCACACATTTGTAGTCTCTATCTAAAACTTACCTATCACACATTTGTAGTCTCTATTTTAAACTTACCTATCACATGTATGTGTGTATGTATGTATGTATGTATGTATGTATGTATGTGTGTATGTATGTATGTATGTATGTATGTATGTATGTATGTATGTATGTATGTATGTATGTATGTATGTATGTATGTATGTATGTATGTATGTATGTATGTATGTATGTATGTATGTATGTATGTATGTATGTATGTATGTATGTATGTATGTATGTATGTATGTATGTATGTATGTATGTATGTATGTATGTATGTATGTATGTATGTATGTATGTATGTATGTATGTATGTATGTATGTATGTATGTATGTATGTATGTGTATGTATGTATGTATGTATGTATGTATGTATGTATGTATGTATGTATGTATGTATGTATGTATGTATGTATGTATGTATGTATGTATGTATGTATGTATGTATGTATGTATGTATGTATGTATGTATGTATGTATGTATGTATGTATGTATGTATGTATGTGTGTATGTATGTATGTATGTGTGTGTGTGTGTGTGTGTGTGTGTGTGTGTGTGTGTGTGTGTGTGTGTGTGTGTGTGTGTCTGTGTGTGTGTGTGTGTGTGTGTCTGTCTGTCTGTCTGTCTGTCTGTCTGTCTGTCTGTCTGTCTGTCTGTCTGTCTGTCTGTCTGTCTGTCTGTCTGTCTGTCTGTCTGTCTGTCTGTCTGTCTGTCTGTCTGTCTGTCTGTCTGTCTGTCTGTCTGTCTGTCTGTCTGTCTGTCTGTCTGTCTGTCTGTCTGTCTGTCTGTCTGTCTGTCTGTCTGTCTGTCTGTCTGTCTGTCTGTCTGTATGTATGTATGTATGTATGTATGTATGTATGTTTGTATGTATGTATGTATGTATGTATGTATGTATGTATGTATGTATGTATGTATGTATGTATGTATGTATGTATGTATGTATGTATGTATGTATGTATGTATGTATGTATGTATGTGTGCATGTTCGTATGTATGTAGATGTATGTGTGTACTGGGTACCTATGTGTTTGTGTGTAAGTGAGTGTGTGTGTTCGCGCGTGAGCGTGTGCACATATTTTACCACACATGCTTTTGTTTTTGACTTTATTTATATAATATGCATATTATTACATAAATATAACATGCTTCATTGATGAAATACAACTGCTGTGCGAAAGATGGAAGTTTGGAAGGGCCGAATGTAAGACAGGACTGCGTGCCTAATTTGTAACCCGTTGAAATTAAAGTTCGTTCGTTCGTTCGTTCGTTCAATCTTGCTGCACCAGACACATCGTGTAGAGCAATGAGATATCAACTAGATCTTCCAGCTATAAACAGTAGTCTTGAGACACAGGCTTGAACACAACAAGAGTGTGCTTACGTCAAAATCACTGATGTCTTTACACATCCACTGCACGATGAAATAAATACACATAAAGGCAACTGACTT
>CAJHNH020000673.1:137500-245817 GCA_905116865.2 Candidula unifasciata
CAATAGAAACCGGCATCTTACAGAGGTTTCGAACGTAAGTCTTCTGCCTTCTTACTTGTTCGGCCAACCTTTCTATAGGACATGTGTATTCAAATGCTTGAAAAAAAGAAGTCTATATCTGACTAGTGAACGCATAGGCCCATGACATATTTTAGTAGGACTGAGTGCCCCTACCTGTCCAACCCACACTTTTAACAACAATATTTATGGGCGGAGGCACTAAAGGGACTTGAGACCCCTCACCGACCCCCACCCCCACTCCCTTCTGTTCCCCCCCCCCCCCATTTCTCGGGGCGCTAAACATCTTGTCTGTAAACTGTAGACGTTAATAGTGTACTTGTAATCATTCATGACGTGGATGTTCTTCATAACCATTGTGCTAAACAAGTCAGTTTACTCTCACTTGGTTTCTGTGGTACATCTGCTCATGTAGGTGTCGTGTGTGTCTCCAGTTTCTCCTCGCTGTTTTGAAAACATAGTCTGAACTTGCCAATTGTAGAGACTTAAACAAATTGCAGTGTGACAATGTCTAAACCATTTTGGAAGAAGCGACAACTGACAAAACAAGAGGCGGTGATTCTATTGGACTCGACAAACTCGCCAGTACTTCCCCACAGTAAGTCGCAGAATTCACTGGCTGAGACACTGAACAGTCGAGCAGAACAAGACAGGGCCCGCAATGGGGACTTCACAAAACCAAATTCTACATCAACAGATTGGCATCCCTGTGATGAGATATCAGTAATTTCTATGACCCCACACAGCACCCCGAGAAAACCCTCAACGACAAGTGACAGTTATCTAAAAACAGATGCGGCCCATTCTTCAACCAAGAATATCATTGAAACGGTTATTCATGCAGATAAACCATCAATGGAGAATATTTCCATGCTTGATGGAGCAACTCCAAAACAGCAGCCAAAAAGGAATTCCGTGTTTGTGAACAAGATTCTAGCGTTCGCTAAAATGAAGGGCAACTCCAAATTGAGCAAGACGGACACCTTCGACTCCTACGTGATTGAAGACCAAGACTTTGGGCCAGTTTGCCTGATACAAGACAGTCCTTGGAGAATCTTTAAGGTATGTATTTAGAACACAAACAAAACATTACATAATTTTTTTGCCTGACATATTTCGTTGTATCTCTTCAAATGAAATAGTACAAAGTATGTATTTCTGTTGAAAAAATTATCGTTCACCACATAATTACATTACATATTAACCAACAGCGATTGAAAGGATTCAATCTCTGGCAACATACAAGAAAGATAATATCAAAATTAAAAGAACGGAGACATTTTAAGGAACAGACTTCAACTGCCTAAAATATTGAGAACATAAGTACACTCTAGACTACATTATTGGGAACAGAGAAGTATACTATACTCTAAAATCTACTAAACTCAAATTCGGTATCTTATAATTTTAAGATTATACTATATAAGACATTGGTAAGACCAAATGTCCATATAGCACTGAACCTGGGGTAAACTGAAAGAGATCAAGTGTTATTACAAACCATTAAGAACAACTTTAAGATGAATCTTTGCCCCCATCAAAGACGCAAACAGAAGAAGAGGAAGACGGAAAACGAAATTCATAATTTGTTTAAATCACAACTAATTATTGACATTATGAGGGCTTATAGATGGCAGGAGGTGTGTCATATGGCTTGTTAGTCTCGGTCTTACTCTTAGCCAGATTTCAGATTGACTGCAATTAGGTTTCCCTGTACTTGCTTCGTTCCCGTGCCAGTGAAAATCAAATGAAATGTCCTCCACTGTCTAATTTTAAAAACTGGAAAACAAACAATTAGTCCCCACACAAAATCCATAAATATGGGCCTGCTGTAAATGCATATGGAAGTAGATAAAGATGTCAAAGCCAACAATCGCCTCCATAAAAACAATTTGTCGTTGATGGAAGTAGTCGGGCACTATACGTTGGCTATACACGCGTAGAACCACCACATAAGGTATTTCATAAGCTCACACGTAAACCGTTTACCGGCCATATTTGAATGCTACTATTGCCAAGATACAACCGCTGCACAAATGAAAGCATACCTCATGAAAAACAAAGCTCACAGAGCTGCATCAAGCAATGAACTCAGTATCTCAGACAGCGAAACCTTTGACTGCCTTCCATATGAGGAAACTGTATTAGCAAAGCGCTGTCGGAAGCAAACAATTTTGAAGCTTCACATTTTGCCATGCATAATTCTCCATTTTGATCGGTAGAATATGAAGTGAACGGCTGAAAGCTGAGAAACGAAAATTACGCAGACAAAAAAAAAAAAAAAAAAAAACAGCGAAGAGGTAATAAACAGGCAAACCTATCAAGCAGATAAAGTCACAAACTCGAAAGAAGAGGCCAGTCATAGGGAATAATGGAGGCGTGCTAATATCTGCAGCAATGAATCTTAAAGAGCTGGCCATGCTGCAGGAGAGGAAAACGAAGAAATAATAATTTTGTGAACGCACTACCATCACTAGAGCTTTTCAAAATTGTTTTGAAACTTCAATACTGGGAGTCAAACATTGATCTAGTTTTGAAATAAAGAATTGTAAAAACAAGAGATAATTAAAGTATAGATCTTTTGTGGGACCCACGGTATCGCAGAAGAATAGTGATTTTAAATTTAACCATGGATTCTTTCAAGTAATTTATTTTAAACTTCTGGCATGTTTGCTACTTCAATAATTACAAGATTGCCCTCCGTCTGTTATCCCGATCTATGAATTCAGGAAAAGCCGAAAACAGAAACAAGTAATATCCAGCCTTCTATTCTGCGCAGACACACGTTAATGAATGTTTGTAGTTACGTAATAATTGTTTTAGTTGTTCTCCATGTATTTGCTGAACACAGAGGTATCGAACTGTCATTAGAATTAAACATTTTAAGTTTAGCACCAGTTAAAGTTTTTTTTTTTTTTTTTGTGACCCCTCCCCACCCCCACCCCCCAAACAAATTTCTGAGTGCTGAAAACCTTCCTGCCCTTTGTTATCGTATTTTAACATCTTTGTCAGCTCTTCCATTTTCTTGTACATTATTGCCTAAATAGGTGCATGCATTTTTACATCTAGGAGTGGGATATCTTTAAGGGCAACTATTTGTCTCGTTTATTCAGAGATTACATGATCAAATAACTAATGTTGAGCTTTGGAGGAAAAAAAAAGTCCCAGTAAAACAGGGGGTGGATAAAAGACGCTGGCATTAGATTGGATAGACACTTAGAAAGCATGAAATAAGCATAACTAGAAAGTTTTTGCCTTGGAACCCACTCTGGCATATGAATAAATACACACGGAGAAGAGAGATAGAGAGGAAACTAGAAATATGGGGTGAGCTGCATGCTATAAAATTGGATTGGACTAAATAGCGTTAAATGGTTAATACGCCATAAGGGAATTCAAAATATGGGATAAGATAATAGGACATTTTGAATGCATTTATCCGCTTCCTCATCTGTATTCTTTATAATCCATATTTTGACAAAACCTTAAGCTAATGTGTGTACCCAGTAAGTGATGACGTGTGGCTAATAGAAATGGTAATCTTTTGTTGGACTGAAAACAAAGAACTACTTTACTAGCACTAAGATTGACCGCTTTTGACCATAAACAAGGAACTAGTTTGCGAATACAATTCTAACGATTGCTGAAAATGAAGCCCAGAGCCACAACGGGGAATAAGCGTTATAGTCAGAGCATTAGCCCCTATTCGGTTTCGGACGCGGATTATGGACCAATTTGCCATTTGCAAGATAGTCCTTTGATCATCTTTAAGGTATTTATTTCTTGTGAACTATACATATATCGTTCTACTAATTAATTTAGTACTTACTATTTAAGAGTTTACTGGTTACTTCTTACATGTTGAATGTTGAATAAAGAATCGACATCATAGCACACGGAACACTTCCATAAGCGCTCCGTCCCCATCTTCAACAGCAAGCGAAGTTTTCCAATTCCAATGGCACCAGTAACTGCCTGATTGTGTATATGTCTTGCCTTTCCGTGAGTGTTGAGCATTGACCAGATCCTCTGGCAACTCGTCGCAGCGCCATTCCCCCTCATGTTATAATGATCTATTTGGGCTTCCGCACTGTTCACTGGCTCATATAGGGCCCTCACAACATCTAGCCTGTCATACATCAGTTCACCACCAAGTGGTGCAGAACTAGGCAGTCTATCTGCCTGCTCGTGTTCTAACACACTGGCATGACCTAAAGAGAATATCCAGAGAATGCTAACTACCCGGGACCTCTGAAATGATGCTTGCCACTCTGCACGGAGCATACCTGTCTCCACCTTTCTCAACATGTTCTGTGAGTTAGCTACAATCACTGCATTTGCGTACAGCTGATTCTCAAGCCAGCGCAATGCAGCATTGATTGCCTCCACCTCCATTCTCAGACTATACGTTTTGAGATCATATGCCAGGCTTTCTTGTATTAAGCGACGCCCATTAGCTTATCCAAGACTTTCTTTTTCTCAGTATGTGACCCTTAGCTCTACCCAGGGCTTCATTCAGGATGTGCCTTTTGTCTGCAAACTACTCTGAGATATGACTTTACTTGCAAAACTTTGAGCCTATCTTCAAAATAGGCAGAGAAAGTATATATAACGTACATACTAGTTGGGTATCTCTTGTAAATTCCAAAATTAGGCGCATGGCATAATTCTGAATTAGTTTTGGTTTCATCAGCTGACTATTTGATATGGTAAGCATTCAAAATCCGTAATCTATCACCGAGAGAATCACATGCTGGAACATTGTGAACAAAATTTCCTGTTCCATGTCCACTGCTGCCATAATCTTGAGAGCGTTGAGTAATTTTTGGCATTTTACGGCAACTGCCTTCACATGATCCCTGAAGGACAGGCTTATATCGAGAATGATGCCCAGGTACCTCATTTTGCTTTTTTTTTTTTTTTTTGACGTGACTGAAATTAACTGTGAAGCATGGAGCATTAGCTCTTACAATTCTGTTGTCCAGAGAGCACCACAAAACAGCCGCTTTTTCGGAGTTTATGACAGCAGCCACTTCTGCACACCAGTTAGTCACTTTACAGTTGCCTGTAGCTCTTAGGCTATCAGTTGTCTATTATTCCCCTGCCTATATGCAAGAACATCATCAGCAAATGTCCATATCCTTCCAATACCTGGTGCTTCAAATTCTGTAATCTTGCTTGTATACACAATAAAGAGCACTGGCGAAATTGCAGCACCCTGGGGTAGCACCGTGGCTACTTCTTACATGAGAAGCTTTCCCAAGGTCTGTGTTTCGCAAAAATGAATAGTAACACAATGAGTCGCAGTCTTTACTCTTCTCACCCTGAGCCTTCTTTGAATCTATATTCAGGTCGATGTTTCAACAAAAAATGTTGACGCAAGTTAGGATCAAGTTAAAATGATCTCGGCCTGTCACAGAAAGAGTTGATTTTCTGAATGACGTTCCCAACAATTGAAATATTTTTTCCAGACTGTGCCATTTCTCGTGTGGGTTTCGGGGCCATACCTGCAGGAAGTGGGGATGGGAAGGGGCAGATGGTAGACCCACTGACCCCCCAAAACATGTCGTAACAGGCGACAAATTATTTTTTCATTGCTCTGTTGTGTGATTCTATGTCACATTGGGCTAGCTGTCTTTTCCTCCATTTCGTTCTATCCTGTGCAGTCAGTTCGATCATTAGGATGTAATCCAGTCAGCACCTTTGGCTTTTCTGCTCAGCGTTCGGTTTAGGGTTTCTGTTGAACCTTTTCGCTTTCTCTACTCTTTTATTTCCCGCTGTGGTACCTTCTTGGTGTTTATTTCCTCGTTTCTTCTTAAAATATGTACAATACAACTCCACCTTCTTTGTCTTTAAACTGTTGTTACCAGTGGTTGCCCAGATATTTTCTTTTATTTCTTCACCCCTCTTGAAATCATCCCTTTTTAGGGTCAACATTTTCCTGATTCATTTGTTTTCCGATGCATTTAACGTTTGTTCCATGTCTTAAGTGACATTCTAACGTTCACTTGCATATTCTTTTTCTTCTGCCTTATTTACCCCCAGGGAAGCATAGGCCCTCAACCGACTCACGCCAAGTCGTTATGTCCTTCGCTATCACGTACAGCTCTCCCCCTGTCCTCCCCATCTTTTAAACTTCACTCTCTAGCTCTGTTTTCCATGTGTTTTTTTGGTCTTCCTTTATTTCTATGATGCTGTGGGTTCCAGTGCAAAGGCATTCTAGTTCTGTTGTTCTCAGATTTTCTCAAAGCGTATCCTGTCGTCTTTTCCTCACCTCTTGGTATACTGGAACCTGTTTAGTCTACATTAGTGATTCTGTCATACAATTTACCTCCGTCTATTCTGCGCAGGCACCAGTTAATTATTATGTGTTGTTGATTAGTAATTGCCTTAGTTGTTCTCCGTATCTATGTTCCATACAACAATACTAATTTGATATTTGAATTTAAAAATGTAGGTTTAGTTTTGGTTTTGATTTCTTTTGACCTCCACAAATTCCCTAGTGATATGAAAGTAAATCTTGCCTTTTGTATTCGTATTTTAATATCTCTTTCAGTTTCCCCATCTGTATCTACATTACTGCCCAAATAGTTGTGCGACACCAAGTTTCTGAGTGGAATACCATTAAGACAGATCACATTACTTTTTGTCTGGCTCGTTCCCATTATCTTCGTCTTTCCCGTATGGATTTTCAGACCTAACTGTTATGACCTCGTATCGAGTGTATTTAATTTAACTTGCATCCTATTCCGTAAATGGGACACACGAGAAATATCATCAGCGAAGTCCACCTTATCAAGCTGTTTTGTAGGGGTCCACTGAATTCCATTCTTGGTGTTAGCGGTTACTGTCTTCATAATCAATTCTATAGCCAGGGAAAATTCGAGTGATATGAGCCAAGCTGACGACTATTGTTAATGATTATGCTTGATGTACATTTTCTTTAAACATCTAGAGAAATAGCTATATATGATTGTTGTAGTAATGTCTAAGCTGTTTGTAAAAGGTCAGAGGGAACATGTTTGTTATCCAGTCACACTGTCAGTTGATATGGAGATTGAACAGAGAAGAATAATATTATTAATTAAAAAAATGATAATAAACAACAGAAGAAGAAGAAAACGAAGAAGAAGAAGAAGAAGAAGAAGAAGAAGAAGAAGAAGAAGAAGAAGAAGAAGAAGAAGAAGAAGAAGAAGAAGAAGAAGAAGAAGAAGAAGAAGAAGAAGAAGAAGAAAAGAAAAAGAAGAAGAAGAAAAGAAGAAGAAGAAGAAGAAGAAGAAGAAGAAGAAGAAGAAGAAGAAGAAGAAGAAGAAGAAGAAGAAGAAGAAGAAGAAGAAGAAGAAGAAGAAGAAGAAGAAGAAGAAGAAGAAGAAAAAGAAGAAGAAGAAGAAAAAGAAGAAGAAGAAGAAAAAGAAAGAAGAAGAAGAAGAAGAAGAAGAAGAAGAAGAAGAAGAAGAACAAGAAGAAGAAGAAGAAGAACAAGAACAAGAACAAGAAGAACAAGAAGAAGAAGAAGAAGAAGAAGAAGAAGAAGAAGAAGAAGAAGAAGAAGCTTGGCTGCTACATCACTGCGGTCCGACTTCCTTTCAGTGATGTAACATGGAGAACGAGTGCAGTCATTATTACAATATTCACAGCCACCAGGCTACCACGTCACCAAGCACCTAATAAATAACGGTAACAATTTTGTTCTTCAGTCTCCTGAGCACATAAGGTCCATCGTTGCTTATACTAAGTTATGAGTTAGATTATCTTCTTATTACTCCAGATATATCCAGAGGCGCTCAGATTTCCCTCTCAACATATTCAACTGCGTCGCGTGGTTAGTATTGCCAGTGCTGATACTACTCACCTCCATTCACAACTGCGGTTGGCCTTTTCTTTATAATTTTGACGCTGAGTTGTTTGTAAGTCTGCCTGTATATATTTCTCCACACTCTTCTTTGTCTACATCTTAGTTTGCTCTATTATGTCCTTCCTTCGTGGGATGCAACTTTTCGTTATTTGAAGCCCTACTCTGGCTCTTGCCTGGGGCAGCAATATAGCCCAGCCATAAATATGGTCTAATGGCTGAACGTGATTTCTTTGACCTCTCCACGGGTGATCCTCATCCACATGGTGACACTTTGTGTCATTGGGGTTTATCGCTTGTGTGATGTCCTGGTGGGGTAAAGGAAGATAGATCAATAGTATGCTCTCACACAGCTCAGTGTACGCAGCTTTTTCTTCCTCTGCTTTTCGATAAGCTTCAACCATTATAGTCTTTGAGCCCTTTATGATACCAATAATTAGTGGTGATAGAAACAGATTATGAATTTTGCTGGTACTTCTCCGTCATTATTCTCTGCCGCCTATTTGATGGAACAAAGAATCCGTTTCATGACTGTTGAAAATAGTTTTCAATAAGGCTTGGTTTCGCCTTCTGATTTTGACGGGACTAGTAAAAGGACAGAAGAATAAAAAGGGGCAATGGAAGGAGAAAAAGAACAGGAGAAAATGAAGAAAATTTTACTATGCTGTTACAACAAGTAATATCCAACAACAACAATTATTTTACAATCGTCGATGTCTACATTATTCGCAATCATAGACACTAAATTGTAATCGTCTATTTTCCTGTGTAAGATATGTGGGGAAATGCAGCCAGTATTTGGTCACTGTCAGTTTTGTTTTATAGTTCCCCATAGCATCAAACAACAGATATTTATTTATTGGATATTTAAACAGTTAATATTGCTGCGATTGTTGTTTAACTTTTAAGAGAGAAATTGTGTGCCGGTGGACTGTTGCTATTTGCATTATACCCGTGACTTGTTGACTGTGGCAATCTAATCAATAATCTGCGAATAAAATGAAACTGGATTGAGTTGTCTGTGTGTCAAGCCGAGTAATGTTGCTTATCACCAAGTAGGAGAGCACATTTTAAACGGTTCTGACTACAACTTAAAGTGCCAAAGATGATAAAAAAGAAGAAAATAAAAATAAAATAAAGAAAGCAGAAGAGGAAGACGAAGAAAAGAGGAGAAGACGGAGAAGAAGAAGTGAGGCTGAATTATTCACTATGTAAACTGTGTGCAGGAACTACATTCTAAAGCAGGAAAACCTATGACTCTTCATTAATGAATAGCATCATTATAAATGTTCCACGGTATGTTATTTCTTTTTATTATAGACAATATAAGCTATGATTAGAAGGCACGAACGAGAGAAAAAAAAATTAGACCTGATTAACAAAACAAAACAAAAAACGAACATGGCAGCATTAATCATAATTTCTGAAGCTAGTGACAGGAAAAGCCACTGTGAAACGAAACATGAACAAACAAAAAAAACCAGGCAAAGAAAAGACTACGATGGGAAAAAAAATCTGTTTATGTCAAAAACAAAATTTGTCAAAATGTGATGAACACTGATCCCTGTGGAGATGTAAAAGTCAATCAATGAATGGTTATTTGAAGGTGGTGGGTGGTTTGATCCTCCAAACAAGATTATACATCAGTAAAAGGGATGTTCAGTTTAACTTGTATATAGTTAGAACTATTATTACTTCTTTTTCTGAGGGAAGATGGGGGTAGGGATAGATGGAAGCTTGTTTCTGCTTCACTGATATTCAAACTTTCGTAAATCGATCAGTCCGGGTTTGGTGCAATAACCATTTCTTAGCAAACATAATTGGCGCAAAGAAAGCAGACGACAATTATAACTGACACTGTTCGCAGAAGGTTGAACGTAATCGATGTTTTCATAAATGGATTGATGAATTTAGTCCGCAACGTAGATGTTTATAACCACATGAAACCTTCAATAGATTCCTTTTTTGTGTGTGTGTGTGTCTGTCCTGTTCTGCGCATTTCCTTCCATAAGGTGGATGAAACCAAATCAGTGTGTGGTTTCTCTTTGACGGCCTCGCTCACTTAATCTATGTGTTTCCTTTTTCTCAGACTTGTACCGGTGATTCTCATCCGAATGGTGCCACTTTGTGTCACCTGGTGTTTATTGCTCCTTGTGCGGTCATTGAGGGGTTAAACGTCACTCACTCAATCATTGACCATCTGAGATTGTGTCCGATATCAAGATCGTCTGTCTCCGATAACTATGATTACTAGTGATTGTCTATTCTATTTTTTTTTTCGGGGGAGAAAATTTTTCAAACTAAAATTTAATACATCCAATTTGGTATTCAAGCATCTGCAGTTTACACATTAAAATAAGCAATTTAAACCCTGAAGTTACCAACACATGTGACTTTACCTATGTAAGTCTTGAAAGTTAGATACCTATCTTTTATAAGACGACGAAGAACAAACGGCTGTCGATATTACTGTTGAAGCGGACGTAATTCGGTCTGATACCAGATCGACCGCAGCTGGGATCGAACCTAGCACCTCAGAATTACATTGGGTTAGCGCCTAGGCCACAGCCGCTGACCTACGTTCATTAAGATAAATTTAAGAAAAACAAAGGCAACAAAAACATGGCCGAAAACTCCTTTGCAAAAAAAAAAAAAAAAAATTTTCGACAGAAGAATAAATGTGAAACAGTTTCTCTCTTTTCTTCTATATCCGGAGCCCTCGCCCCCACCCCTCCCCCTCCCACTTGCTAAATGAAGGCTTGAGATTATGACATCTAAGTCTGGATGAAAGGCCTTCAGGGCAAGTCTGAAGTATCCCGTTCAACTTTAGGAGAAATTAGTAATGGAGTACCTGTGACGTCTACACAAGCTTGGTGTAACCTGAAATCTTGCACCCGTGACCGACTTCAAGAAATTATCTATCTATCTATCTATCTATCTATCTATCTATCTATCTATCTATCTATCTATCTATCTATCTATCTATCTATCTATCTATCTATCTATCTATCTATCTATCTATCTATCTATCTATCTATCTATCTATCTATCTATCTATCTATCTATCTATCTATCTATCTATCTAATCTATCTATCTATCTATCTTTCTATCTATCTATCTATCTATCTATCTATCTATCTATCTATCTATCTATCTATCTATCTATCTATCTATCTATCTATCTATCTATCTATCTATCTATCTATCTATCTATCTATCTATCTATCTATCTATCTATCTATCTATCTATCTATCTATCCATCTATCTGTCCATCTATCTATCTATCTGTCTATCTATCTATCTATCTATCTATCTATCTATCTATCTATCTATCTATCTATCTATCTATCTATCTATCTATCTATCTATCTATCTATCTATCTATCTATCTATCTATCTATCTATCTATCTATCTATCTATCTATCTATCTATCTATCTATCTATCTATCTATCTATCTATCTATCTATCTATCTATCTATCTATCTATCTATCTATCTATCTATCCATCCATCCATCTATCTATCTATCTATCTATCTATCTATCTATCTATCTATCTATCTATCTATCTATCTATCTATCTATCTATCTATCTATCTATCTATCTATCTATCTATCTATCTATCTATCTATCTATCTATCTATCTATCTATCTATCTATCTATCTATCTATCTATCTATCTATCTATCTATCTATCTATCTATCTATCTATCTATCTATCTATCTATCTATCTATCTATCTATCTATCGATGGAAATCTTACCTTCAACTCCCATGTGAAAACACTTGTTAAGCAAACTGCTACAAAGGTATACCAACTAGCAAAAATTAAAAACTTTCTGGATGAAAACTCTAGGAAATTATTCTATACTTCTCATATTCAGACCCACATAGACTATTGCTCCACAATATGGGATGGATGTGCAAATTCAGTCATCAAACGGCTGAAAGCACTGCACAGAAGGGCTGTTCGTTTAATAGCTAATAGTCATGAAAGTGACTGTTCGCACCTATATAAAGAACTCATGCTATTACCGCTCCGGGAACACCTACTATTCAATAAAGCTAAACTTATTAAGAAAATAATATCTAAAAATGTTCCATGTTACCTTTGGCCATTATTTAAATACAATGGAAGACATAGCAAACGCCTTAACATATTGCATATCTCTAAACCTAGAATAGACCTATATAAAACAAGCTTAGCGTACTCTGCAGCTCAGCTGTGGAATAATCTTCCACCGGAAATAAAAAATATCAATAACCCCTTTAGATACAATCGGAAACTATTTGATTATTATTTCACTACAGACTATATGCCCCCCTAAAAAATATTATAGTACGTTAAGGCTTTGATGTATTTCTTATTAACGGTTTGGGGGGGGGGGCGGGGAGGGGGGGGGGTTGGGGAACTTGGTGGTGGTTGAAAACTGAAGCTTATTATTGTTAAAACTGAAGATGTGAAGGTTGAAAACTGAAGCTTATTGTTAAAACTGAAGATGTCAGTCGAATGCATTCCAATATTTGTAACTAATATTTAAATTGGTTTTGATGATGTTTAATTTATGCAACCTGTAAGACTTATATTTTTTGAATAGGCTTATTATTATACTCTTTCAAACGTTCAAGTAATGTCAGTATAAATTAGAGCACATTCCAGCATTTGTAATTAAGACTTAGATATTTTTTTTTTTTTCCTTCTTTTTTTTTTTGTTCTTTTGTTTCTTTTCTATATTTCTCAAATTTTGAATTGTGCATTCCTCTTTTTATTAATTATTATTATTATCAATTATTATTATTACTATTAACTATGAAATGAGGTAAAAATGAAACATTGTATGAAAGGAGCAGAGTGGAAGGGCAGAACGTTAGACGGGCCTGCGTGCCCAATTCCTAACCCTTTGAAAATAAAGTTTGTTCGTTCGTTCGTTCGTTCGTTCTATCTATCTATCTATCTATCTATCTATCTATCTATCTATCTATCTATCTATCTATCTATCTATCTATCTATCTATCTATCTATCTATCTATCTATCTATCTATCTATCTATCTATCTATCTATCTATCTATCTATCTATCTGTCTGTCTGTCTGTCTGTCTGTCTGTCTGTCTGTCTGTCTGTCTGTCTGTCTGTCTGTCTGTCTGTCTGTCTGTCTGTCTGTCTGTCTGTCTGTCTGTCTGTCTGTCTGTCTGTCTGTCTGTCTGTCTGTCTGTCTGTCTGTCTGTCTGTCTTTCTGACTGCCTGTCTGTCTGTCTGTCTGTCATTTCTGTCTGTCTGTCTGTCTGTCTGTCTGTCTGTCTGTCTTTCTGACTGCCTGTCTGTCTGTCTGTCTGTCATTTCTGTCTGTCTGTCTGTCTGTCTGTCTGTCTGTCTGTCTGTCTGTCTGTCTGTCTGTCTGTCTGTCTGTCTGTCTGTCTGTCTGTCTGTCTGTCTGTCTGTCTGTCTGTCTGTCTGTCTGTCTGTCTGTCTGTCTGTCTGTCTGTCTGTCTGTCTGTCTGTCTGTCTGTCTGTCTGTCTGTCTGTCTGTCTGTCTGTTTGTCTGTCTGTCTGTCTGTCTGTGCAGGATTACAGTTTTTAGGATTAACATATCAAGAATAGGAAACAAAGAAAAACTATTCCCGGAAGACCCGTTCGACTGTATTTCACAGTTATATTGGAGGAATTACACAACTTGTATAGGAACTTTCAGTGTGGATAGGCCCCGTGTGGGTTCTAGAGCCCCAGTGTGTGGGAAAAACCAGAATTAAACCCAGTGACTAAATAAAAAGCAAGTGGTAGAAATCGACTAATTGGGCGTTTCAATTCGAAGGCGGAGTGCATCTGCCTGAGAGGCAAGGAACCAACAGTCTGCATATACACGAGCCATCTCTTCAAAACCGACGTGCAAGCAAAACGCAAGATCTAGAACCAGACAAAAGTCCGGAAGTGGACAAACAACCAGAACTTTTCGTTGGAGTTTAAGAAGAAAAGGAATGTGGTCAGTTATGAGTAACTTCAGGGGGAAAAGGGGGGGGGGGATAATTTGACTGTGTCCCCACATTCGTTGATTCCAGTTTAACTGGGCAGTAAAAAAGGGCTGGGGGGGGGGGGAGGGGGGAAGGAGAGATAATGTGATGGTTTAATCTTATCCTGCTTGTTACAGTGAGTAGTTTGCAGGTCATTCTTTGACATCAGTGAGACTATGGAAGTGCGCTTCTCAAGCGAACTGTTCTAAATAGACAGAAAATGTGCCTTCTCTAAACTCGCTTTGTTTTATGCTTATGCATTACCTGTTTTATTTTACCACTAGAAGCTATCGTTGGAATTCCCCCCCCCCCCCACCCCCTTTTTCACCCCCCCCCCCCCCCAATCAAGACAATAAATATAGTCTAATTGCTGAACGCGGTTTCTGAGACTTCTCCAAGGGTGATCCTCATCCACCTGATGGCACTTTGTGTCATCGGGTGTTTATCGCTTGTGTGATGTCCTGGTGATGTAAAAGAAGATAGAGAGAGAGAGATAGCATTCACCATATTCACCAGTACTTAGGTGTGAATGGGGTGGGGACCATACACATGTTAGACACGTTAGCACTCACTAACTCTTTCCGTGCCGAAATTATTATTGCCGTCCTCTGCCGTATAAAGATGGTATTTATAGTCCGTTTTGAAATTCACGAGCGAGATTAGATTTTAATATTAGACCGTCTGTAGTGAAATTGTGTATGCTCACTCTAGATATCCATGACGTTTTTTTTTTTTTTTTTTTGCACTAAAAAGAATACCAAATATAGTGTCTATGTGTGTGTATGTGTGTGTGTATGAGTTTCTTCTTTACGATATTCTATGTCATTATCAAACTATGTTGGCAGAGTTTAGAAAGGTCTCCTTTTATTGGTTTCAGGAAGTAATGTTAATGAGCACACTATAAGGAGCTCAAATTGAACTTGAAATAAACATCTTTATTGAAAAATCAAAAATTTCGCTTATACTTATTTGCAGTGGTTCAAAGAGATCACATGAATTGGCTATTTAGCAATATCGTGAGCAACTATAAAGTGAATGGATAGCACTATTCGAGTCATGGATATTAAAAGACTGCATGCCAATAAATAAGTGTGATCTAACTGGCAGTTTCCGAGAAAATAGATTGCAAACGTGTTAGCGAATTGCTGAACAGACTAAAACACCCTGTTTATGATTTTTTCGTTTAACTTGTTTTGTCCCACTATGTCTCCTTTAAACGAATCAGACTGGACTATTCCGTACTTTAGGTTGAAATACTTAGGATATAAGGGAGCTAAAATAACAACAGCTCGATACTGAAAAAGTGTGTGTAACAATCGCCTGTGATTTAGTCATTTATTAAAATGGGTTTTCCGGGTGTAAAGCTGCACACATGAGAAACTAGAGATTCTTGGTAAATAATACAAGCGTGCCATGTGTCTTTTTTCCCCCTTGATTTCCCGTGTCAACTAATTCCCCGTGCATGTTGAAATCTCTCGCTACTGCACACCTCTTGGCTTTATCAGTATTACGTGCCAGGTTGTCATACAACCAGTGTGCCTGCTTGCTCATTTGACAAACTACAGACCCACATCTACCAGTCGTTTGGCGGCAAAGGTGCAGCAAGTCCTGGCACGATTTATTACAATAGTTCCAAGGATCGTTGTTCAAACAGAAAACGACGTCGGTCCGCGTAAGGGCTTCCAGTGGGAACATTCAATGCAATAGCAAACACCGTCCACTGAGCTTTTACTGTGACATATTTAGATTTGTGAAATATAACTGATATCTTAAACTAATACAAGCGTGCAGAGTTCGGATTACGTGCTTATGACTTGGCGTTTATATCCATTCCTTAAAACTAAACCAACGATGCATACAAGTTTTAATAATTTGTACTTATGGTCATAGTTAATATTCGATTTTACGGTGTGCTCTTCATACCTATAGATGGACTGTCTCCCTCAGCAAATATTTTAAGGTGTAGACATTGACTGTTAGGTTCAAGAACAACGTAATGAAACTAATAGATGCTAAATATGATATCATTCGGTCTCGAGTCGACACGTGTTGTCATTCGCAGCTGCGAAGGAGGACACGTTATCAATGTCCAAAGAAAGGTATAGTGCCCGAGACACTCAGTCTCAAAGCTCAGCTTCATCGAGTGAACGACGATAGTTCTCATACGTCGGACTCTCTGTTTCAGTGCGCCCAGAATGGAAACGTCAAGGAAGTTGTTCGCATCCTCAAATCTGACCCCACACGTCTTCATGCCAGGAATGTTCAAGGCCAGATGCCCTTGCATGTTGCAGTATCGAAAGGGCACCGTGATGTTGTTGAAGCCATCATTAATCAGAAAGCAGGTAGGTTTTTAATGTGCTCAGTTGTTTCTTGATTTGTGGTATAGCATCTAATAATCTGGTAATCTTCGTTTAAGCTTCATAGCAAACAGGCTACCCTAAAGTTGCGCCGGTCCTGTGCCAACCAAAAACACACAGAATGTTTATCACAGTCCCTTGTGGAAAGATTGGCAGACTGCTGTCTCAGCATATCTAGCATACACACGCATTAAAAGCAGACGGTAGCCATCCGAAGTGCTAACACCAATAGTCCGACATTAGAAATGCAGTTCATCATGGATGGTAGCAGAAGTCACCAACAGATCAGCAGTTGCACACGTGATAAATTTTGATGACATAATGGCACCACCAATATTGCGACATCAAGCACTGCACCTTTTCTGAATCTACAATTCGCACCACCACGTTGGCCACAGTCGAAAAACATTCCAGATGAAATTCGCTGCTCACAGTGTCACGCTATGCACTCAATTCAGAAGCTGGGCGACGAAACAAAATCCTTCAGTCTACAAATGGAGCAACAATGCAACTGCAACCATCTGGCAAAGGCAAAAATTTTGCCAGGGCTTAAAACTGGCAGTGCCTAGCGTCCATTTTGACTGGAAGTCAATATTGTGCTATGAGGAGACATGGGACTCATATATATATATATATATATATATATATATATATATATATATATATATATATATATATATATATATATATATATATATATATATTTATATATATATTATATATTTTTTTGAAACCATAAATACCTTTTGCATGATTTATTTGATATGTGTATAACTTCCATCATCATCAGTTCTTTCATTTACAGAGAACTGATTGATTGATTGATTGATTGAATAATTGTTTGATTCAAGAACCTACATTGCAGCACTCAGGGCATTCCCATAAGCGCTCCGTCCCCATCTTCAGCAGCCAGCGAAGAGTTCCAAAACTAATGGTGGCAGTAGCATTCTTATTAAACGTCTGTCTTGCCTTTTCTCTCATCCTCGAGCATCTACCAGGACCTCTCGTCACTCCCCGTACATCAATCTCACCAAACTGTGGTGATCAATCTGCTCCTCCAAACTATTCACGCTCTTCCACAAGGCACTAGCCACATCTGCCTTTTCATGCATTAGTATTCCACCAAGCTGTGCAGAGCAAGCCAGTCTGTCCGTGTGTTCATTTTCCAACACACCAGAATACCCTGGTGAGAAAATCCAGACTATACACCTCACCTGTGTCCTTCGCAGCGAGGCATGCCACTCTTCACGAAGCATGCCTGTCCTGATCTTCTTCAGCATGCTTTCAGTTTACAGAGAATGAGAAATGTGTTGCCCGGCTCTCTAGCGTAGTTGGCTAAATCGGATTGCGCGGAGACCGGGTGACGAACTCCTTGTGGTCCGGGTTCAATCCCAGGGGTAGGCAGGAAAGCCACATTTCTCCCAGATTCACGGTATTTACAATGGAATCAAGGCCGAAAGGTTGCGATATCCATAATACCGAGCCTAAGGGTTAACAACTCATGGCTTCTGGATACTAAAACAAACAACATCAAACGAGAAATGTGTTAATTCTTCTATCTCAGTTTACTGCTACATTCTCTGTAAGCTTCTTTATTTCATCGCTAAGTTTTGTTCGTTTAATCTTATTATCCAGATCATTCTCCGGTAACAGTCCACAAGATGATAAACAGACATATTTAATCGTCAGTTTAGTCTGCTGTTGTAGTTTGGTCTGCTGTTTTAGTTTAGTCTGCTGTTGTTTAATCTACTGTTATAGATTTGTCTGCTGTTTGTAATTTTTACACTGTTAACAAATTAATGTACTATTTTTTTTTTGGGACAGACCTGAACGCAGTGGACAGCCAGGGCAACACAGCGCTTCACCTTGCTGTCATGGCCGAGTCACCAGACATGGTGAGACTGCTTTTGAAGAAAGGTGCCAGCTTCACCATCAAGAACCAGGCGCAGATGATGCCAGTCCACTTAGCAGCCGAGTTGCCAACAACTGAAATCATGAAGGTTGGTTCACAATTAGTTATGAGCGATCAGTTCAGCAAAAGTGCCAAGATGTGCAACATTTCTTTTAGCAGTAAACGATGTTTCCAGATATTAGTAAAGAATTATAGTTTTAAAAGAAAACATGTTGTGATGCTTTTAGACTTTCAATATATATGATGCTGAACTCATTTTTTAAAACTGAGAATTCTGTATTGGCAACTGATCAGCACATGGGGTGTCTTCACAACTCAGAGAGACAGCAGTAGTACATCGAGCACATGTTACTAAAATAATGTTTATATAAAAAAAAAAAATTATGGCATTAGTAAATTGAGCACAAGTTACTTAACTTATTTTAATGTTAAAAAAAACATAACGGCAGTAGGACATTCAGCAAATGCTATTAAAATCATAATAATATATAGCAACATAACTGCAGTAGTGCTTTAAGGATATGCTTCTAAACTCGTATTATTATATAGAAACATAACTGCAGTAGTACATTGAGCATATGCTATTTAACATATTATTATATAGAAACATAACTGCAGTAGTACATTGAGCATATGCTATTAAACATATTATTATATAGAAACATAACTGCAGTAGTACATTGAGCATATGCTATTTAACATATTATTATATAGAAACATAACTGCAGTAGTACATTAAGCATATGCTATTAAACATATTATTATATAGAAACATAACTGCAGTAGTACATTGAGCATATGGTACTAAACTCATATTAATATAGAGAAACATCACTGCAGTAGTACATTGAGCACAAGTTACTAAACTCAGTTTAATGTTGAAAAACATAACGGCATTAGTACATTAGGCACATGATATAAAACCCATAATAATATAGAAAACATAGCGGCAGTAGATCATCGAGCAGATGTTACTAAACTCATTTTTATATAGAACAACATCACAATTGTAGTACATTGAGCACATGTTACTAAATTTATTTTTTTATAGAACATTTAAAGAAAGGTCCAGCAACAAAAGGAGACATGAATGCAAGCGGAGTTACTCTAATCCTGTGCCTGGAAACGTGAACAGGTCCCACACACAAAAATTACAACTGTTTGGATTGTTTGTATATTACATTTCAGTAAACAACGTATTGTTGTGGACAAAGTCCATGAAGAGACACGCGTGTGTTCACAAACCAAGTGTATGAAGTGACTCATGTGTGTATTCATGAAGTCTATGAAGTGAATTATGTATGTGCTCATGAACAGTCTATGAAGGGACTCATGTATGTGTTAACAAATACAATCTATGAAGTGACACATGTGTATGTTTGTAAACACAGACTATGAGGTGACTCATGTACTTGTTCATGAACAGTCTGAGAAGTGACTCATGTGTGTATTCATGAACAGTCTTTTAAGTGACTCATGTATGCGTTCTTGAACAGTCTATGAAGTGACGCATGTATGTGTTCATAAAGAAAGTCTATGAAGTGACTGAAGTGTATGTTTGTGAACACAGACTATGAGGTGACTCATTTATTTGTTCATTGACAGTCTATGAAGTGACGTATGAATGTATTCACAAAACAAAGTCTATGAAGTGACTCATCTGTATTTTCGTGAACACAGACTATGAAGTGACTTATGTATGTGTTCACGAACAGCTTATGAATTGACTCATGTATGTTTTTCCGTCATAAGTGAAATACGCCACTGTAATAAAAATTGATATTTTATAGTTAATTGATAGAACATTTATATCCTTGCTGAGCTGTCCGTCTTGTCCTATTGACCTTATATGGGTGGGTCCTTTTACAGCTGCTATATAGTTTTGCAGTTATTCAAGTCTATTCACATGTCTAGAATAGTAGCACTGTTTACATAGATACATTTTGACGGTTTGTCTACAGATACTTCTAGAACATGGAGCAGATCCCAATGCTCGAGGGGAAGGTGGTGTGACCGCCCTGCATTTAGCCGCTGGACAGGATAATGGTGATATGATGCGATTAATTGTAAGTTGCTTCGACATCATCATCACCCTCTTTCTCCTCGCCATCATCACCACCATGATGATGTTCACCGTCATCATCACTATAATACACATCATCATCATCATCACCATCATAAGAAACATCATGTTATGCCATTTATACGTTGCATACAGCTTATTGTCGATACATCCATCCTGGTCTATCCTGAGCAATCGCTTCGATGTTGTTGGCGAATACAGCCCAGCACTGATGGGATCCCGTCAGCCTTCGTTGTTTCAGCGGTAGAAATTCTGCCTTCCTCAAAACATTTCTGTCCTATTTCTTCTTCTGCGATCATTCGAGATGAGAATGTGTTGTGCCCGTTTACAGCGATATTTGCGCCTTTCGACCGACGCTTCCGACCTCTGCAGGTATTTGTTGACCGGGTTAGCCTTCGCTTTCTTTCCTTTGTCAGTTACTTTTTGAGGGAATTTACTGTTTGCTTCGTCTGAGACTATGTCTAACTCAAAGACAAAATATACAAGTTTGCAGGACATCAGAAGCCTCTTTTAGCAGTGGCGAAAGGTCGCAAGCTAGATTGGTTTTTGCACGTGGTGAGACATGATTCGATTGCAAAGACTGCACTTCAAGGAACACTGGGGGACAGTCTAAGAAGAGCAGCGCAAAGAAGAACTTGGAATGACAATATCAAGAAATGGACAGAACTTTTTTATCAATTCATCAAGCTGAAGGCAGAGAAATAGGGCGGGTTTTATGTGATAGTGCTTTCATCAATACACCACAACGACCCTAACGGATCAAGGGTTATGTTGTTATGCCATAATTATCGTCGAGTTTCTTTTCTTCTACATTCGATATCAGCTACTTGCCTAGGCATTGCTCTGATTTGTTTCGCTTTTATTAAATTCGTAGAATACAATATTGATTAAGTGCATCAGCGCAGTTGGTTTTCTTCTAATGCATTTAATTTTCGGCCGATGTTTTTACTAGTTCTCCTACTTTAAATAGTAAATAGGAGAAGCGAAAGCTGGAGTATAGACATGCAGTTTATTTTTTGAACTGTACACGTGTATATGTGTAGGTATGTGTGTATATGTGAGTGCGTGTGTGGTACAAGCTGCGTACGACACATATACATACATTAAAAAAATAGACAAATGCACTGATAGAGAGTCAGACAGACATACAAACAGAGCCCGACAGAGAGACTAACAGACAGACATAAGGAGTGACAGACAGACAGACATAATGCAAGTTACAAGTAATAGAAACAAGATTAAATAAACAGCTGGTGTGATAGTCCATCATTTTGGGCAAGAAAAATGTCTCAGCTGCAGTAAAGCAACAAACCGCCTTTACTATCCTAGACATGTCTGGGTATTTAGTTTAGTTAGTTTGAACCTGGGAGTCAAATGCGTCTAAACATATTCTTTCTATGCCAGTGGCCTACCAGTGGTATGGTGCTCGACGTTTGTTTTTGTAGACCAGTTAACTGTTTTACTTTCAGCAATACTACTGATTACTCATTTTAGGCCGAAGTCAATTTTTTTTTTTTAATTTGCCAGAATGTGGATTCCACCCCAAGACGTACTGGCAGATCTCCGTCTAGCCACTGCCGTACCCACTGCTTGTTTAATACGCTGTCGACCGAAATAAATCTAACCCTAGCACTTTACAATTAAGAAAATGTTAAACGCATTCACTATCTTCTGAGCCAGAGATTGGCACTTTTTAACAAAGACCATGACTTTTTTTGCTCCCAGATGTCCACTGGAGGGAAGCCATGCATGAAGTGCGACTACGGTTATTATCCAATACACGTGGCTGCCAAGAGTGCTTCAGCAAATGCCATGTCGGCAATCATTGAGCAAGGTCAGTTTTCTTGTTGCTTTCTGTTGAAGTCATCACTGTGTGGTCAGGTGTTCACAATTGCACGTTTTAGAGATATGTTTGAGTTCCATCTCTCTGCACCCCACAGTGGGGCGTCGGAATCCATACCTGGATTCTTTAAAATATTCAGTACAAGTCATTTAAATGTTGAATGTTGAATAAGGAATCTTCATCATAATACGTGTGACTCTTTTATAACCGCGCTGTCTCCATCTTCAGTAGCGAATGAAGAGTTCCAGTTTCTATGGTACCAGTTACTGTCTGATCGTACATCCGTCTCTCGATTCTTTGATTGTTGAGCGCCAGCCAGATCCCCTGGTAAGTGCTAGCAGTGTCATTCTCAGCAGACCGTATTAATCTATGTGTGCCTCCGCACTGTTGACTCAGGCGTGATTCTGACCATATCACCCATCTTGTGCCGATTGATCTATACAAATATAGGTCTAGCCCTATATGCCAAATACGAATAAAGGCGTGGAAAAGGATCCTTTACTTATTTACTTACTGTTCACTCACTCGCAAAGGGCCCTCACAACACCTAGCCTACCAAACATCAATCCACCACAAAGTGGGGCAGAACCGACCAGCAGCTCGCTTCATAACACGCCAGCATGACCTGGAGCAAACATTTTCACAGGACGCTGACTACCCGGAACTCTGATGCCATGCTTGCCACTCTGCACGGAGCTTGCCTGTCTCTACGTTTCGCAACAACCAATCAGTTAACAGTCATATTATGCAAGGTAGTCCTGAAAATATTGTCGATGACACCTCCAAGTTATGATAAACATGATGTGGTCACCTTTGTGTAGACCATCTTTAATTGTTTCAGAACGCTTCTTCATCATCAACATAACCAATTCTGCCGTTAAACGATCCATATTTTCCTCGCCGTCCTCTTGCTCTTGTAGCTGATCTTCTGAGATGTAGTGCTTGTGATGGTATTTGATCTTGTTGCATTTTAACGAGATGACCAAACCACTTAATCCTCTTTTTCTCGATAAATCTAGTACAAGGTGTCGTTCCCACAATTTGCTTGATAGTTTCATTATTCACTCGATCTCGAATAGTTAGGTTGGCTGCTTTTCTCAGGCACCTCATCTGCAGGTGATTTTTTTTTTTTTTTTACGCTGCTTAGAAGCCAGAAATAATTGTAACTTCAAACATTCCTTTTTGAAGTATGGTTACACAAATAATCAGTTGGTATACTTGACTAAACCATGCCCACTCAATCCGAAACCGGTATATGTTATAGACATTTTGTGTCCCTCCCTATGTTCACATGTGTGATAACTCTTCTCTATTTAGAAACGTGTTTAGCGGTTTCATGGTACGTGGAAATGAATAGACAAACTGCCCCCTAACAAGCATGTCGCAGAAGTCGACGACATATGGCTGTTTCCTTTGAACTCGAAGCTTGTCTGCCAGAGAGGCAAGGGACCAACACTCTGCATTATTGGTAGAACATTTTATCCCAATAGGACATCACACAAGCGAAGAACCCCCGATGAGACAAAGTGCCACCATATGGATGAGGATCACCCGTGGAGAGGTCCCGGAAACCGCGTTCACCCATAAGGCCTTATTTATGGCCGAGCTATATTGCGGCCCCTGGCAAGAGCGAGAGTGGGGCCTCAAAATAACGAAAAATTGCATCCCACACGGCGATGACTATTAATAATAAACAGTCTGCACACAAACCTAGCCATATCTATGAGACGAAAGTGCACACATATCATGTTATGGAAAAAGAACAGTCCAAAGTAGTTGAACAACTGTAACTTTCTAGCGTAGTTTACTGCCGGTGAACGTAAAGAAGAAGAAGAAGACACTTCCATCGAGAAAGGTCATTTTGAAAACTGAATTTTCGATGTTTTTTTCTTTTTTTTCTTTTTACTAAATGCCTTAGCCCTCAAGTGTGGGTATACACGGGAACAGATCTTGAATTTCAAAGACAGAGAAAATAATCTCCCCTTACATTCCGCTGTCTATGGTGGAAATATCAAGGTAATTACCGCAGCTTTTCATGTGTGCATTGTCACTTTTTGCAGGTTATGTTGATAGAACGTATTCTTTCTAAGCAGCATACAGTGAAAAGCGACAAATTATCAAGTCTATATGCTTATTACAGCATGATTTAAGAATAATCATCATTATCGAGTGCCTTGCCAACTGGTGTAACTATCATCGGTCTCAACAACGCGATCCCTGACAGAAGAAGAGGAAGAAGAAGACGACGACGAAATTGGCATAAGCTGAAGATAACATCAAGACGACGGCCTCAGTCAAGCAAATACACAGGGGCAGGAATGGGTCGACACGAACACCCACAACAACAGTTTCCATCAGGTCATTATCACTTTAGGAAGAGAATATAGAGAGTGGTGTAACAGTATGGCATAATTAGAGGTACAACAACTGATAGATGAAAAGGCTGAACTATATGACGCAGTAGTGTACACCGATGTTTCTGTTCATCAGGGTGTAAGATCTGGCTGGGGGGTTCTCAGCTAGAATTAAGGAAAAAATTGTTGCAGAACAAAAGGGGACTTTTGTATTTACAACTTCAAGCATGAGAATGGAAGTGAAGGCAATCACTGCAGCTCTAAAGTGGATAGCAGAAAACAAAGTTACCAGAGGAAATATTGTGATTCTCTGTCGGCATTGGGGAAGGTTCAAAATGGACTAATGTGGCATGAGTGGATACTATGTATCAGTACACCAACATTGTAGGGAATCACGTTGATATAATGTCCGGAAGATGCAGGAGTACGAGGGAATGAAAGAGATACAAAGGCCAAAGCTACGGGAACACTCGTATGGGACAAAGGAGATATTCGGAAGACCATATATGAACGACTTTTGGCAGAAGACTAGAGATTAGATCAAAGAACACGGGCAAGAATGTGTGTACGAAGAATTAAGTGTGGATCCGGCAGGGAGGAACGGATGAGAGGAAGAGATCGGCGTGTGTATAATCAGTGTGCAACGGGAACAGTTAGCATCTACACCTTACGTCATTTGCTGCAGGAGACGAAGCATCTATAGGTATGCCCGGTGTGCTGTGATATCGTTTTTTAAGTCAGTAATCAGTAAACATATCTGGAAGTTTTTTTTTTTTTTTTTATTAGCATTTTTTTTTTTTTGCACTCTGTATTTTAGTTATCTGCCCTCTTGTTGTCTAGAATGTATTTATTTGACAGTGATGCTGATATGTGTTGAGTGGGCGAGTGAGATTCAACCCCACCAGGACATCCACCAAGCGATAAACACCCGATAACACAAAGTGCCACCATGCTGATGAGGATAATCGGAGAGAGCTCCCAGAAACCCCGTTTAACCCATTAGTTTTTTAAGTATCCAGAAACCATGAGTTGTTAACCGTTTTGCTTGGTACTATGGATATCGCAACCCTTCAGCCTTGATTCAATGATATGTACAGAAAATCTGGGGAAAAAATGTGGTTTTTCTGCCATCGCCCAGGAATGAACCCTAAACACAAGGAGTTCGTCACCCGGTCGCCGCGCAGTCAGGTTTAACCAACTGCGCTAGCTAGCCCAGGCGTTCAACCCAAAAGTTGTGTTATATTAGAGCTCCCAGCAATAGCCACGGTGGGGTTGTGAAACAACAACAAAGTGCGTCTGACACTGGGACCAAGTGTGACATAATTATATGTGTCCCTGTTCCTGTTCCTTTTAAAACTTGACCACATCTAGCCTATTGCTAGCTAGCCGAAACTGCTAAAGGTTTCTGATTATATTTGTGGTCTTTGATATGTGTTGCATAATTTGAGCATTTATGATTTGTCAATTTTTGTAACTGAAGGCTTATTTTATTTGATTCCATCAAGGCTGTCAGTGTGTGCTTAAATGCCGGTGCGCTAGTCAACGCACAACAGGTGAGGTATAAACAACACATACACATTCAAGCAGTGCCATGTCTCTAAAAATAATCATAGCAATTAAAAACAATTTATTTCACAATGTATTGTCCATTTCGCTGTATGTGGTCAAGGATATAATTGACAAGCATAACTAAAAAAGAATCGGTAGGTAAGCGAGTCCGTTTAACTGACAAGAAGAAAATTAATTACATTCTCCATTCTGTGTTTTATTAGGGAAAGCACATGCAAAAACAGACAAAGGTGACTGCATATTTTACCAAAGAAAACACACGTTACAATCATGCCAATTTTAACACATGTAACTGCAAAGGTGCCGGAGCATAGAATTACCCTCCCCCACCTCCCCCACCCTCAATCCTCAAATATTTGTAAACGGGCCTCATATACATTCCTATTTTAATTGTATTTTCTTTGCAACGGTTGAGGTATATATTGTATAGTATTTCAAGTATTTTATCATAAATTGCCATTAGCAAATTATTAATAAAAATAATATGATCAATGAAACATACGAATAATAATATGTTTGTAACATAGGTACTAGTAGCCCCCCCCCCCCCCCCCCCCCCCCCAACCCAACCCCATTTTTCACTAGCTATCATACAATTAGGCTTTTGGAGACTTGCTGGTGACGATGTTCGAGTAATTGTTGGTTATGTAAACCACAAGATTTGACCTTTTTACACTGCCTAGAGTTTCTCTCTCTCATTCTCTCTCTGTCTGTCTCTCTCTTTCTCTCTCTATCTGTCTCTGTGTGTCTGTCTCTCTCTGTCTTTCTCTCCCTCTCTCTCTCTCTCTCTCTCTCTCTCTCTCTCTCTCTCTCTCTCTCTCTCTCTCTCTCTCTCTCTCAATTTTACTGACATCCTAAAGAGACTAGTTAAATCTTTTTTTTTTTCATTCAGTAGTATGTATTTCTGTCTGCCCGTCTTCTTTCTTCCGCGCTTTCTCACGTTTTCTCTCTCCCTCTCACTTTCTCTCCCACTCTCTGTCTCCTCTTTCTACTAGCCCTGCTTTAATTTCATTGTGTCCACCAACTACTCCTGTGGCTACTACCTTCAACCCTCCGCCCCCCCCCGACACCCCCCCCCCCCGACACCCCCCCCCCCCCCCCGGGAGATGCAGCACACACTTTGAGAAACATTGGTGTAGACTACAAACAGATTTTAAAAAAAATTAATTTCTCAACATAACGTACAGAAGTACAAAGTCCATCTGCCTGTTCATTGACTAATTTCTGATGCATACATATTTTTTTCAAGTTCACAGCAAGGAAATATATATACATATATATATATAAGAAAAACACTGAAATATTTATTGAAAGTTACAAGTTCATAGTAGCCAACTGCAGGCACAATCGAAATGGTTGTATTTATGAGATAAATAAATGCCCTTATCTTTATCCTTTTTACTGCTTTTGGCGTCGAACTCGTTCTGGGATTTCCTGGCTGCGGCAGCCATAGATATCGGTTTAGTTAACAGTTTATCTGATGTTGTCGTTCTATATCGTTCTTGATCTAGCTCGGGCTTCGTATGTTCTCTCCCCACAGCACCGCCTAACCAATAAGTGATATCTACACACATTTTCCCCCTCTGTTTTAATGTGAAGAAAAAAAAATACATTGTAGTGACATCTGTTCAAATGTAATATCAGAAAGGTGAATTAGCCCAAAACAATGCTAAATTAGCACAAGGAAGCAAAGAAAAAAGAGGTAAAAATATACGAGAACTCATTACCATTAACAAACCAGAGAAAAGGTCGAATAGAAAGGATAAGGCCAAAAAAACTATGCGTTTGAAAGTACTATGGTAATTCACAACAATTGAAGCCACTGCAAACATAACGTGCCCATGTGTGCTCAGTCCTCCAATGCAGCAGCCACTCTAATGTGCCTCTTTCAAATGTTCTCAAGAGGATGTGATTACAATTTCCCCTTTATTGATGTCTCTTATCTTGACCACCAATGCGCTTCACCAGGCTCCACTCTCACACTATGAAACCATATTAGCGAATATATCCATTATTAAACAACCTCCTGTCGAGCGTAGATAGTGTTAACAAAGTTAGCTCTGTGAAGGTTTCTTCCCGCATGCACTAAAGCAATACTTTTACTCGCACGAACAGGAAAAACTGTTGCTTAATGCATCAGGAAAAACATGTAGTGTTTGTGCACAACTGTTCCTCCCCCTTTAGCTATGATCACCACCATCACCATCATCATCGTAAGTCACTTCTGCCCTTAAACGTCTTTGGGGCAGGGGGCGTGTTTGCGAAATGTGTGTGTGTTTTTTTTTTTTTTGGGCGTAAAAAGGGGGGGGGGGGGGTGGTGGGGGTGAATAATCTACGATCCAGTTTGCCCTGGCTACCACTGGCTATTGTCATCCGTAAAGGCGTAGTGTCTCTAATGTTAATGATCCATTATTTCACGGCCGTCCTCTTGATCCTGTGGCTGATTTTCTAAGATGTCGTGCATGTGAAGGTATTTGAACTGGCTGCATTTTCAAGATATGGCTAAACCACTTGGTCTGCGGTTTCTCAATGAATCTAGTACAAGGTGTCGTTCCTACAATTTGTCCAATAGTGACATTATTAACTCTATCTTCGATGGTTAGGTTGGCGGCTTTTCTTAGGCATCTAATTTTGCAAGTGGTGATTTTGGGCTGTGGGATTTAGAAAGTGTCCATGTTTGGCACTGGCAGCCTAATAAGTTTAATATTAGCTTTAATATGTTCCCAATTGCAGTGTGTGTGTTGAATTAATTTACATTTTATTTCAACTTGCCCGGTGATGTATCTGAAACAGGAAGACGGATCCACACCTCTTCACTTCGCCTGTTCCCAAGGAAACATGGATATGATCAAGTTAATGAAGGAGGCACAGCCTGATCACTTCTTGGCAGCTGTGCAGTCTGTGGATTCTATGAAGATGACACCCCTTCACAGAGCTGCTCTCTTCAATCACAAACCGGTGATGGAATATCTGTTAAATGAGGTACTCTTCAGGGTGGTTTTTATGTAAACTTTTGTATTCTCTCCTCTCTCTCTCTCTCTCTCTCTCTCTCTCTCTCTCTCTCTCTCTTTCTCTCTCTCTCAGACACACACACATACACAGACATACACACACATAAAACGCACTTGTGATATTTAGTTTTTGCCAGTTTATAAAACATCAGCAGCTATACGGCAACAAAATATATGAGCAAACTATTTATTATTCATTTGCTATCACCATAATAATAAAAATATTAATAACCACCGCGCTAAAATTATGCCTCTTGATAATAACAGTCAATCAGTCCATTAGTTAATCAGGAAACCAGGTGCCTCTTTGCAACCAAGGTTGGCTGCAGTGGGTATTCAATGAATGTAACAATGTTTCAAGCCAGTGATTCCCAAACTGTTTTTAGTCGCGGCACCTTTTTTTTTTCAATTACAATATTTCCATGGCCCGTCTGACCTAGGTAAAAGTAGGACTATTCGTAAGTAAGAGATAACAAAACAAATAAAACTCGTGTATCTTTGAATTTTACACGGTGTCCCTGTGAAAAGATCGGGCTTTCCGCATGGCGCGGCGTATAGTGTGGGAATCATTGGTCTAAGCTTTAAACCCAAATATAATCCAATGTGAACATATTTTACACGAACTCGCGAGCAGCACCGGTATGGAGAGCGACTGAAAAAATGTTTAAGATGGTAAACACTTGAAGTAAATAAAACTGTTTAATCATATTATCATAATCACCACTGCGACCTTCGTCATCATCACCAACGCAATGTAGCAGTTCTATTGTAGAGGGTGGTATATTCCGTTGCTGACCGTCTTTTTCTTATTCTTTATCGCGTTCACCAGCTGATAACTCTCGTGGAAAGTTCTGCTTATCTTCTACCTCTGGACTTTGGTCTTCTTCCAGAACTGTAGTTTTGCATACATATTCATTTTGAAAATCGGGTGTACATGTACACATACTCTTAGTTCTTTGCCTCACAGGCAGATACGCTTTGACTTCGCCCTAAACTCCCTACCATTACAAGTCAATTGTTACGACATACTTGTTTCGGGGAGCAGTATGTCTACTCGTTTGCCCCCCCCCCCCCCACTTTTTCTACCTAGAATGAGGACCTAGAACACACACGTGCATGTTGCCAGCCTGTGCATCGCTTGGTCGGTGGCTTCGTTTATTTTCAGAACTCCGATGCCTTCTGTCAGACTTACTTTTCCTGACTTCTGTCGAAACTAGTGGGGTTCACCTCTTTGCGTGCCAGGTTATACCTGATGTCCACAGAAAGCAGTAATGACAACATCAAATTTATGGGGACACTATCTCTATAGCGTCCTAACATCTTTATAAACAAATACGTGCTAAAACATCTTCAATGGTAGCAGTAACGAATCAATCCTATATCTAGCGCAACCTGCAGATGATGCTGGACTCACTTTAAAGAAAAAATAATCAATGCTCAACAGCTGACATTACCTGATGCCTATTTAAGCTGGTTCGACGTGGGACTCGTGGTCATTGAAAAGACAATCCTTCTACATGGATTAACCTGAGACTTTCTGGCCGACAGATGAGCGTCTAGCCCGAATGTTACAAATAAAAAACATACCATCGAAAAGGTTTCTCATGGACAGAATATATACTAGTTCAGTGACACTGTTGGGTCACTGGTTGATGTGGACCGTCTGATGCGTTCCCTCCTCCTCTACCTCTTTTCGGCAAAATTGGCATATGTGAAGCTTTTTCAGTGAGATACTACATTGAGCATCCAGTGATTTCCTTGGTCTGCTTCTTTTTCTCCCTTTTAGCCTCTTCTTCTGGTCTCAATGCTAGCTGCAGTAGATTACAGTCGTGAAAACAATAGACTAACTGCTGGCTGCAGTAGCCTACAGTCGTGACCACACTAGACTCTCTGCTAGCTGCAGTAGATTACAGTCGTGACTACACCAGACTCACTTCTGGCTGCAGTAGATTACAGTCGTGACCACACTAGTCTCTCTATTAGCTGCAGTAGATTACAGTCGTGACCACACCAGACTCACTTCTGGCTGTATTAAATTACAGTCGGGACCACACTAGACTCTCTGCTAGCTGCAGTAGATTACAGTCGTGGCCAAACTAGACTCACTGCTGGCTGCAGTAGATTACAGTCGTGACCACACTAGACTCACTGCTGGCTGCAGTAGCCTACAGTCGTGACCACGCTAGACTCACTGCTGTCTGCAGTAGCCTACAGTCGTGATCACACTAGACTCACTGCTGGCTGCAGTAGCCTACAGTCGTGACCACGCTAGACTCACTGCTGGCTGCAGTAGCCTACAGTCGTGACCACACTAGACTCTCTGTTGGCTGCAGTAGCCTACAGTCGTGACCAAACTAGACTCAATGCTGGCTACTGTAGCCTACAGTCGTGACCTCACTCTTTGGATTTGCTAGGTGGATAATGACAGACCTAATGAAGCCGTCTTCGTGAAAGACAAAGATAATGAGAATAAACCAGGCAAATAGTAATGTGGTTTTTCTTAATGACACCCCTCAAAGACGTGGAGTCGTACACCTATTTGGACAGTAATGTAGATACAGATGGGGGGGGGGGGGGGGGGGTGGTGGTCTGACAGAGATATTAAAATAAGAATTCAAAAGACAAGAGAGGAGCTTTCATAGCACTAGGGATTTTGTGAGGTAAAAAGAAATTAAAAGAAATACTTACATTGACATGTTTAATTCTAATGTCAAATCAGTACTTGTATAACAACTAAAGCAATTACTAATAAACTACAGACATTCATTAAAACTGGTGCCTGCGCAGAATAGAGGGATTTAAATGGTATGATAGAATCACTAATGTAGAGCTTTGGGAGAGAACTAGGCAAGCTCCAGTGGACCAGAAAGTGAAGAAAAGACGCTGGCGTTAAATAGGACACACATTGAGAAACCCAGAGAACAATATAACTAGAATGTATTTGCATTGGAACCCACAAGGGAATAGGAATAACAGAGGGCCAAAAAACAAAAGACACACATCGTGAAGGAAGCGTGAAAATGAAGTTAAAAATATAGAGAGGACATGGCAAAGCTGCATGCGATAGCAAAAGATATAACGACTTGGCGTGAGTTTGTTGGGGGCCTATGCTCCATTAGGAGCTAAAAAGTCAGAAGAAGAAGAACAAGAATGATGCCGTCTTTGGGGTGAAGACACGTCACATTATAACCACCATCTTCATGTTAGCAGAGGCATCTTAGAACTGCTTCGGCACCAGAGTTCTGATCACGCATGGCAATGTCCAGTGTGCAGTACCGTTAATTATAATACCCAACAGTAACCTAATATTATCAATGCACACTTTGGAGAAATACTGCTACCAATTACACATGGTAAATTTTCATGTCAAAAACTGTCATTGTGCATTTACCACTTTCGCAGTGTACGCGGAAGATCTTTGAGGTTTTGATTTTTCTCAGGGAAAAAAAAACATATTATTCACTAAGAAACTCAATCAACCCAAGACTCATTTTATGTACGATTTGCTTCCAGAATGCAGATATAGACGCCAGAGATATCCATGAACGCACTCCGCTACTTCTAGCAGCATCCAAGGGCTGCTGGGATACGGTACAGATGCTTGTCCAAAGGGGAGCGGATATCAGAGTCAAGGACAAGAATAGTCGCAATTTTCTACATTTGGCGATCAAATTTGGTGGAAAGCTCAAATCCATAGGCGGTTCATTTATGAAAGTATGTTTTTTTATTTATTGTGTTCGTAATTCGTTCTAATTTTTGTTCATGTCATCTAGATTACAATTACCGTAACTGATATCGACGACACAAAAGGTACATTTATAACAATTACTACTGTGGTAAAATGATGAATTGTATGGTAATGTTATATATAGTTTATAAAAACAGTCGCGATTCAACATTCTATGCAAACTGGTAACCACACATTTGCTCCGTTTCCATGCAAGCAAACAACCCCCCGACCCACCACCCCACCTCCCCCCCCCCCCTAAAAATTCAATCACTACGAATTATATCGAAGCAGACCAGTTCCAAATCAATCGCGTAGCTTGCACACGCAGTAAATGCATAAGGCAGCCATTCGTAGTGACAACATCAACAGTCTGTCACTAGACTTGCAGTTAATAATACATGAAAGCAGCAAATCGCTACACATTGCACATGCAGTGCTGCAAAGGCACACCGACATTTCTGACACAAACCGTCTACTCGCCATTGTCAGAATATTCAGTTCACAACATAAACCCTTGTGAGCACAGACGAAAAGCATTCCCAATGAAATCCACAGCTGTTTCTGAGGCACCAAGCATTCGCATCAGTAGCTGAGAAGCCGAACGGTGCAGCCACGAGTCCACATCTAAGAAAAATGAGTCAGCGAAACGGTGCCGCCTCAAGTCCAGATACGAGGAAAATGAGTCAGCGAAACGATTCCGCCCCAAGTCCAGGTATAAGGAAACTGAGTCAGCACAACGATGCAGCCCCAAGTCCAGATACGAGGAAAATGAGTCTGCTAATTATGGGTACAGGCAAAGAACACTCTTTAACCGAATGCCTGCCTGTTCGCCTTTTTGAATTGGAAGTATGTTGTGTTAATATGTTTAGACCTTTAGATGTAGGTAATGTAATCATTTTTAACAAAATGTAGAATATTAAGCATATGTGTATAACGATACACACTCGGCAGGTGATGAGGTTAATACTACACAGGTCATCTTTACTGTGCAGTCAATTATCCCGTATACATTTTAGTTGATGGTAGTTCTGGAAGCCAGGTCAGTAAAGAAACAAATACACAGCCCGAAGATACGTTGAACACACGGCTACTTGGCTATCAGATAGTTAGTTAGTTTGTTAGTTAGGTTGTTAGTTAGTTAGTGAGTTAGTTTCGTTGTGTGTCCCTTATAGGTCGTTGCAGAACCAACACCAGCATTGTTTGGCTGTTGCGGTTTTTCTAAGCAAATTTTCAGTTCACCAGTTTGCCTTTGCTTTCTGACTGATCAGCTCTAGGTACCACTGTTAAAACCAACACAAGAAAGATCGTCCGCAGTGGGATCGAACCCGACACCCTGGCATTACAAAGCGAGGTTTGCTTTGCGAATTATACACATTGCACATCGAACCATTTAGTCCATATTTGCTCGGAGTCCTCTCCTTAGTAAATCCACAGCGTATAGCAGCTCACGACACCAGTTCTGTTTTGGTTTCTTATTCTTCTTTGGCTTCCTGTATAGCGCTCTTGCCTGGTCATACCCCTCTTATGTTAAGTTATGTTATCACAATCGACGTCACAACACATTGGACATTTCCATGCGTGCTCAGTCCTCCGATGCAGCAGCCACTTCAAAGTACTTCTACTAATTGTTCCAATGAGAAGCTGGTTATATTGTCTCTTATCTTGGCCTCGAAGACCGCAATGACGTGCTTCCCCATGCTTTACTCCCCTCGCAATCGTGTTAGTGTCAGGGATTCCTCATTATCCACTAGCCCAGTCCGTACAGCGTTGACGATATCTGATCTGTCCATGCTTCTCCGCGCAATCCTTAGTGCAGTGCTTGCAGTTGGTCCGCAACTGTCAGCTATTCAGTTCTTGTCGGCAAGTGACGTTGTGTCTCTTGTCATATCACTTGTTCATTAACGGACTGTCCTAATGTAAATCCCCGGATTGCACACACAACACAGCTGATTACACTCACCAGAATGTGACAAACTAGACATTTTAGACTTGAAACGAGAAAGGAAATCTAAAGCAGTTCGTATCTGAAGGGAAGCTAGGCTTTGGCCCACATATTATCGGAATGGAAATGATATTCACAGTTCAGCAAACAGAAATGAGTGACACATAATTACCAACGCATGGGTTATATTATAAGGCAACATATGCTGTAATATAAACCACATTTGACTGTCTGCATTGAAAGGTGACCAGTGTAATGGTTTAAAATAAATCAATGTATTACCAACACGAACAAATGATATGGGAGTTGTGAAGAACAACATCATCACCGCTGTCATCATGTGTTGTGAACTGAATAGTCTGACTCTGGTGGGTTTGTGACAGAACTGACAGTGCGGCTTTTCAGTATTGCAGGACAATATCGAAACAGCTGAGATAACCTTTTAATTAACTAAACTAATTGGATTATTCAACAACAGTGCTTTAGCCCACTTCTCCACTCAAAGCCTACAATTACATTGCAAGGAAATCATGTGATAACTGCTTCATGGTGTGCGTTAGGACCGCGAGTATTCAAAGTGGCTCTTCACAAAGACATGCATTGAAAGAACATAGAATACCTAAGAAAGGGCGCAATAAGCGTATCAGAAGAGGTCCAGAACAATTGTAATTAACTTTACTGTGCATCACTTTATACATCCTTGGTATCCACCCTCACCTGAAAACTGTTCAAGCCGTGTATCCTCTCTGGATTGCTACCTGAAATGTTTGACATCCTGAGATCAGAACGTCAGAATCTGCTTGGCAGATCAACAGGACCTGAAAATTTGTTACTGGCAAACTAAAACAAAAATGCTCAGTTCTGGTGCAAGACCAACAGGGGCAAGCATAGATACACCGTTCAACCTTTATTAAAGTCATAATTAGGGCATCCACAACGGCCAAATCAGTCCTGGTGTAAACTTGCAGTCCTTTATGGGACACACATAAGGAGTATTTATCTCTAGGCATTTCTACTGCACTCCACATAAGCCAGGTGGAAGCTGCCTGCCGCAGTGACTAGATATGACTTCGCAGCAGAGCGGATTTTATCAAATGACCTTGGCTTCCAGGTAGACCATGCCTAATTTTGATAACATGCATTAACCTCAGAAACAAAGTTCACTGGTGTGATATTGATCACATCACCGATCGACTATCGATTGGTTGATACACATATGAGTCTACCATCAAATTTATGATACGCCAGTAGCGCCAAAAGAGTCCTTTGCTTACGTATTTACCTGCATTTGCCAGTGACACTGGGGCAGGAGAAGTAAGCAAAGAATGACATTTTACCACGGAAAATTGTTGTATGTTGCTTTCTGTTGAGTCTGCTAATGGGGTCTTGTGGATGTTTACTGTTAGTTTGTTCTCTCCACAATCCCTTGTATTTTCCTTTGATAAGTGTTCTGATTTCTGGTAATGACAATGAATGGGCGTGTTGTTTCTCCTTTGTTCCATTTTTTGCAAGTCTGTCTGCTAACTCATTTCCTGGTACGCCGCAGTGAGTCGGGATCCATTGGAGAACAATTTGATTGTTTTCTGTGAGTCTGTTTAGCTGACGGTTAAGTTCTCTTTCCATGTTGCCTCGTGCATCCCTATGAGTCGCCTAGAGGACTGATATGCAGTCACACGGGAAAACAATTTTGCTGTTTTTAATTTTTCTTTCCCTGAGCACTTTGGCTGAATCAATAATTGCTTGCTGCTCTGCTTTGAAGTTTGTTGAGAGTCTTCCGGAGGCGCATGACGTGTATACTGTGGTCCCATCTTGCAGCATGATGACCGATCCTGCTCCTCAATTTTTGTCTGCTCCCTCCAAGGATCCATCGGTGTAAACGTGTGTCCATTCGGGTTTTGGATAACAATTGTAGACATGTTCAAGGGTCTTTGCCCGCAGTACTAGGTCACACTCTTCAGCCTTTCTGACTATGCCTGGAATTTTTGTTGTTACTGTATATTTAGGCTGTAGGTCTTTGCTGTATGCCTGGATCATTTCCCATGTTGAAGGATCTTTAGAAAGGATGTCACTGTTTTTTGTGTAGTATAATTTTGATAGACGGTGAAAGCTTTGTCTTTTCAGTCGGTTTTTGGTTAAGTGTTTTGCTATTCTTTGCATAGGGTTGTTGTTCGTGCGTTTAAATTTTTATGTTAGGGTAAGCACCTTTTCTTCCCTTTGAAGGCTCAAGCTCCCGAGGCCACAGGTTGCCTTCAGTTCATTAATTGGTGTGCTTCTCAAACCTCCAGTGATGATTCTGAGACCAGTGTTCTGTATTTTATCCAGTTTGTGTAGGTTTGATTTAGCTGCAGTGGAGTATGCTCCAATACCATACTCCAGTTTTGGTCGTACTTATCCTGTGTATACCTGTCGTACAGTGTTGGCATTTTCCCCTCTAGCTTGTTCCAGTAAGTTTCTTCATAAGTCTGAGCCTCAGGGTAGCTTTCCTTTGGGTGTCTTTAATGTGGAGGCCCCATGTTAGCCTTTTGTCAAATTTTACTCCCAAATATGTGGGGTTATCCTCTTTTGGAAGGATCAACCTGTTCTGGCTTTGTGGAAAGAGAGAATAAAGTTGAGACGGTTTTGGTCTGGTTTATTGTGACTCCCCAAGAGTCTGTCCATTTCTTAACTGTATTTATAGCTTCCTACATTCTTGTTTTAGTTGTTCCTATGTGTTCAGATTGAGTCCATATGGCCAGGTCATCTGCGTGTAGCGCCTTGTGAATGTGAGTCATGAACTGTTTTGTGAGGTCATTGCTGAAAAGAATAAACAGGGTAGGAGATATGACACCTCCCTGGGGGACACCTTCTTGTAACCTGACCAGCTTACTCTTGTAATTTTCCAGTCTGACTCTTGCACAGCGTCTGTAAAGGAAGTCTCTAATCCAGGCTAACATATGCCCTTTTATCCTTTAGTGTGCTAGTTTTAGCAACAGTCCTTTCATCCACACCCTATCGAAGGCTTTGGTCCGGTCGAATAAAGTAGCCATCAGTTTGTATTTCTTTCTGGAAAGCATCTTCAATTTCCTGTGCGAGATAAGGTGATGGTGATCAAGGTATATGGTGCTAGACCTTTATAAAGGAAAAATAAACATCGATAAATATGCTTTATCAGGATGTTCAGAAAAGATGGACTGGCTCCATCAAGAAGTTCAACGAAGACGATGGATATAGTAAAGTATACACTTAGATTTTTAATATTTCTGAGTTGTCCGATGTTACATTACAGATACACTTTTAATTTAATTTTGTTTGTGTGTGTCTTGGTTAATTTCTTTTACTCTATCTTTTCTAAGTGAAGTTAATGGTTAGTTATTATTTATTTTTTTTTTATTTTTTTTTTTTTTTTGTCTTTTTTCTAATTTTTTGTTTGTTTGTTGGGTAGCCTTTTCGCTCACTTTTTAGGGCTTATTCTTTTTCTTTAATTGTTTGCGCTATTGGTTTTCTTGGATAAAGAGGGGAGGGAGAAGGGGGGTAATTTGATTAGAATTACATACAGATAGACAAAAACTGATACATTTTATGTTATATATAGGAACAAACTTAGAAAACCTGTTTTCGTAGGATGGTATTTATGACTGCGTAGTTCCAAAGGTTACAACAGAAGGGTGAAATCAAGACCATATGGTCCTAGGCCATGTGTAGAAAACAAAAATATATAATCGATAATTAAAGTAAATTAATTTCTAATTATATATGTGGTTTTAGTGCAATGTTGTCGGGGCAAAACCGGATATTAATTTGCCGTGTTTAATAACGTGATGTCGGGTAATTTGCATATTATAATTTATAAAGTCTGTTGAGTAAGTCTTTGTCAGTTAACACTAGTGCAAGGGAGAAGAGTCTTTTCTATTTGTCCACTAACAGAATGGTTATAATTAGGTTGTTAAAACCTGTATTCAGATACGTTTGTTGCAAGGATTTATATTTTTGTCTTTTGTTGGGTCAGTTTCTTTTAAGCCGTACTAATGTAGAGCTTGGCAACTCTTTAAAATATCGAATATTTGTCAGAGATTTATATAATCTGTCATCATTTTTCACAGTAGCATTTTTTCGCACATCTTCTAAAAATTGTTACACCTTTACAGTTTTTCTTTCACATTATGCAAAATGCAAACTATATCACTATGGGACACCTCAGCAAATTATTAGACATCCAACACCTAGTTAAGTCTGACCTCCAAACATCTTGTCGAAACTATTTACGGTCAGACACTTTTGCAACTTCTTATATCATTCTACTTGCACACTATCTCACCATGGGACACTTTTGCCACTTTTATTGTAAAGGTAAAGTGTGAAGCTTTTTCCGTGACGTACACTTTGTCGCATCATTAAACTTGTTAACATTTTTAGCTATGGGGCATCTTGTCAACTTATTTTCACTGTCAGACACATGCAACTCTCCTCCCCTCGCCAAATTTGATTAGTTTATGAAATCATTTCATTGGGTTACACATTAACTATGAAACTAACGTGCATCATTTTAATTTGGTCACGGTAAGATAAGATATCTTGTAGTTTTTTTTTTTTCTTACAGAGATCAACTTTAAAACTTTTGTTTTTACCTTTGGTGAGCTTGACAAATCTCTCATTGATGTACACTTTAAGACTCTTTTTAGACTCTTTTAGACTCTACTGACACTCCTACCTTTCTTGGCGTTACACTTGATTCGCGTCTAACTTGGAAGTCATACGTAAAAGCAGTACAGGGGAAAGCATTCAAGAAGCTTGCAGTGATGAAAATATTAGCGGGTACCACATGGGGCGCTAACTCCAGAATCCTAAAACAAGTATATACTGGAGCAGTCAGGCCAGTCATGGAATATGCATCCACTGCATGGGCTGCAGCAGCCAAGACAACAATGGTAAAACTGGACAAGGTTCAGAATATGGGATTAAGGATTGTTCTCGGAGCCATGAAAACCACCCCATCAGAGAGATAGAGAGGATAGCAGATACTGAACCACTCGAACTTAAGAAGATAATACAAAACTCTTTTACAGTATGAGAAGTTACAAAGACTTCAAAGTCACCGACTGCATTTTAAATTTCAAGAGAGAACGAAAAACAGACTGAAGCGTCAGAGCCCCAACGACCTTGCTAGAGAACTGGACAAGCAGCACCAAGATCTGTTTGAAAGAGATATAACACTGTGCGAAAAACTTAGGCCAGAACCATGGACAAGCAAGCCAGAGAAGGCAAATGTAGTCCTAAAGGTATCAGGGATCACTTCAAAAGATGCCCAGACGGAGACACAACAGAGAACCCTGGCTCTTGCTTTGCTTGAGCAAACACCTCTTGGACAAAGGTTTTCACCGACGGCTCTGCTATAGATGCAGTCAGAAAGGGGAGTTGTGGAATATACATTAAACCCCCTAGCAATAGAGCAGAAACTCTCTCTCTCTCTCTCTTTACCAGCAGGTGACATTTGCACTAACTTCAGAGCTGAGGCAACTGCTCTCCTTTCTGCAGTCTGACATCTGATCACTCAAGAACACGGAGGGCACAAAATTGTTATACTTAGTGACTCATTGTCTGTTCTCCAAGCACTATCAAGCAAAAAACAAGACAAACTAATTGCAGATCTAGGGACCAACATTGGCATACTCTCTAAGGAAGCAGAACTGGTCTTGCAGTGGATGCTAGCCCACTGTGGTATTCAAGGAAATGAGAGAGCAGATGAGTTGGCAAAAGCTGGGAGTAACCTTCCACAACCTCATCCACCATACAGCTACAAGGAAACCAAAACAGCGCTAAAGCAGTCTTTCAAGCGGGAGTGGAGAAGGCAGAATGGAGATAACAGACCAGAGAGTGACAGTATAAACAAACTCAACAGGAAAGAACAAACATCAATTTTTAGACTTCAGACTGGACACTGTGGTCTTCGAGCATACCTGTACAGGATAGGCATAAAAGAATCTGCTGCCTGTGATTGTGGGGCAGAAAGACAGACCCCTGAGCACATACTGAAGTACTGCCCTTACCTCTCCCAGCAAAGACTGTGGATCTGGCCCAGGGGATTCACATTGCGAGAGAAGCTATGGGGGACCGGTGGCGACCTTAAACGCACAATCCTATTTTTGACCCAGACGGGACTCAATGTTTAGCATGATTGATGTCGAACTCAGAAGAAGAAGAAGACTCTATTTCTCACTGTTGGTCAACTCGTAAAAATATCCCAAAAAGGTCAACTTGTAGACTTTTTACTGTCGTACATCTTTCAATTCCCCCCCCCCCCCCCCTTCCCCCATTCCTGACCATAGGTCAACCCAAAAAATATGCTCACGATAGGACTCCTTTTTAACTCTGCAACTACAAAATTTACACTGACTTAACACATTTCTTCTCACATAGGTCAACATGTCAAATCATTTCAGTATGGGTGGACTTTTCACCGCTGTCACTGATTAACATCTTAGTAGCTCCTTTACAGTCGGACATCTGTGTAAATTTGTTTAACACTTTACCCCAAGCCATTTCACGGTTGGTCAGCTCGACAATCTACCACACAAGTACTTATGCTTTTTCCCCCCAATGTCAATACATCATCGATGGAAGCATCAGTTAACGATCAAATGGGTGCTAACTCACACAAGATATTACACATGACAGACATATATATTGGTCGTTGACATGGATGATTGTCAAACCATCTTCTGCTAGTTTTTTTCCGGATGATTGTCAAACCATCTTCTGTAAGTTTTTCCTAGTAAAAGGGCAAGTTGAAAAAAAAAAAAAAAAAAAAAAGACAAATCCCAAATCATCATGACAGTTTTTACCAGCCTTGTGAGTTGTGACAGTCGTTCAGATCAAAATGGAAGCCAACATCTTTCTGTGTGTGCCCTATCACACATCCCCGAGATACCCAAAGATACGATTAATGTTTCTAGACAAGTATTAAACAATATATATGATGCTGATTTTACGACAGTGATTGCTGTTTTTTGTTTTGTTTTTTGTAAACAGTTTGGTGACCCTGTTATCTGCTTCAAACATCAGATTGTCTATAACAACTAAACGATGCTCATTCCATTGTTTCATTCCAGAAAGTTCTTTATAAAATTTAGCACCCTCGCATGTTTTCATACATCGTTTGCTATCCCCTACCTACCCCTCCCCCCTTTTTTCCCCTCTTGCTAACCATATGATTTTAACACTGCCTTTTGGACATCATATAAAAAAAAACGTGAAAGTATGTTTCCAATGGCGATCCATAATTATTAATAATACTTTAAGTCCCATACCACTATTTCTCTCTCTCTCTCTCTCTCTCTCTCTCTCTATATATATATATATATATATATATATATATATATATATATATATATATATATATATGTGTGTGTGTGTGTGTGTATGTCTATATATATATATATATATATATATATATATATATATATATATATATATATATATATATATATATCCAATCGCCCCGCCCCGAGTTAAAATTTTAACAAATCAACGTCTTATTATGGAAACACAACAGAATAGAAAACTGCAAATTAAAAGAAAAACAGGTGTGCGACAGGGATGTCTTTTTTCGCCTCTCCTATTTTTTACTGGCTATAGACTGGATTATAAAAACAGTAAATGCTAACGCCAGGAATGGAATTCAGTGGACCCCTACAAAACAGCTTGATGATCTGGACTTCGCTGATGATATTTCTCTTCTTTCCCATTCACTGAATCAGATGCAACATAAATTAAATATACTTAATGCGAGATCACAGCAGCTTGGTCTGAAAATTCATAAAGGAAAGACAAAGATAATGAGAATAAATCAAGCAAAGAGTAATGTGGTTTCACCTAATGGCATCCCACTCTAAGACGTGGAGTCGTACGCCTATTTGGACAGTAATGTAGATAAAGATGGAGGAACTGATAGAGATTTTAAAATAAGAATACAAAAGGCAAGAGGAGCTTTCATAGCACTAGGGAATTTGTGGAGGTCAAAAGAAATTTAAAGAAATACCAAACTGAACATTTTAAATTCTAATGTCAAATCAGTACTTTTGTATGGGGCGGAAACATGGAGAACAACTAAGGTAATTACTAATAAACTACAAACATTCATTAACTGGTGCCTGCCCAGAATAGAAGGAATTAAATGGTATGATAGGATAACTAATGTAGAGCTTTGGGAGAGAAATAAATAGGCTCCAGTGGACCAAGAGGTGAGGAAAAGACGCTGGCGTTGAATAGGACATACACTGAGAAAACAGGAGAACAGCATAACTAGACTGTCTTTGCATTGGAACCCACAGAGGCATAGGGATAAAAAAAGTCAAAACAAAAACACACACATGGAGAAGAGAGCTGGAGAATGAAGTTAGAAAGATGGGGAGGACATGGCGATAGCTCTAGCGAAGGATAAAACGGCTTGGCGTGTGTTGGTTGAAAGCCTATGCTCCATTGGGGGGTAGAAAGGCGGAAGAAGAAAAGAAGAAGTAATTACATGCATCTCGCTATTAAACACAATACAGTCAATTTTCTTTAGCACGACTACCTCACTGTTTATTTGACTAACCTATCGAGTTTTAATTATCCATTTTCATATTTGATTTTATTTTAATCAGCCGCTTTCACCACTGTATATATTCTTCTTTACACCCTTTTGACAAAACATCTCATTTTCTGAAGTCCCATATTTATCGATTCTCTAAAGTTTACTCTATAATTGACACATCCCATCCCTGACACTATTTGATCAATTTATCGATTTGTACATTTTTCTATTATAAAGATCTAGCACCATAAACCATGACAAAATAACTTGTTCTTTTTCCTTCGTTCGCTTGAAATAGATTGTCTACATCTGCAATGTTGTCTCTAGTATGAACTTTACTGTCCTTTGTAATTCACTCAGCAAGTTTGACTTGCACCGATGTTTCTCTTGGCCAAAAGTTTTGCCTTGATATGCTGTATTTGTGCGCAGTCTTGGAGGACATGGTCTGCTGTCTCTGATGCTAGTCCACATGTGCACATGGCTGAATCGGCGATTTTAAATCTTCTGTACATGTGGCTGCGAAGTTGATTATGTCGCCTAACAAACCGAATATAATAATGTGCTTTATCTAACAAGCCGGCACTCAACCAACTTGGCTGCGTCACCGCAAACGCCACTTTTTTTTTTCCTTCCAATCTTTACCATAAATCCAGGCGACCAACTTCGCTAGGGTTGGTGGTGCGCTGCTACCTTTGCGGAGTCTCCCTAATAATACTTTTCTATAAATGCGTAGGTTTCGAAATTGGTACCGAGAGCTGACCATTCAGCAAGCAATGTCAAACTGCTGAACATAAAATTTGCCTAGAAAAACCACAACAGCCAAACAATGCTGTGGTTGGTTCTCCAAAGTTTTGAAAAGGATACGCAAATAAAAAATATAACAAAAACAGTTAATACAGAACATACTCCCATCATTGACTCGCTAAACACCGCCTATGACCAGCCAACGCCTACTGGCTTGCTTCAATACTTTTTTATATCTGGGAGATATCGCTATCACTGACTCCACGAACTCCCACAGAGACCCATCTTGACCTAAATGTCGCTTTCATATTTTACTATATAAAAGTCTAGCACCATATACATTGACCATCAGTGATTACAAGTGACGAACCCAAACCCTCACTTAACAAGTCGAATATCACAATGCATCCCAATTAACAAATCGGCATGCCACCATCTTCTCGGCCCTTTATATGCATTCGAACCAGAACCAAATGATACATACATTGCGCTTACCATACTACCCTCGTGACAAAGGAGGGTTGCTCAAGGAGTTACTATCTCGTTCTGTAGAGAACTTGAGTTTCAAAATCTAAGCGCACTGATGTATATATACACACACACACTCACTGTTGGTAATGACAAAATGTGAGCAAGAAGTTTTTTTTAATGAACTTTGATATTAATTAGCATCATTCGGCGAGGCACATGATAATACTAAGCATCACACATAGATGCATTTTCACATTTAATCCTCAACATTAAACTATAATGTATAATGAGGTATTAATGTGATAATAATATATTCAGGGGTGGTAGATTTCCTATTGGATTGACCATATCACTGTTTTAAGGACATACAACATCTGCTTAACGAAAGAGATGACTTTGGCTGCACTCCGCTACATTATGCTTCTAAAGAGGGTCATCTGTTTGCTCTGGATGATCTTATCAAGATGGGCGCAGTGCTGAACTTGAAAGACAATCACAAACAGTCGCCATTCCACTTTGCTGCCAGGTATATATAACAGTTTATATATTGTACAATTTATACCCTGCACCCAATCTAGTTCATTTTTACAACGCTTACGTTAACTTATAATACAGTATAATGGTTGGTGGGCACAATTTAAACAATTTACGTTACGCTGATGACAACAGTCTTGACAGCACTAAGTCAGAAAGAACTACAGGAAATGATAGACATTGTAGTGTTAAAAAAAGTCAAAGTCGGGAGATGTGAACCAGTGTCATTGCACACGGTTGTAAACCATAAGTGCACTGCCACCAGTACGGACAGCTGATAAGAAACTGTCCGCCTGTGTCGCCGTCCACATAAAACTCCGTATCTACAGCAACGTTCTTCCCTTTACCCCAGAGTCTTAACTCTGGTACCTATTTCCTAGAGGCTGGGTGAACCCCGGGAACCATCCGGTTTCAAACACCGGCCGCGGGCTGCAGCGAGTCACAGCTGGATTTGAAAGCGAGCCTCCTATCGATTGCGCTGACGCGGCTGCCATATTTGTGATGTTAGAAAGTGGAAGAATTGCCTTTGTTCGAATAATGAGAAGACAGATTAAAGGTGGTATCAAAGAAACGAATTATTCCTAAATGTTTAATAAAAGGCGATGGTGTTATTTTGGAACACGTACATAAATTTAAGTATCTGGGCACATGGATAACATCAGATGGAAGATGCATAACTGAGATAAGAAACATAATAGGACAGGCAAAAACTGCATTGTATAAAATGAAGAACATCTTGTGCAGTATATCTTTGTCATTGAGAGTTAGAAAAAGAATTCTTGCTTGCTATATACATCCAGTTTTAAGATATGTCAGTGAATTCTGGACAATCGGTAGGCAGGCAAAACAATTTCTTCAAACCACAGAGATGTGGTTTTACAGAAGAATGCTTAAAATACATTGGACCGTTAAAAAGATCAACCAAGAGGTTTTGAAAGAAGCGGGAACCCGAAGATAAAATATCACAGACATCAGAAGGAGACAGTCATCGTTTTTCGGCCGGTTATGAGAAGAGGGAAAATAGCGCATGCTATGACCTTTTGAAAGATATGTGAAGGAGGGCTGGAGGAAGACAACGAGAGAAGATTATTGACAGTCTTGTTGCATGGCATGGAGGTGTGTCAGCACACGAACTGATACATGCTGTAGGAGATTCCAGATTTTGGAGAGGCACGATCGCCCACGCCAGTCGGCAAGGCATTTGATGATGATGATAATACACACCAAACATGAAGCCTTTCAAGTGAAATATACAGATTATCGTTAGCAGTCAGCAGGTCGATTTCAGAACGCACACCTGTGATTGTTGGTTTCTTGCCTCTCAGGCACATGCACTCCGACTTCCAACTATGCCCCTCTCCCCTTTTTTCCTTTAGTTAGTCCAGTCCTAGTACGACATGTCAGTTTGGGGAGGCAGTGGATCGATTCTTGTTTTCCTACACAATAGGGCCCCTGATCCCACACTGGAAGAACGAATATAATTTAGTAAACGTTATGTAACTTTGACCAGTATGTTATTGGTGGAAGTATTTTTCCCCATAAAAGAATACACAAGGCAACATGGGAATCACCAGACCATAAGACAACTAATCAAATTGACCACATATGTATTAACAAAAAGTTTAGATCTTCCCTTTACGATGTTAGGGCTTTCAGAGGTGCCGATGTATTTACTGACCATTTCCTGGTGATAAGTAAAATCAAGTTGAAACTAAAAAGATATATAACATCTTATAATCACAGAAACCAATATAATGTAGGCTTTCTCAGAGATAAAGAAATTAAGAAACAGTTCTCAGTTACGGTCTCTAATAAGTACCAGGTGTTGCAGCAGTTAGATGTCAACACAGAAGTCTGCTGGGATCAGATCAAAGGAATCTGGAATGAATCTTGCGTAGAAGTTCTTGGCAAGAAAGAAAGGAAACATAAAGTATGGATAACATCAGAAACCATGAAACTGATTGAAGATAGGAAAAGTAAAGAGGCAGAATTAAACAATAGCAAAACTAGAGCTGCTAAAGCTAGAGCTCAGGAGAATTACACAGAAGCCAACAAGGAAGTTAGGAGGCATATAAGGGCAGATAAAGTGAAATATCTAAATGATCTAGCACAAGAAGCGGAGACAGCAGCAGCAAAAGGAAACCTCAAAGAACTTTACAGTAACACAAGAAAATTAGTAGGTAAATATAGTCAGCCAACTGGATCAATCAAAAATAGTCAAGGAAAGGTACTTACTAACACTAAAGATCAAATGGACAGATGGGTTGAATATTTTGAAATGCTTCTAAATAGACCAGGCCCAGAGGTTCCCCCAGATAGCCTTTAAAAATGGAACTGGATATCAACTGTGAGATACCATCCAAAGAGGAAATTAGAAAAGCTATAAATCTTCTTAAGGAAGGAAAGGCGTCAGGCCCAGATGGTATCCCAGCTGAAGCCATCAGGACCAACATAAACACATCAACAGAATTGCTACATAGATTATTCAGTAAAGTCTGGGAGACCGAAGAAATACCAGCAGACTGGAGAGAAGGATATCTTGTGAAACTGCTCAAAAAAAGGTGATCTACAGGAGTGTGAAAACTATAGAGGAATTATGTTGCTGTCAGTTCCTTGAAAAATATTAAGTAGAATTATTTTGGAAAGATTAAAAGATGCTATTGATAAAATGCTAAGAGATGAGCAGGCAGGTTTTCGGTCTAACAGATCCTGTACTGATCAGATAGCCACATTACGTATTATAATAGAGCAAAGCATTGAACTGAACTCACCACTTTACATTGGATTTATAGACTATGAAAAAGCATTTGACAGCATTGATAGGGAATCTCTCTGGAAATTGATGGGACACTATGGAATCCCACAGAAAATTATTAACTTAGTAAAGGCAACATATAAAGACATGAAATGTCGAGTTCTTCATGAGGGAAAGCTAACAGATGCATTTGAAATAAAAACAGGTGTGCGACAGGGATGTCTTTTGTCGCCTCTCCTATTTTTACTGGCTATAGACTGGACTATGAAAACAGTAACTGCTAACATCAAGAATGGAATTCAGTGGACCCCTACAAAACAGCTTGATGATCTGGACTTCGCTGATGATATTGCCCTTCTGTCCCATTCACGGAATCAGATACAGGATAAATAAAATATACTCAATGCGAGATCACAGCAGCTTGGTCTGAAAATCCATAGAAAAAGACAAAGATAATAAGAATAAATCAGGCAAATAGTAATGTGGTTTCTCTTAATGGCACCCCACTCCAAGACGTGGAGTCGTACACCTATTTGGGCAGTAATATAGATAAAGATGGAGGAACTGATAGAGATATTAAAATAAGAATACAAAAGGCAAGAGGGGCTTTCATAGCACTAGGGAATTTGTGGAGGTCAAAAGAAATTAAAAGAAATACTAAACTAAAAATTTTTAATTCTAATGTCAAATCAGTACTATTGTATGGGGCGGAAACATGGAGAACAACGAAGGCAATTACTAATAAATTACAGACATTCATTAACTGGTGCCTGCTCAGAATAGAGGGAATAAAATGGTATGATAGAATAACTAATGTAGAACTTTGGGAGAGAACTAAACAGGCTCCAGTGGATCAGGAGGTGAGGAAAAGACGCTGGCGTTGGATAGGGCACACACTGAGAAAACAGGAGAACAGCATAACTAGAATGTCTTTGCATTGGAACCCACAGGGGCATAGGAATAAAGGAAGGCCAAAAAACACATGGAGAAGAGAGCTGGAGAATGAGGTTAGAAAGATTGGGAGGACATGGGGAGAGCTCCATGTAATAGCGAAGAATAGAACGACTTGGCGTGATTTGGTTGAGGGCCTATGCTCCATTGGGGGATAAAAAGGCAGAAGAAGAATGTAACTCTAGGGAGTCGCCGTGACGTAGTGGCCAGACGCCTGTCTGCGGATCGGAAGGTCGTGGGTTCATTCGCTAGCGGGGCCAGACTTTTTTCAAAAATGATTTTGGCCACCAGGTAGACCCAGCCTTAAGTGAGCACTATGTGCAATCCTGTAAACTAAAGGCGGCCGTCGTAATGCTGACCACATCACCCATTAAGTGTCGTTGGTCTATATAAGATAGGTCTAGCCCTATATACCTGATACGCCTAAAGGCGTGGACAAGAGTCCTTTACTTTACTTGACATGTTACCCTGCAGATACGGGCGTGTGAACACATGCAGGCGACTGCTGGACAGCATTCATGGGCCCAACATCATCAACGAGACTGACGGGGACGGCCTGACGGCTTTACACATCGCCGCACAGAACGGCCACACCAAGATCATCCAGCTGCTGTTGGAGAGGGGCGCGGTTGTCAGCAAGTAAGTGTCAGAGAAGTCAACCGTTAGGAAAAGTAAATGGCATGCTAAAGATATAGTGATAATTATGTAAAAAGCCACTCTTACGAAATGGATAAAATCAAAAGTTTCGTATTCAAGCAAAAGTAATGATTTCCTCCTCCCGCTATAGCATCAAACATATGTTGATATGCTCTTATATAACAGTAGGTACTCGGCGGCTGATATAGTTAACATACCCGGTCACTTTTACATCCCTGGGCATTTCCTGCTGGCTTTTGTAAGCTGGGTCCACTTGATAGCCGAGGTAATTGTTTTTTTAAATCTGCTATTCAGGGATTCAAACCTAAAATATTCAGGCCAGCAGGTCTCTAACCTCCAGGCATCAGTGGATCAGGGAATTAATGGTGACAGACCCAGTGGCATAAGAAGGGTAGAAAGGGTGATGTGGTGTGGGGGAGGGGAGTGCAGGTTGTAAAAGGAAATTGCAGTCGTTTTAACCTGACCATTCTACCTCACTGGGAAAATCCATATTTTTTTGTAGACCGGTGTGTTCTCAATGCGTAATGCCATATCCAACAACCAAGCAAGATGCTTTTAACTTTTCGTATCTATATTTATGTACACACAGAGTAGAACCTCCAAAGATGGTTACCCCATTATGATGACCTGGTTCTCTAATCTGACCTATGAAAAAACCCAAAGTGGAACAAAAAAGAGTATAGTCTATTGGCAATATAACCAGTCCACCCACATGTGGATTATCTCACCAACGTTATATTCCTTGTTTTCCTGAACCTTAATCACTTTAGCATAGCTCATTTGTTTGGCTCAGTGTCGTGAGCATCGAAACCCTTTAGCCTCGGTGCCACGTACATCGTTAATCTCAGGAGTATGCGGCTTTTCTGCCATCACCCAGCTCGAACACGAGACAGACCACGCATGGGGATTGTCACCTGACGTCCAACGCGCTATCAACTACGTTGGAGCACCCCCCATTTGATACACAAACTCCTGCCACCAATTACCGCCTCAGAAATCCATCCTCATGACCTAGCTACCACCGAAATATTTAAATGCATTACCGGTGGTCATTACTAAACCACAGACTGCGCTGGAGTGGATTTATGTATAAGCTAAGAAAGCTACATTTTTGGCCCTCAGAATCGGCAGGGGCCTAAAAACAATCCTATTTTGTTTTCTTAACAAATGCACTTTTGTTGTAACATATTTTACAAATATGTCCACTTAGCATCATGTGTAGAGAAAGCGACATGTTATTTAAAATAAATGTTAATGACATAGTCAATGATTTTGCACTAGGAAATCAAGGCAAAAACATGCTTTAAACTGTAAGAGTATTCATCATCAGTTCTCGTTATGCCTAGTGGCACATGAGGCTTCAGAGAGGACTTTCCATGCTTTCCTGTCCTGTGCAATCTTCAGTGCTGTTTTCCATGGCAAAGATGCTGCACTCAGGTCACTTTCTATCGTTTGTCTCCATGTTGTTTTTGGGCGCCCCTGTTTTCTCTTTCCCTCTGGTGTCCATGTGAGAGCTGTTTTGGCAGGTATATCAGAAGTCATTCTCATAACGTGGCCAAGCCATTTCCATCTCCTCTTGGTAACCATACTGTCTAAAGTTTCTTGGTTTGTGGCTTGAAGTAGTTTAGTGTCTGAGATTGTATCTGGCCAGAACATTTTGATAATTCTACGTAGACATGTGTGGTGGAAGGTGGACATCTTGTGCACATCCTTTTTGGTCATTCTCCAGCATTCCGCTCCATAGAGAAGAACTGACAAAATGATGCTCTTGTAGAGTTGGAATTTTGTTTCTCTGCAGTAATTGTTGGATTTCCAGATTTGCCTCATCCTTCCAAAAGCAGCTCTAGCTTTGTTCAGGCGTGACTGTGTGTCTTCCTCTGTCCCTCCCAGTAGGGACATCACACTGCCAAGATATGTGAAATGTTCTACTTTTTTAAGTGATTGTTTACTTATGGTCACTGGTTGTTGGTTTAGACTGTTTATCATGATCTTAGTTTTCTTCGTATTTATTCTCAGTCCCACCATTTCTGCTGTGCTGTGTAGTCTGTTACTTTTCTATTGTATATGTTCATGTTTATGTGATAGGAATGCTATATCATCTGCAAAATCAAGGTCCTCAAGCATGGTGAATGGAGTCTATCGTATGCCTCTTAATGTCCCGTCTACTGTGTTCTTTAGTATCCAATCAATCACAAGGTTGAAGAGGAGAGATGAAATAACACATCTCTGTCTTACACCTGTCTTTACTGGGAAAGATGTATTGTAATTTTTTATACTGCAGGAAAAGTCTTAATGGAAAAGTTTTAATGACATAATCAATGATTTTGCACTAGGAAATCAAGGCAAAAACATGCTTTAAACTGTAAGAGTATTACATAATTTAATTTATGTGATTTTGCAAACAATGTTTTTTTTTTCCTTTTATAAAAATTAAACGACAATATATTTTCGTTATCCATATATTTAAGATACGTACATATTAAACAGTTTTCTTAGACTAGCTGGTGTTTTATTGAAAACAGTAGGGGCTTCAGGGCTTTATATGTTAGGGCCTCATCACGTCTAAATCCTTCCCATGACCACTTCAGTTAGCTTTATTTGTTTATTTTGTTTTCCGTCATTTGCTGCGAGGCTTGAGGCATCATGTATGACAATCCTTTTGTTTAGGAAACTGGATAAACAGCAGCCTTTTCTGGGTCGATGACAGCACTAATCAGTGCACTCTATCCTGTCACATTGGCTGTTGTTTGTCTTTTTACCTATAGCCATTGAGCAGTCAGTTGCCAGTCGTCCCCATTCTATAAAAACAAAAATCATCTGTAAATGTCAAAACCCTATCCTGGAGCTTTAGTTCTGCAATCTGCCTCGCATGTACACGGAAGAGCACTGGTGAAAGTGCAGTGCCCTGTGGTAGGCCCAATGAGATATTGCATGATTCCGAAGTGCATGTAGCCAGACAAAGAGAAACACTACGTGAAAGCAGGACAGGCGTGAGCCAGTTTCTGAGCCAGGGACAAATCTATTTCTCTATGAGAGCAGACATCAAAATATAATATCTGCCTCTTTTGTTGGCAAACTCAAGATCCAGTGCTGCCACTATCGCCTCCTCTCTCTCTCTCTCTCTCTCTCTCTCTCTCTCTCTCTCTCTCTCTCTCTCTCTCTCTCTCTCTCTCTCTCTCTCTCTCTCTCTATATATATATATATATATATATATATATATATATATATATATATATAACTGTGTGTGTGTTTATAAATATATATATATACACACACACAGATAATACATTTATACATACATATATATATATCTGTGTGTGTGTGTGTGTGTGTGTGTGTATGTTTAGTAAAAAATTTACTGAACTCATTGAGAGTTTTACAAATGTCCCATCTCTTGCAGGGACCATGAAGACAATTCAGCCCTTCACCATGCTGCAAGTCAAGGCTGGACTCACAGCATGAAAATCTTGCTGGGAGTGTATCAGAACCTAAGGGATCTGCCGAACCTAGAAGGGGTAAGTACATGAAGAAAGTTGGGTGAGAGATGTTGGGGTATATTGTAATGTGTAACTGAATATGTGTGAGAGTAGATATGAATACTGAGTCTGTCGCAAAACGAGAGGGAACATTGTGTGTGTAGTGAAAAATTTTCTCCTTGATAAGTTATGTTACAAATAGAATGACGTCATATAATAAATGTGAATGAGAATTTAAATGTAACGAGTGCTAAGCCGAGATGCACTGGGAAAATGTTGGCCAAATGAAACCCATGTGAATCGGAGAACATGAGAAAGTCGTATGGGGCATAATTATAATGTGGGCGTTAGAAGATAATATAATGCATTAGAAAGAGCATGTCGACAGTCTCTTTTGGGCCAAGAAAATGAATGCATGGAAAGCGGAGAAATTTTTGTTGTATCCAGTGTGCGTATGATATGTTTGCAGAGTTTCTAACGCTTACTTGGCCAGGCAGCAAAGACGGACGGGAAATCGTCGGCCAGTTGATTGTGTTCGTCACCGTCATGGAGAGTAGTTGTTTGTGTTATATTGTTTTTGTGGACTGGTCTAATTTAGTTTCCATCAATAAAGGCAATGTTGACATTAGTTTTGAATTGACTTTAGATATCAGTACCTAGACATGTACTTCATCATGTACCGGCTGAAGAAACAGCGAGTGGAGAATAAAGAGTGAAACCGTATTGTATAGTTCACTGTCGTCCATTTTTACTCGTGGTGTTGATATCTGTGGGTGAAAGCGGTGTCTGCGAGTGACTTGAGCCAGAGTGAATAAAAACCAGAGTCATTGCAGTGTGAATACTGGCTGCATATTTTTATATTCTCGCTGACACACTATTAGTGAGCTGGTCGACCTAAATTTGGACAACTTAGTATCTGAAACATATTCTAGTGACTATTTATGTTAAGCTAACAAAAGACTTCATGCGATCTAAAAGAACAATGTTCCCAACAATATGAGTTCATGTTTTTCTGTTTTTTCTCAATTTGTTTTCTTGTGCAATGCCGTGTGGAGTTGAGGTATAGGGGCGGAAGAATGCCCGATTTTGTGTGTATAAATGGAGGCGGGCTAAAGAGAAGGATGGACTGATAGGGGTTCTATAAATTCTATTATTCTCCCTGTCCATCGTTACCGCGGTAAGACTCTCTTTCAATTTCTGCTGTGTTTTGGATTTTCTCACCTGCTTAGCCTTCACCGGCTGTAAATCCAGGCCAGGAACTCTTGCTGTTCGTCCACTTTTGGACTGTAGTCCAGTTCCAGGACTAGAGTTTTGGGTGCACATCAATTTTAATAATCCTGTTTACTTGTGTGCAGACTACCACGTGATTGCTGGCCTCTCCGACAGATCTTTGACGTCAAAAGAAGTCTCTATAGTCTGTAAACTTCAAACTATATCCGTTAGGCACTAAAGGTCGCCTTAGATTTCGCCGTTAAGGAGTGCAGGAATGCGGGCGTGCAGAAGTGCAAGAATGTGGGAGTGCATTAGTGCAGGAATGCAGGAATGTGGGAATGCAGGAGTGCATTAGTGCAGGAATGTGGGAGTGCAGGAGTGCATTAGTGCAGGAATGTGGGAGTGCAGGAGTGCATTAGTGCAGGAATGCAGGAATGTGGGAGTGCAGGAGTGCATTAGTGCAGGAATCCAGGAATGTGGGAGTGCAGGAATGCGGGAGTGCATTAGTCTAGGAATGCGGGAGTGCATTAGTGCAGGAATGCGGGAGTGCATTAGTGTAGGAATGCGGGAGTGCATTAGTGCAGGAATGCGGGAGTGCATTAGTCTAGGAATGCGGGAGTGCATTAGTGCAGGAATGCGGGAGTACTTTAGTGCAGGAATGCGGGAGTGCATTAGTGCTGGAATGCGGCAGTGCATTAGTCTAGGAATGCGGGAGTGCATTAGTGCAGGAATGCGGGAGTGCATTAGTCTAGGAATGCGGGATTGCATTAGTGCAGGAATGCGGAAGTGCATTAGTGCGGGAGTGCATTAGTGCAGGAATGCAGGAATGCGGGAGTGCATTAGTGCAGGAATGCGGGAGTGCATTAGTGCGGGAATGCAGGAATGCGGGAGTGCATTATTGCAGGAATGCGAGAGTGCATTAGTGCAGGAATGCGGGAGTGCATTAGTGCAGGAATGCGGGAGTGCATTAGTGCAGGAATGCGAGAGTGCATTAGTGCAGGCATGCGGGAGTGCATTAGTGCAGGAATGCGAGAGTGCATTAGTGCAGGAATGCGGGAGTGCATTATTGCAGGAATGCGAGAGTGCATTAGTGCAGGAATGCGGGAGTGCATTAGTGCAGGAATGCGGGAGTGCAGCTTGCACCCGGGTTGTGTAACATTGGCAGCGATGGGCTACCTGCAGCGCAGCCGGTAGACATGTAGTCGATGCTAGAATATAAAGGACAAACAATAGGAATAAACTCACAAGGAGCAAGTACAGCAGGGATCTACCAGTCGTCAGTAGAAATTATCCTGGTCGACAAGCGTTTCGGCCCACGATTCCTAGACACTTTCGGAGGTGGGCCCACCTGATTTCATGAAGCTGAGGGCTGGTACCCTGCTGCACGAAATTACCGGATGGTGTTTTTCTTTCGGATAGGGTCAAGACGACTTGGTGGTTTGCAGAAGGTACTGTGAGATAAGAAGTCGTCGCGGCAGCCTAATTAAAGCAGTCAGCATACCTGGACGACCGAGCGACAAGCTTACGATTGGTTTACCGGACACATGTTGGACTTTAATTAGCATGTGGCAGAGGATCACTGGCAGACAATTCGGACACGATGGACTTTCAAGGGGTGAGAAACCCTTTTACGCTAGACACCCGGACCAGCTCACCGAGGCCCGTCCCCTACGTTGTTGCGTTGCGTCCAAAGCCAGCTCGAGGCCCTTTCGGCTACCTCGCCCAGTTTTTTGAGTGTTCGTTTCCGCGCAATCCTAGTTCTTTAACCACATTGTAGAGCGAAGTGGAAACGAAGCCTCTCGCTCCCACTTCGACGGCAAACACCCGTACCGTGTACGCCTCGTTTCTCCTCAGACCAGCTGCTAAATCACTGTATTTCTCGAGCTTATACATGTGATTCTCTTCCATACGCGACTCATACGGGACAGTCAGCTCAATCAGGATGAGCTGCCGTCTTGCGCAGAGTGAAGAACTATGTCAGGTCGCAGGTCGGTCTTACGGATTAACTCAGGGTACCTTTCATGGCCCGGCAGATCAACCGCCAGTAACCAGTCCCTCGCAGAGTCTAGCACAGATGGAGCGAATGCGTTTTGGTTGACCTTACCTTTTGGAACCTGCCCAGCCTTGAGGAAACGAATGGGGACGATGGTAGAACAGGCTCTGGCGTTAGCCCTCATTCTAGCCTGGTCAACAACGGCTGCTAACTCTTTTAGCACCTTGTTGTGGCGCCAGGTATATCGGCCTTGACCTAGGGCTTTCCTGCACGCGGACAGGACGTGTTCAAGAGTCTGCTTCGCTGTACACAACGGGCAAGTCGGATAGTTAGTCGCAGACTATTTAACCATGTTAACACCGGAAGGTAATACAACGTACGCCGAACGAACGATAAAGCTCAGTCGCAGCGGGGTCATCCGCCAGATCTCACCCCATGTGAGTATTCTTGGCAATGCGCTCTCCAGGCTGACCCAATGGCCCTGCTGCGACTGCTGGGCTGCTTTCTGAACCCGAACCTTGTTTTCGTTGTCCCTCACCATTTGTATTACCATGTCTCAATATATAATGTTGAACCTAACGCACTGATGTTGATTCCATCAAATTTAAACTGTAAACCTTTTAAATTTTTTTTTAGTTGTATATTTTATGACTTTTTTAAAGTACATTATCACTTGGTACAAAAGGAACGACACCTCTGTCAAGAGCAAGATAGATGTTGTACTTATTGGTGTATTTCAATGTATGTCTTGCAAATTATTTACCGAACTGTTTTTTGAAAGGAAACTGCCCTTCATGTTGCGGCTAGGAATGGCAAAGTGTCGGCTGTGAGCCTGCTGTTGACGCTTGGTGCCCGGATTCATCGAAACAAAGATGGGGCTGCATTTTTTGACTACGTCATACAGATGAAGCATGCAGATGTTGCAGTGGAAGTTGTCAGCCATGACAGGTACCCCAATCGTTTGTGCTGTTCATGCCAATGCTTACCTTGACACAAACTTTACGGTCCCATATATGCAGATGATGATGTCTTTTGGACTGGACTGTTGATCTAATAGCGCTCTTTTCAATTCTCAGATGTGTTGTGTTTCCTTTATTCCTTGGTTCATACAGTGTTTGTCCTGAAAGCAATTTGTCAAGCGCTATAGTTGTGCGCATTCGTCGTGGGTAGGGAAATATGGGGCTGGGTGGGGTGGTGGAGTAAGAGAAAGGTGTAAGCATTGCAACCAGTCCTAGTTGTCGACATGCATGTATCTATTGGTTTATCTCTTTCAGTGTTACACCTTCTTTATCTATTGGTTTATCTCTTTTAGTGTTATACATCCTTTATCTATTGGTTTATCTCTTTCAGTGTTACACCTCCTTTATCTATTGGTTTTTCTCTTTCAGTGTTACACCTCCTTTATCTATTGGTTTATCTCTTTCAGTGTTACACCTCCTTTATCTATTGGTTTTTCTCTTTCAGTGTTACACCTCCATAATCTGTTGCTTCATCTCTTTCAGTGTTACACCTCCTTTATCTGTTTGTTCATCTCTTTCAGTGTTACACCTCCTGTATCTATTGGTTTATCTCTTTCAGTGTTACACCTCCGTAATCTGTTGGTTTATCTCTTTCAGTGTTACACCTCCTTTATCTGTTAGTTCATCTCTGTCAGTGATTAACCTCCTTTATCTGTTGGTTCATCTCTTTCAGTGGTATACCTCATTTATCAATTGGTTTGTTTCACTTATTGTTAAAACTCCTTTTAGAGTGACCATTTGGTTTATATACACAGTCTTTTGTTTATTGTATCACATGTCTTAATATTTACTTCCCTGTTTTTCTTGGTTTATCTCTCTCGGATTTTTACCCCTTCTGTCTACTGGTTCACTTCTTTTAGTGTCATAACTCCTTTATCTATTGGTTCATATCTCCTAGTGGTATACCTCAATAATATATTGATTAATAACTCTCAGTGTTTTATATTGATTAATAACTCTCAGTGTTTCACCATGTGTATCCCTTGGCTCATACCTCTCATTGTTATACCTTCTGTATCCATTGGTTCATGCCTCTCACTGTTATACTTTCTGTTTCCATTGGTTCCTCTCAGTGCTACATCTCCTTAAACACTAACCACTTGGTTTATATCTTTCAGTATTATACTTTTTTAATAGGCTGACTCATTTCTCGTAATATTAACACACCTTTATCATCTCTCTCGGTGTTATACATTCTATATACTGTTTATCCTTTTTCATATCTATCATGGTATACCCCATTTTACCCTGTGTTAATATAGATCGATGTTATACACCCATCACACTGTGGTGTATATTTCTCAGTGTTAAACCTCCTTCATCCCTGTGTTCCTAAATCTCGCTGGTAAAACACATTTATCCGTGGTTCATTTCTGTCAATGTTAAATCTTCTTTATCTCTTGTTTCCAGCTGACTAGCTGGCATATAATGTACCAATGCAAACTGAAAGAAGCAACTATTGAGCTGATATCATCAGAACTGTAAGGACAAAGTTGGGCGATAATGTTGAATCTCTCACGCTTACACGATTGCTGGACCGATGAGTTAAGCAAGCTGGAGCATGCCTATGCTGTCTCTGAGGTAAAGACAGGAGATAATATAATAAACTCCTTGTGGGAACAATCACTAGAGCTACCTGGGAGTGGCTGCTGCATTACAGGACTGTATACGCATGAGAAAGCCCAATGTGCAAAGACGTTGATTGTGATAACAACAAATCCTTTGTTTTATATCTCTCAATTTTACGCCTCCATTACCAAAATGCAATTGTGGTTTATGTGTCAGTGTTTTAACGCCCTAATTCCTTTTAGTTTCTCTCTTTTGTATTTATCTTTCACATATATGCTCATTTATGCATTAATATAGGTCCTTCTTCTCCTATAACTCACATTTATTCCTCGTTATATATATCCCAATGTTACATGCAGGACACACGCCTTTATCCCTGATCCGTTTATATATGTCAATACATAGTCCTAAATCCCCAGGTTTATATCATATTGTTATTCGGTGTTATTCCTCCTGTATCCCTGACCCATACCTCTCAGTGCTGTAGGCTCACCCTCTTGATCCCTAGGATCATATTTCTGAATATAGTGGGCCTCCTCAACACCCCTCCCTCTTCTCCTTTTCTTTCCACCTCACTGATTTTGTGGTAATATCCATATATGTAATGCTTCGTCTATGTAACGAATCACATATTTAGATTTATTATAAAAAAGTAAATAACTTAGAATGATGTGCACGTGTTAAATACATTAAGCAACTAATTATCTGACAATTGAAAGCTTACCATATATATATATATATATATATATATATATATATATATATATATATATATATATATATATATATATATATACAATAGGTGGTTTACTATCCCTGCAAAGCTTATTCACAGAAAACCTATCCAGAAATGAATATTTAATATACTTCTTCCATCTGTGCCAAGTCAGCCTACACATAGAAGTGATGCCTATAACATTGCAATGATACGACCGTTAGCCTATAAATATTTTTCTGTTGTGGTTGCATGATTGCAACTCCAAAATAGTTTTAGCCTAAACAAGACTTTGATGCTGGTATTATTGCAACTCTAAGATAGTAAGCCTTCACAGAATGTTGAAACTTGCATCTTTGCGACTTTAGGATAGATAGCCTACACAAAATGTTGATCCCTGCATGACTGCAACTCTAAGATAGTGAGCCTACAGGAAATTGTGATGCCATTCCTTTGTGTTCTAGGTTGGATAGTTATCATATAGTTTCTTGTACTTCTATTCAACTCTCATGTAATAAAACGCATTTGCCTGTCTCCAGGTGGGAAGAAGTTCTGCAGTGTCCGTCTGTTCTTTATGGGAGTTACATTTTGGGTTTGATCCAGCACCTTCCAGCGGTATGCATTGTAAGTCCATTAATTTACAGCAACAACAAACAACAACAATCCTCAAAAATAATTTACATATTAAAAAATAAAATGTCCCTTACTCTCTTTATTGCAGCGCTTCTCCCTTAACCATTCCAGTAACTCATTCTGGAAAGGAGTGGGGGGGGGGGGGATGGGGGGGGGGAGGGGGAGTTGTATCCCTAACATGGCCACTAATTAGGGAAGTTTCCTTTAAAGTCAGAGTGCCTGAGAGGCAAGGAACCAACAGTCTGCATACAAATAAGTCAAATCTGTAAACCAAAGGATGTGTACGCACACCTCAGGATCTGGAACAAGGCCATAGTCCAAAAATGGACGAATCACCCGAAATTTATTCAAGGCCAGTGAAAGCTAAGATGAGAAGATAACCCCTTTTAAGACGGTGAAGGACATGGAAGATAGGGGTGGGTGGAGACAGTGAAGGACATGGAAGATAGGGGTGGGTGGAGACAGTGAAGGACATGGAAGATAGGGGTGGGTGGAGACAGTGAAGGACTAGGAAGATATGGGTGGGTGGAGACGGCGAAGGACATGGAAGATATGGGTGGGTGGAGACGGTGAAGGACATGAAAGATATGGGTGGGTGGAGACGGTGAAGGACATGGAAGAAAGGGGTGGGTGGAGACGGTGAAGGACATGGAAGATAGGGGTGGGGTGGAGACGGTGAAGGACATGGAAGATAAGGGTGGGGTGAAGACGGTGAAGGACATGGAAGATAGGGGTGGGGTGGAGACAGTGAAGGACATGGAAGATAGGGGTGGGGTGGAGACGGTGAAGGACTAGGAAGATAGGGGTGGGGTGGAGACAGTGAAGGACATGGAAGATAGGGGTGGGGTGGAGACAGTGAAGGACATGGAAGATAGGGGTGGGGTGGAGACGGTGAAGGACTAGGAAGATAGGGGTGGGGTGGAGACAGTGAAGGACATGGAATATAGGGGTGGGGTGGAGACAGTGAAGGACTAGGAAGATATGGGTGGGTGGAGACGGCGAAGGACATGGAAGATATGGGTGGGTGGAGACGGTGAAGGACATGGAAGATAGGGGTGGGTGGAGACGGTGAAGGACATGGAAGATAGGGGTGGAGTGGAGACGGTGAAGGACTAGGAAGATAGGGGTGGGGTGGAGACAGTGAAGGACTAGGAAGATAGGGGTGGGGTGGAGACAGTGAAGGACATGGAAGATAGGGGTGGGTGGAGACAGTGAAGGACATGGAAGATAGGGGTGGGTGGAGACAGTGAAGGACATGGAAGACAGGGGTGGGGTGGAGACAGTGAAGGACTAGGAAGATAGGGGTGGGGTGGAGACAGTGAAGGACTAAGAAGATAGGGGTGGGGTGGAGACAGTGAAGGACTAAGAAGATAGGGGTGGGTGGAGACAGTGAAGGACATGGAAGATAGGGGTGGGGTGGAGACAGTGAAGGACTAAGAAGATAGGGGTGGGGTAGAGACAGTGAAGGACATGGAAGATAGGGGTGGGGTTGAGACGGGGATACGTTTCAGGGAGTGTTGTTATTTAGTATGAGGATTTGGGGCTAGAGAAATATCAGCCTTCACGAACCTAAAGTTTTTAATAATTTATCCATGCAAAGTCTCAGATCAGGAGCATGCTCATGGTTTCATTGCACAGGGCATACGGACATACAAGATAAGGATAGAATGGCTGCTGCGACTCCTCAGGACGGCGAGCTACTTTGTGGTAAGATGAACACGGTGGAGGCTGTCTGGGATCAAGTGGACAGTTCAACGGAACAGAGCATCCATGTTTGGAGAGGATGATTAGGCAGGCAGTGAGCAGAGGGTATTTTCGAAGAATGAGGCAAATCTGGAAATGCAAACGTTACTGCAGACGAACAAAACTCTGAGTACAACAGCTCCATTTTACCAGTTCTTCTCTGTGGCGAAGAACCCTCGAGAATGACAAAAAAAAAAAGGATGTGCACAAGCTATACACCATCCACCACACATTTTTACGTAGAATTATAAACATGTTTGGCCAGATGCAATCTCAAACACTAAACTACTTTAAATCACAAACCAAAAAACTTTAGACAGTATGATAACCCAGGGTGAAAATAACTTAGTCACGTTATCAAAATGAATCGTGATATACCTGCCAAAACAGCTCTCACTTGGATACCAGACGGAAAGAGAAAGAGGGAGCGCCCAAAAACAACATGGAGACGAACGATAAAAAGTGAACTAAGTGCTGCCTCACTGACATGGAAAACAGGACTGAAGATTGCACATGACAGGAAGGCATGGAAAGTCCTTTCTGAAACCTCATGCGCCTCTAAGCATACAGAGAACTGAGGTGCAGTAGATCTGGCCAAGATTCAGTGCTCGGGACGAAAGACAGGCTGCAACTAGAAACCACAGCGCCGGATCTTTTCATTAGAAAATGATGAAAAAGAAAAAAAGAAAGAAAGAAAGAAAGCACTGTGGAAATATGCATAATGCAGTGATATTATTTTTTTTTTTTTAATTAATGCATTCAATCATTCATAGTTGATTTTTGGCTTGTCGCATACACAGAATGTTTTGGACAGATGCCAAGTTCAATCTGCTGACGACCACAGAAGCAGTAAATATCACGTAAGTCTGCTCCATACATGCACACACTCGCATGGTTTGTGTTTATGAAATGTTTGACTGATTTCTTTGAAAAAACTATTACTTTGTTTCCCCGTGTGGGTTCAGGGGACCTATTATGGGGGAAAACAAGAACAGACCCACCGCCGACTCAAAAGCATGTCGTAAGAGTCGAATAATTGGGATCTTCTTTTGAAGTCGGAGTGATTCTGCCTGAGAGGGAAGGAACCAACAGTCTGCATTCAGATAAATCAGATCTGTAAAACCGATGCACACGCAACACTCAGGTTCAGGAGCAGGACTGCCGTCCAGAAGTGAACGAACAACCAGAACTTTCCGCCAGAGTGTGCAGCTGGTGAACACGAAGAAGAGGAAGACTGCTACTTTGTGAAGTACCGTAATTATTTGCTCACCAGCGACGTCTCGGAATAACATTACTAGTCTCATACGTTGTCTCTGTAATCTGCATTAGACTGAAGATATGATGAAAATCAAATTGTCCTTCTTTCTTTCCCAAGACATTTCCCAGTTGCCGATATTCGCGAAGTCAATTTAGGAATCATGCTCAATTATTTTCAAACATCTCTCCGGTGAACATTGATTAAAAGACCTTTGCACTGACAGGCACTGCACCAACACTGTTTTTATTGACACCTTTCTGTCTTTAATGAGGATAGTGTTATAGTGTGCTATATGGAGGCATGTGACTCATAGCCAATGACGAGGACAAGCGTCACTGGCAAGAACCACCCTCGTTAAAAGTGTTTCACAATTAGAGCAGATATGCCAGAACCCTTTTACTATCATACATATTTAGTGTGCTTCTACTCTGAGGCTTAGCTCTCAGCCTTTCAGCAATCATGTTTCCTTTAATCCCATTCCATCAATTTGTCCCCTTCATGATGTGACACATAGATGTCTTCTTTCTCATGTGGGTAGTTAGTCCTCTTGATAGATTCATTTCTATCTTTAAAAACACTTTAAAAAAGCAAATTATTGATATAAAATAAATGTCAGGTATGTTTCGAAAAGCAAGCAAGCTTCACCATGACCACGTTTCCCTTCTTTTGCCAGTTAGCATATACACTATAAATATAGCACCACATCTGATACGTCACTATGGTGACTTCATTGTTTACATACTTTTTCAGTTGCCAAATGGCACAGCACTCACATGTATTCGCTATGATAAACTGTCATGATTTTACGTGAGAATTACCTAAGTTCTGTTGGCTGAATGGTCGGCATTGAAGTAGTACAATAAAAACAACATACTCTTTCACCGTCACGGTCCATGACGAGAAAAACTGAATGAAAATCGTGGAATGACAGAAACAAACAAGGCGAAAGTCTTCGAGACAAATCAAACCCAGTGAACAGCAAACATTTTTAAACAGATTAAAAGAACATGGGGAAAACAGACAATATTGATGAAACAAGTGACAAGGAAAGACAAAGCCATAAATAGACGGATGGTTTATCCACATGGATGGAGAGGGAAAGAAAGAATGGGGGAGGGGGCAAGAGCTAATGCTGACGTGTGATTATGGTGACTATTTGGGATGACGTCCGATGACGTCTTGTGCCCATCGCGAGAATACATGATAATGGTGCTAATGATTAAGATTTAAAGAGACGTATACCCCTAAACTGTGTTTCGATTTCATGGATTCCATCTATGTATCTTCTTCTTGCCGTTTTACAAAATATGTTCGCCAATTATGTCCTGGTTTTCGAACTGTCTTAGTAATGATGTCTGCCGGTCTGCTATTTCTAATAAGTTTTAAGGTTGCAATCTGTCTCAAGGACTGCCTCGTTCATTCTGTTTTCAGTGTTGATGATAGTTTTGCGTTTGTCTGAGAAGCAGCTTGCATTAGATTTTTTTTTTTTTTAACAAATTTTTCAAACCCTTACAGTCATAGTTTTGAATTACAACTATTGTTTTGATTGAACTGATTTTAGATAACTTATAACTTCAAGTTTTTGGAGCCAAGTCATGTGTCGATACCGGTAAACGATACTAACCAAGAAATTGATGAATATTCCCCAATGATGTCTCTAAATGTAAGTACCATTTTGTTAACACAATAATATTGTTGTGTATGATCGTTTAAATAAAGCAGTCAAATGTAGTGGAGCTTACAAGACATGAAATTAGGGCTGATGAGTGGATTAACAAAAAATGGTTGATGGCGACTGTAACTTCCGAGCAAGTTATCAAAACTGAATATTCGGTAGTTAAAACTGGTGACAGCGGTGTCAAAAGGGACAAGCAGTATCTAGTTATGTAAGCAAAAGGATGACGTTGTGTATCCTTTACTCCTATTATAATCACGTGGCTAATCTTAGACTTCCATTGGTGAAATGTGTAATGTAATAAAAACACGTTGATTTATGTATTTCGTTTGAAAGTTTTCCTGTTTTGTGCTCCATTATTCAGTTATTCAAACTATGAAGTTAGGCATCAAATGATTGAGCCACGCTCAACCCTTTCACGGCTGCAAGAGTGTTGAACACCTGGTGTCCCAAAGTGCCAGCATTCGAATCAGAATCCGCCCGGCTCCGGGCACTAATCCCACAAACCCCTTTTAACCTTTAGGTTAAATTAGACCCCCATTCGACAACCGGGTGGGACTTTGAAAAAAAGAAAAATTGCGTCCTGTAGTGGGAGGGAATTAATTATGAGGCCTCTGATGAGACGTGTCAAAAAATACTTTGTGCGATACATTGTAGGTATTCCTTTATTTTAAATAGAAAAGGTAAAATTTAAAAAAATAAAAAATAAAAAACAAGACAAATTAAGCAATACAGCAATATTAAAATACATTACAAAAAAAAAAAAAAAAAAAAAAAAATAACCAAGTTGAAAATAAGGGAGCAAAATGTATTCCGTACATTGATAGTAAGATGATTGTCTTCCTGCAGGCCATGGTAAAAAACAACAGGGTTGACTGCCTTTCGCATCCAGTGTGCATAACGTTCTTGCAGGTCAAATGGTAAGTGGCTATAAATGCATAATATAAATATAAGGTCCTCTTCATAACTTCATTTCTGTCTTTGAAATAGCTAAAAAGCATATTACTTATATAAAATAAATACCATGTATATATGGAAAACCAAACACGCTGTCTATTTCTGCGTCAACATGTCTGTGTTTTAGTTTTCCTTTTGCTGTTAATGTCCACGTTTAGGACTGGTAACACACTGTTGGTGAGAATACTTTATGTTAAAGTACTCATTTGGTACAATTTGTTACATGTTTGTTCGGCAAAATTAGTGCTACCTCTCGAATGATTTGTTTTGCCCAAGTCCGAATTCTTTAACTACTAAAACATATAATTATACTATTATTTAATAATTAGTAAACAAGCACAATCAGTATGAAATTGATATGTGCAATACTTTTTTCACCCAGAGTAGTTTTCTTAACAGTACTTCTAGCACTACTAAATATGTATCCTCAAGGTACAAACAGCACAAACACATTTGTCCAGTTTCATCTTGTTGGACGAAATCAATTCCTTATCATTGCGAATTTTTTGGTAACAAATATGCATAGGAAGTGGGTGAACAACCAGAAGTTTCCGCAAGAGTTTAAAGGTAGTGTTTGCAAAGCAAAGCAAAAAAGCCAGTTTACAAAAATTAACACAGACCGAACAACTGCAAATATGCATAAGAAGTCGGTGAGCAACCAGAAGTTTCCACAACAGTTTACATCCAGTGTTTGGGAAGCAAAGCAAAAGCCAGTTTACAAAAATTAACACAGACCGTTCAACTGCAAATATGCAAAAGAAGTGGATGAACTACCAGAAGTTTTCGCAAGAGTTTACAGACAGTGTTCACGAAGCAAAGCAAAAGCCAGTTTACAAAAATTAACAGTCCGTACAACTGCAAATATGCAAAAGAAGTCGATGAACTACCAGAAGTTTCCGCAAGAGTTTACAGCCAGTGTTTGCGAAGCAAAGCGAAAGCCAGTTTACAAAAATTAACACAGACCGGAGAACTGCAAATATGCAAAAGAAGTGGATAAACTACTAGAAGTTTCCGTAAGAGTTTACAGCCAGTGTACGCGAAGCATAACTCAAATGGTTAAGGATTAATATTATTAGTGTACTGCTACAACATATAATTATACTGTTAGTCAACAATTAGTAAAGAGGCAAAGAGTGACTTGCTGTGAGAGGTTAGTTAGTAAATTAAATATTATTTTCATCCACATACCTAGAGCTCCGAAATATCTTGACACAATTTATCCACAGTGTGGTTGCACCATTTATGCACAGTCAATATGAAAGCAATAGTTTTCTTCAAACACAAGATAGTTTGCACCTGACAACTGTCGATATTCTCTAGATATGGCTTCTAAATTGCATGTTTGTATTATCCCTAAAAGTAAGATTTCTACATTTAAAGTTGAAAAGTAATAAACAGCCAGTTCCTGAAAATCCGAACTACTGACTAGAAACAGTGACACACACATCACAACACTACTGTCTCCCGTGAATTACAATTAAAATTGCTGTAATCTAACAGCTTGTATGTCCACTTTACAATATCCGCTTGTCGATTTGTAATACGAATACAATCATAACACAGAAGTTTGTAAGCATATTATATTGTCACACAATGCAACATGGAAACGCTTCAAGTAACCTATTTTCGAGGGGACTCAGCCAAAATGTATGGTGACTCAGTTGTTAGGCATTATTAGAGAAGGCAGTGGTTAAATATGCACATTTCGTGTTTTCTCAATTTGTTGACGGTTGTCCCGGTCGAATGCTTTTTTTTTTTTTTTTTGTACTTGGGAATCACCCGAACTAAATATTGACTATATTATCATGTGCCACGTCTACACAGATATGCTCTCATTGTTTGTGATCTCAGAGGATTCCATGTACATCAATACACTAATCAACTGATAAAATATTTGTAACTGACGCATAACGCCCATTTCTTTAGCTTAAATTGAATACAGGAAATGGGTTGGGAAGTAAAAGTGGCCAGAGTTATGATGTCCACACAATTTATTGAATGACACTTGATCTATAAATATACGTGTTACTTACTATATTATCACAGGGTAGAAACGTTATCATAGGGAAAGAAAAGACTACCTGAAAACTGAATGTTATGGCAGGCAGACAAGGACCTAGTTTAGCCATTGGTCCTGGAGGAACACTCCAATATTTTGACAGTGAGAGCTCTGCTCTTCTGATCCCGCATATCCTGCAGCATACTCTGTTTTAAAGATATTGGCATTACCTTTCCTTTGGAATAAACAAAGCAGACCTAATGAAGAATAGTGCTTGGCAACACATGGTCTCTACAATAAAGCTGTTTGATATGTAGTTATTTTTGTGAGTTGTGATTCATATGCCCCTCTACGGCACAAAATATGACTATTATATGGAATGAGGGAAATGTGTCAAATATCCAACTATTTTACATACTACTTTACATAACATATAATCGCACATATTACTACTTTTATTGTCTAATAATAGTTTTCTAACCCTGTTGTCGACGTGGACAGAGCCGTTGTAACGTGCCTGCTTGCTGGGTCATTGACCTTTAAATAATAATTCAGGCTAGTTTTAAAATAGACTTCTCATTTTGGCACAACCTGAAAATGAGTACTAGGAAATGTTTTAGGAAGGTAATGCGACATTTACTACTTCTCCATGATGCACTGATTATTCTATAAAATATGAGGCAGACAAACGGGACAGTACTTTACGTGCGTTCACTGACAGAGTTGCAGGGACAATACATGGACATACCCGTGGGGCTTCCAGACGCAATTGATTAGAGGGAAAGGTGGGGAAAGAGGGGGGTGGGGCGGGGGGAGGTGTCGCTCCTCTGCCCGCTAAAAAGTACGTCGTAAAATGCGACTAATGACGGGTGTTTCCTGCGAAGTTGGCGTGCATATGCCTGTGACAGAAAGAACAAACATTCTGAATACAAATAAGCCAGATCTGTAAAACGGATGTGCACGCCAAACTCCAATACCGGAACAAGGCTAAAGTCCAGAAGTGGCTGAAGGACAAAATCTTTTCTCCGAGAGTTTACAGTCAGAGAACGCATAGAAGAAGAAACAGATTATGTAGAAGAAGGTTAACTAGTTTACAACTGGCACTATCAGTATAGGAACTCTTGGTTTGGCTCTAGAGAAAAGGGACATAGAACATATAGGAAGGTCCGAGGTAGTTATGTCATATCATGATTGATTGATGGACTCACTCATTCATTCATTCATTCATTCATTCATTCATTCATTCATTCATTCATTCATTCATTCATTCATTCATTCATTCATTCATTCATTCACTAACATCGTATACACTTCTTCGAGGCTGGTGTTTACAGATATTGACCTCTTATTTACACAGGCGTCGGTACGGAATGTGGGTGTACACTGCCTATCTAGTAGTCTATATGGTGTTTCTGGCTGCTCTCACATCGTTCGTTGTCAATGAGAATTCTCTGAAGGTGAGATCATATGTTTGTAAATGGATATGTGTTATTCTTTAAATTGGCTCCATGTGTGTATGGTCGCCTTGGGTCTATCCCTCCTCCGCCCCCCCCCCCGCCCCAGCCCCAATAATCACATAAGGCACCATCAGCTCTTTTGCAACAGGCTACTCGCCATTTTCTGAATCTGCAGTTCACGAACCATGCTGGGTACAGCTGAAAAGCATACTGAATGAAATTCGCAGGTCACAGTGTCGTGCCAAGCAAACAGCCCTCGTAGCTGAGCGACAGAACTATATTCTCCTAGTCTACGTATGAAGCAAAATGCAACAACTAACTATTTTCAGAAGCAACACTTGCCATGACGGAAACTTTTGTCTATCCGCAACACTGCATCATAATGCAGCTGCTCATCGTTTGCATGTAGGCCAGACTTCGGTTTGAATCAGAGGAGATGTAGATGTGTAGAAAAGAATCGATTACTGTTTTGTGTGGGGTGGTTACATCCTTTTTGAAGAATCATTTAACCACCTTTCGAAAAAATGACACTGGTTTAATAACTTTTGGAACAACGAATTCAGAAAGGTAGACTGTGGGGTCATTTGCTATCTCTCTTTTTTTTTCTGTAGTCAAGTACGCAATGTAACAGAACAGACTGAGTGTCTAAGTCAAAAGACGGCTTTAGTAGAGGCTGACAAAGGTTCTTGACGATATTCAATGCTGAGAGGAAACATAGGCACACTTTGAAACTGACTGCAGCTGCCAGTTACCATGGAAAGTCCGAGCTGGCCACTGAGGAAGAGGGCAGACTGTGGAAATGTCCTGTTGCTGCTTGTTTTGTTATTAATAGCAACACTGACTATTGATTCATTGATTCAAAGTTTATTGGCGTTAAACAGTTTTAATATTGTTGTTTTTGTTGCTATCGATCCAGCGGCGCATGAGCTTTCACCCAATGTCATGTAGTGGAATGTGCATGTTTTCACAAGCTGTTCTTTTCCTCCGTACAAGGTGTTCCACTTGTCTGGTCTCAGAGGGAGTAACATTCTTCTTGTCTCGTTGAGTTTTGGGCACTCAATGAGTTAGCTCTTACACGTGTTTTTTGCTGTTTGTGGGATTGTCGCTGTATGTGGTTGTTCTTGTGTTGCTCCTTTCTTTGCCAGTCTGTCATCTTTGTCATTACCTGGTGTGCCGGAGTGGCCTGGAATCCACTGCATCACTATTCTGATGTTGTATGAGGTAATGAGCTGATCAGCATCCAGAATAATCTAGGCTATGCATTTACTGCCTTCCAGAGCTTAAAAGGGCAGACATTGAATCGGCGAAGGCGACAATATTTTAGGCCTTTGAAGGGTAAATATCCATTACATTCTTTAAGTTGTATACTGCAGTTTCCAGAGCAATTATTTCGGCTTCATAATTTGGACAGAAATCCTAGCATGCATCAAAAATCTCTTCAACAGATCTATCGGGATAACCAGTGTAGATTCCGTAACCTGCTTTAATCTTAGCTTTAAATGCCGATCCATCAGTATAAACATGTATCCATTCTTGGTAAAAATCAATGGTCATTAGCGATTAGTGCATAAGAGCGATTGGGTCGGACTGGTTTCTTCGTCTACCAATTTCATTCGGAATTCTGGAGCTTGAAAGCCAGTATATATTGGTAGGTTTTGTGCGACATTCTGAAGGCCTTGACGTCTTTCTGGAAGGTGGTATCTGTCCTGTATTTCATGTAAAAAAAGTAAAGTAAAGATCCATTTTCACGCCTTTCGGCGCATCGGGCATATGCGCAGAGCGTCCCATATTTTTACAGACCATCAGCACTCTGTGGGTAATGTGGTCAGCATTACGATGTACACAGTGTAAAACCGATGTGTGATTTTTTCTTTATTTGTCGTTAAACAGTTAGTGATAGGTTTTCAACAATGAAATTTTGCCATTACATCTTTCTTCTGCTGTGAAAAAAAATTCTCAAATATCTGTATCAGAATACTTGTTTCTGTTCTTTTCATCCTTAGCATTACGACTACGACGAGATGACAAATGAAACGGAGAAATACTTGTATGGAAACAACATGCAACAAGAGTATGCTCCATTCAATGTCATCTGTCTCTATATCGTTGGGATATACAGTGTTTTGAATATTATCAAAGAGTTGGCTCAGATTGTCATGCAGGTCAGTGTGTTCGTGTGGTAATATAATTTAATATACACTTTACATTCGTGTTTTTTTTTTTCTTTTTTCGTTTTTGTGAAGTGTGATTGAGCGATCGGAAATATAGTAGGCTATTCTGTACTAACAAAGGAATAATTTGTCTATAACTGTCCAGGCATGACGCACAGTTTCAGAAACCACATTGTATTTTTGTGTATTTCACATGAAATGATAAATTCAAATTGCTTTCACATATGTTTGAGTGATATATGTAGTGTGCACATGTATGCCGGCAATTATACACTTTAACCGGTATACAGATCTTTAAAAGTATATTTTACCAATCGTTCCTAGTTGGCGTTTGTGGCTTAGTGTTGGCGTATGTGGCTTAGGCGTTGTGAAAGCGCTTCGTAATGCCGAGGTGCTGGGTTCGATCCCAGCTGTGGACGGTTTGTCTTGCTTTGGTTTCGACAGTGGTACCGAGCGCTGACGGTCAGAGAGCAATGCAAACTACTGAATGTATGCATGGTTTGCCTAGAAAAACCACATCAGCCAAAAAATGCTGAGGTTGTTTCTGCAACGTCTTGAAAAGGATACGCAACTAACTTTTTTCCTATTTACTGTTTACAGTTGTATAGATGTGTATATTTGAAGTGTTTGTCCACGCGCATTTTCATGTCATTTAACGGTTGCGTTAACCTGCACAGAAACGTCGATACTTCTCGGACATCAGCAACGCCTTGGAATGGTCCCTCTACATCTCAACGTTGCTGTTTGTTGTACCATTCTTGTTTGGGATGTCTTTGCATTGGCAATGGGAGGCAGGGGCCATTGCAGTTTTCTTGGCCTGGTTCAATGGCTTGGTTTTTCTCCAGAGGTAAGTCCTGTTCTGTCAGAGCAGAAAGTGTCATTAATCATTATTGTTGTTAACATCATCTTCATCGCCGTCCAACTCCTCCTCTTCTTCCGCCCCATCATCATCTTCATCATCAACATCAAACTCCGCAGTTACTATTACTCCGTGTAATAATCTAGTCGCTGCTGTTTTCCGCTGGCTTGAAAATCAGCCTGTTCACACGTAACGTAATTGTAATTGACTCGCATGTCTAGAAAGGTGGCAAAAGGCAGGCTTCGTGCAAAGTGGCCAGCATCACTTCAGAGGTCCATGCTAGCAAGCAACCTTTCCATATTATCTCCAGAGTAAGCCAGTGTGTTGAGAAATGAGATGCCACCTAGACTTGGAGGTGATGCACCACTTCGCGGTAAGCTGAGGTATGACAAGCTAGATGTTGCGAAGACCAATATCGATTAGGATACAGCGTGAGAAGGTTATCATCAATACATTCAACATTAAGGCAAATAACTGTTTTCCATTCCTTCTGACAACTAGGTATAGACCTATATTTTATAGACCAATCAGTAGTTAGTATGTAAAATTTTCAACATCACATCGGCCGCCTATACTTCCCATGACTTTACCTGGTGTCTATTTATTTGATCCCTGGTGGACAGAAAGTCATCAATGGTGTGCCTGTAGCACATTGACAATTGACAAAGAACTACCCTGAAAATCGCTAAAACTGATTATCTTAACGTAAGGGTTCCGTCACACTCTTGTAGCGGGTCTTGCATATGAAGCTATACTCAGGTTTTTATGTTCTATTTTAACATACAAATTAGTGATAGACTCCTCGATGGCTGATGTGGTCAATATTACGCCGACCACCTTTGCTTCCAGTAAATTTACCTGGTACCTTTTTAAAGCTGGATCGACCCGGAAGCCATGGTCGTGTTTGTAAACATTAAAAAAAAAAAAAAAAAGTTTTTGGCGCAGTGAGGATTTGAACCCACCACCTTCGAATTCTGAGGAACGCGCCTGGGCTCTACATAACGCTTCCACGGGAGCTCGGATGTTTCTTATAGTGTTAACAATATAAATTGCAGGTAGGGTCAATCGAGAAATACACAGCATAACGTGATTACAGCCAGTGTAACCAACATTAAGGTAATGAACCCATTTTTCACGCCACTAGGCGTTCTGGGCATATTATGCTAGGTCTATATTTTATCTACCAACATGTCTTCATTAGATGAAGAGGTCAGTGCAGCGCCCGCCATCTATACCTCCCATATAAGGACATCAATGGAGTTACCATGGCCGAGTGGCTATACGCTCGCCGCGGATCGGAAGGACGTGGGTTCGCTCCCTGGCGAAAATGACTTTGGCTTCCAGTCGACCCAGCCTTGAGTGGATATCGGGTGCAGTCCCGGGAAGTAAAGGCGGCCGGCGTGATGCTGACCATATCACCAATCTTGTGCCGATTGGTCTATAAAAATATAGGTCTAGCCCTATATGACCTATACTCCTAAAGGCGTGGAAAAGGGTCCTTAACTTTACTGTATTGGCATCTTGTGCAATATATCTTTGTGACTGAGAGGTAGAAAAAGTATTCCTGCTTGCTACATACATCCAGTTTTAACATATGTCTGTGAATCCTGGACAATCGGTAGGCAGGCCAAACAATTTCTTGAGACCTTAGAGGTGTAGTTTTACAGAACAATGCTTAGAATACCTTGGACAGGCAAAAAGAGCAACCAAGAGGTTTTAAAGGAGGCGGGAGCCCGAAGACTGCTTATCACAGACATCAGAAGCAGACGGTCATCATTTTTCGGCAATGTTATGAGAAGAGTGAAAATATAACATTTTGTGACCACTGGAAAGATCTGTGAAAGCAGGGATAGAGGAAGACAACAAGAGAAGATTCTTGACAGTATTGTTGCATGGCATGGAGGTGTGTCGGCACACGAACTGATACATGCTGCAGGAGATCGCAGATTGTGGAGAAACATGATCACCCACGCCAGTCGGCAGGGTACCTGATGATAAAATTATGATAATGATGATGGTGATGCTGATGATGATGATGATGATGATGATAATGCTGGGTCGCCCTGGAGATACGGTTAGTAAATTTGAAAAAAAATTGGCTTGTGTCCGATTTGAACCTGCCACTTTCGGGCTCGATGCGAGCAACTTACAACACCACGACGGCTCCATATGTAACATATTCTAAAACATTTATTAGTTAAAACTTAACCATGTGTCTTGTCACCTTTCTTGCAGGTTTGATTTCTTCGGCATCTATGTCGTGATGTTTCTGGAGATTCTAAAGACCCTGCTGCAAGTGCTGTTCATCTTCTCCATTCTTATTATAGCTTTTGGCTTGTCGTTCTATATGCTGATGTTCAAAGAGGTAATTACAAATGTGTTCAACGACTCAAACGAAGAATGCACTAACATTTCGCCGTAATTTATGGCCTTGTATCTTTCACTGAAACTTGTTTTGCACAATTTATCGTCTTGTATCTTCAACTCTATCTCGTACTACATAATTTATCGCCTTGTTTCTTTTACTGTTTCTTCTACTAAACAATTTATTGTCTTGTAGTTTCACTGTAGCTTGCATTTTTTTAAATTTATCGCCTCGCTTTCCTTTAATCTCGTATTGCTCTTTTTGTTACCTTGTATCTTTCACTGTATCTCAACATCCTCCTTTGCTTGCCAATGACGATTCATAGGTCTCGCATTCGATACCCCACTCCACTCTATTACATGTAACTCTCTCGATTTCTGACAAGCAGTTCAGACCAGTATGTAGCTTCCCGTAATAATGTTATTCCCAATGTTTCCCTTAGACGTCATCTTTTTCTCAGACCGTTTGTTTCTCATTTCATTACTTGTTTTTGTAATTCTTCGCTCATTTCGTCTCAGAGTGTGCCGAATATATCCAAATATAGTCTGTTTTTCATTTCACATCTTTGTTTTTTTTTTTACCTAACAGAACTAACAGGGCTCGGAATGCTGAAAAAGAAGAAGAACAATATTATCTGCTAAATCCAGATCTTCTAGTTGTCAATTCTCTACCCCGTCAATTTCAATATTGCCTTTGCTATACATTTTTATTACCCACTTAATAGCTACTTTAAACAGCAAGGAGGATATTACAGCCTTGTTTCAGTCCATTTTTCAAACCCATAAACAAACACGCGCGTGGGCATTCATTTACACAGACACATGCGCGCACGCACACACACACACAAACCCAGTCACAAACCCAGTTCATTTTCACAATTACTCACACCTTCCAATGTTGAGGATGGGAATTTGCTAGAGAATTTATTGAATGTTTTGATTTCGGTAACATTAATCTGTCCCTCATTTTAAAGAGTTTGGTCCTTTTAGCCTCTTCTTCAAGATTCATCAAGACGAGCGGGTCAGGATTGTTCACAATCTCGAAATGCTCTGCCCATCTTTCCCTCTGCTCTGCATCAGATGTGAGCATTGAGGCATCTTTGCTTTTGAAGGGACCACCTCGTGGTTCGAATGTTCTACTTAGTTGTTTTAAAGTATTGTAAGGTATTTTGCAATTTCCAACCTTAGCCGCCTGTCTTGCTTCTTCAGACAGTTTATGAACATATGCTATTTTTCTTTATTGTACCACATTTTACTTCTGTGTTTTGTTTCCCATTATGATCTTAAGCTCTGATTATCTCTTGTGTTGTCTTAGCGTTAACTATTGAAAGTTTCGCTGCATTCCTGTTCTGAATGCACTGCTAGGTGTCATCACTCTTCCATGATGTTCCTGTATTACAAAAAGCCGCCTCCAAGATAGGGTTATTTACTTTACTTCCCTCTGTTAATATTGATTTGTAATTTATATATATATATATATATATATATATATATATATATATATATATATATATATATATGCACAAGTATATATGTTCATACATCTGTTATAAATTATAATAACTAGTGTATATTTGTATATTATCCTCAGCAATCAAAAGCCCATTCCACGCCGATCCTGTCGATTCTCCGCACATTCATGATGATGCTGGAGCTAGAGTACATTAACTCCTTCAATGACCAGTACGTCGATGGCAAAGCAGATACCCTCCATTTTGGAAATCTGACTCTTATTTTCCTGGTTCTGTTTGTGCTTCTCATGCCTATACTTCTCATAAATCTACTGGTAGGTTTGTTTTTTAAATTGTGTAGACGAAATTTAAATAATTAGAGATTTAAATTATTTAGAATATATTAAACATAAATCATACCAAATGAAAATAAGAAATAGTCAGCCGCATGTTATCACAGTGACAAACGATAATTAAACGTTGCGGCTATAATTACTTCATCATCACAATATATGTATGGGCAATGTTACTGTTACGAACACACGATCACTTAGCTACAAGTATCTCCTAGAGAAATCCACATGTCTGTATGGCCGGTGGAAGCTCTGACAAGCGCGTGAATACCGGAGATAAATATTATCCAGAAATGGATGTTATGGACAAGGGTTGTAACTGAGCAAAAATAAACATTAGATAACGTTGTAGTAATGAGAAACATCTGGCGTAAAGTTTAAAAGTCTGGTCATTCCTTCAGCCAGTTTGAATCCTCGTTAAGAAGATAGCTGTTTCGGTCTTGGCTAAAAAAAAAAAAGATACAGGTCTACATTAGTTGCTAGGGATGACCCAACACCAATTGTCTCTAACCTAAGGATCCTGAGCTGTTTTCAGCGGCTTGGGCCCCACGCAATGTTGAAACTGAGATTGTATTTTTTAAATATTTATTTTTATTATAAATTAAAAAATATTTAAAAGACAATCATCCAAGATCATGTTATGTATTTATAATCAGTTTGTATATCTACAGTTAAAAATATAATTAATAAGGTAACACAGGTATTTTATTGTAGTATACGTTCTTCTCTTCTTGTTAATCACATTTTATTTTGTGAGGGGTAAAAAAAAAGGGGGGGGAGGAGGGGGGTTGGGAGAGAGGCTTGGGAATCTCTGATAATACTCAAAGTGGCGGGCGTCGTGTCTTGCTGCTATCTATTCTTGTAATCTGGCAATCTGGCAATCCTAGTTTCAGCTTCATAGCAAACGGGTCACCCCACAGTTCCTCCGCTCCTGTGCCAACGAAAAACAAACGCAGCTCACAGTGTCACGTCATGCACTCAACTCAGAAGCTGGGCGACGAAAAAACATCCTTCCAGTCTACAAATGGAGCAAAAACGCAACGGCCACCGTCTGGAAGAAGAAAAACAAACATTTGCCACGGCTTTTAAAAAAAAAGGTGGCCTTGCTTAGCGTCCATTTTGACCGGAAGCATTATATGAGGGTTAATAAACGGTCACCCCAGCAATACCCTCATTATTAGCTGGGGAAGGGACTTAGAACATTACATCCACCAGCAGGCGTCGCCGCTACAATTACCTGTCTGCCATCGTTAACGACTGTTCACCCAACAGCCATGCAGTTCTTTGGCACGAAAGAGACACCTTGAACTTGGGTTTCGGACTGCCGACTCCCTACAAGATGTTATTTTATGTTTTGTTGTCACACTTGATGTCACTGCACATTGGGCATACCCATGCGTGCTCAGTTCTCCGAAGCAGCAGGCACTCCAAAGTACTTCTACTAATTGTCCTCATAAGAAGCTGGTTATATTGTCTCCTTTCTCGGCCTCGAAGACGGCAAAGACGTGCATCACCATGCTTAATTCAAACTCTATTAAATAGCGGGTGATCTGAAAAGATTTAGAGAATTTTGCACTAAATTGTGCGGTCCGAAATCCTCAGACCCCCTGCCCCAAATGGTTGTAAATACATCGTACAAAATGTTTACTAAACCCGAAGCGACTGCAGTCGACCTGATGTCAATAAGTAGTAAATGGACATGTGATCAAACTGCTTAGTTCGCTTCCTGGAAAAGGGAGGGGACCGGGGTGGGTAGGGTGAAAGTTTAGCTTATGGAAATATTTACTTGGAAAAATTACGGACCTTTTTATGCCATCATAAAGAACAAAAATGTAAATATACATGTGTTTGAAAAAAAGATTCGGGTCCTAGCAGATCATTTCTCTGAAAATCTTATGAATATTCAGGATGCGTCGCGCAAACCGGTCACCCTACCTTTTAAACTTCTGACAACAAAGGCAAGTCTTACATCTCTATTACTGCCATACAATCTTTCTCCCAGAATTACACCAGATGCAAGTCCTTGGAAAATAATTTAAGTAAATCTGACAACAACAAAAAACTTTCTCATTTTACTAGAATGTATAGTCACCGGGATCAACACGGTCTGAGAAATGACGGCATAACAAAAACAAATAAAACAGCATACATGAGATAAAGATAAGACGGGGGAATGAGCTGTGCGACATATGGTAACAAAGGATAGGAATTAACTAAGACTGACTGATAGTCAATGCATCATCGGGTAAAAACAGGCAGACGATGAAGGAGGGAAATCCTGGGTAAACAATTGTGACCAGTAAACTGTATGGGTTCTTCTGAACTAAAAATTGTTTACGAACTCTCCAGATTGGTCTTGCTGTTGGTGACATTGAATCAGTGCAGCGAGATGCCCGGCTGAAACGTTTGGCCATGCAGGTAAGTACTGATTACAAGAAGTCGTCATCATCATTATGCTTTTGTGCCATGCATAAGCTCCACAAAGCTGAAAGTCGATTCATGCATTCAGAAACATCCTGTGCATATCGATTTTATTTATGTTACTTCTGGCCACTATGTTCCTTGTCCACCCAAACTACTATGAAAGCCGGACAAGCCGTAGACCAGACTGATATACTGAATGCTTTAAGAGAGTTAAGACGTTTGCGTGCAACAACTAAGAAATCTGCAACCATGGTCAGACTGCAAGAACATGTTAAGCGGGGAGTCGCCAAACAAGAACACTACGCGGGAAGTCAAAGAAGAAGAATAAACCAACACAGAACTGGTGCCGTTAGCCGCTACACGCTGCGGGATTTACTGAGGAGAGAGGGTGGGGGGGGGGGGGGGTCCGAGCACTTATGGACTGAGTGGTTCGACGTGCAATGAGGATAATCTGTCGATTAACTAACCCAACAAATATCAATAGCAATCATCTCCGATAGTCATTGTGTTGCTACGCATGAAGACACGAGTTAAAGGTGAAGGTTATAGATACACTAGAATTGACTTCATTACACCAGATTAAATTTCATCTGGTTCAGTCTCTCTGCAGAACGGCTGCCGCCTGCAGTCAGCGTCACATAAAGCACAAACACTGTAGCTGCGGCAGCAATTACTAAGTATTTCCATAAACACCGCACGCGTGAACCGAACAACGCCAGCTTGAAACGAATTCACATCCTTCGGCGAAGAAATGCTAGTTAATTGTTACAAATGTCTGGGCTAATACAGGCTGGTGTAAGGGCTACATTCCAGTGATAATAGATGAATGACTGCATGGATAAATTAAAGAATGAGTGAATGAATTAAATAAATAATAGCCCAATAACTGCACTAGGGACATTCCTACACGTGCTCTGTCTCCTTACTCAGTTCCCATCGAAGAGTCCCCACAATGACAGTCAAAATTGCAACCTGGCACAAATAATGATAATGGCACTGGCATTTGCATCACCAGGTAGAACTGCACATCAACATGGAGAGGAAGATGCCACATTTCCTGATGAAGTATGTGAAGCTACTACAGTACAGACACTATCCCAACAGATGCAAGAACGCAATGGCAAATGTGAGTACTAAGTCGATAATCGTAGAGTTTTACACCTTTTCTTATGTTATATTGCAGACATTTAGAGGGAGGGAGTGAGCGAGTGAGTGAGTGACAGAGAGAGAGAGAGAGAGAGAGAGAGAGAGAGAGAGAGAGAGAGAGAGAGAGAGAGAGAGAGATGGAGAACGAAAGTACTTTTGATTTTTTCGTAGGGTCGCAAAATGAGCACCCAGGTCCATCTTGAATTCAGCGTTTTAAAACCTCTCAGCTTTCAGACCGCGAGATGGCGAGGTCGAGAAAAAAAAGTGGAAAAGATGACAGAGACACACAGAGAGGTGACGCTGATAGAAGCTAGAGGAGATAGAAAGAGATAGAGGGGGAGAGAGACAGATGGTAGAGAAAGAAGGGGACGGGAGAGAGTGGAGAGCAAAAGAGAACGGGTAAGAGGTACACAGAGAGAGAGAGAGAGAGAGAGAGAGAGAGAGAGAGAGTCGGAGTGGGGAAAGAGACAAACACAGAAAGAAAAGCGAGAGCAGCAGCAGTAGCTCAGTGGCTAGGCGCATGCCTGTCCACTTCAAGGTCCTGGCTTCGAATCCTCATCTAAGTGTATTTTTATAATTGACCGGGTGGGCATTTATAAAATGGATGCAATGAAATATTCAAGCGACCAATCAGCATTGATAGGTCTTAAGGTCTACATCACTCTAATTGCCTTACTTTTCAAGACATTACTTCGAACCTTATTAACCCTGGATCGATCCGACAGTTATGTCAGTTTTGGAAGAAAACAATGTCCGATTCTATATTGATTCGAAACGTAGACCTTCAGGCCGAGACGTGAGTGCCTGGCCGCTACGCTAAAGAGTCTTCTAGTTTAGCTGTAGAAGTCAATGCCATAGCTGTTTAATTTTTGCTGTGTTTTTCGCGATGTTGAAAGACGGAATCTTCGGTAACAACAAAATGATGATGCAATATCAAAAAAGAAGTCACTAAAAGTACTACAACAAACAAAGTCAGTGGTTGTCATGAAAAAGGAAATGATTGAGGTAAAGCGAGTAAGAGTGAGACGAAGACAGTGAATGGTTGGCTTGATATTCTTACACGGAGGAACGTCTACTGTCGAAATAGTTGACACTGTACGAGGGAACAAATAGCGTACTTCAGGATATTTTTAATCATGTTGTGATGGGGGAAATAATTACTCTCACGTGACAAAGGAAAGTTTGAATTAAGGAGGGAAAGAGTCAGACAAAGGGATAAAATATTGAACAGTTTGATGTGAAGAGGGGAAGGGTCAAACAGAGGGAGAAAATGTTGAAAGGTTTGAAGTGAAGATGGAAAAAAGTCAGACAAATGGAGAACATTTTGAAAAGTTTGAAATAAAGAGGTGAGCAGTCAGACAAAGGAAGAAAATGTTGAAAAAATATGAAATAAAGAAGGGAGATGTACAAAGAAAAAAATGTCGAAAAGTCTGGACATCATCACATGAAAAAGCATCTACACTGGAATAACTAATACAGCACTATCAGAAGAATAAGGAGAGATAAGGCTGCCAACACCACACACGACATGGATTATAGGAATGCGAATTTGAAATTATACTTTGAGTCCTATCCACTAAATAGGAATAAACTCACAGGGAGCAAGTACAGCAGGGATCTACCAGTCGTCAGTAGAAATTATCCTCGTCGACACGCGTTTCGGCCCACTATTCCTAGACGCATTCGGAGGTGGGCCCTCCTGAGTTCATGAAGCTCAGGGCTGGTTCCCCGCTGTACGGAATTACCGGATGGTGTTTTACTTTCGGCCAGAGACAAGACGACTTGGTGGTTTCGAAGGAGGTACTGTGAGATAAGAAGCCGCCGCGGCAGCTTAATTAAAGCAGTCAGCGTGCCTGGACGACCGAGCGACAAGCTTACTTTGGTTTACCGGACACATGTTGGACTTTTATTAGCAGTTGGCAGAGGAACACTGGCAGACAATTCGGACACGATGGACTTTCAAAGGGGTGAGAAACCATTTTCCACTAGACACCCGGACCAGCTCACCGAGGCCCGTCCCCTACGTTGTTGCGCTGCGTCCAAAGCCAGCTAGAGGCCCTTTCGACTGCCTCTCCCAGTTTTTTGAGTGTTCGTTTCCGTTCATTACTGCGCAATCCTAGTTCTTTCACCACACTGTAGAGCGAAGTGGAAACGAGGCCTCTCGCTCCCACTTCGACGGCAAATACCCGTACTGTGTAAGCCTCGTTTCTCCTCAAACCGGCTGCTAAATCACTGTACTTCTCGAGCTTGTACAAATGATTCTCCTCCATACACGACTCAAACGGGACCGTCAACTCAATCAGGATGAGCTGCCGTTTTTGCGCAGAATGGAGAACGATGTCCGGTCGCAGGCCGGTTTTACGGATCAACTCGGGGTACCGTTCATGGCCTGGCAGATTAACCGCCAGGCCATGTCCCTCGCAGAGTCTAGCACAGATGGAGCGAATGCGTTTTGATTGACCTTACCTTTTGGAACCTGCCTAGCCTTGAGGAAACGAATGGGGACGATGCTAGAACTGGCTCTGGCGTTAGCCCTCATTCTAGCCTGGTCGAGTACGGCTGCCAACTCTTTTAGCACCTTGTTGTGTATCGGCCTTGACCTAGGGCTTTCCTGCACGCGGACAGGACGTGCTCAAGAGTTTGCTTCGATTTACACAACGGGCAAGTCGGATCGTTGGTCGCAGACCATTTAACCATGTTAACACCGGACGGTAATACATCGTACGCCGAACGAACGATAAAGCTCAGTCGCAGCGGGGTCATCCGCCAGATCTCACCCCATGTGAGTATTCTTGGCAATGCGCTCTCCAGGCTGACCCAATGGCCCTGCTGCGACTGCTGGGCTGCTTTCTGGACCCGAACCTCGTTTTCGTTGTCCCTCACCGTTTGTATCACCATGTCTCGGCGTTCTTTGGCTGAGGCCTTTGACCACCAATTGACTTTCCCGTGCCCCAGGCCTCGACGGTCGGTTTGTGTGTATCCTATTATCTCCTTCAATTTTAGTGCGTTCTGAGCAGATTCTATCGCATCGAGGACTCTTAACTTGGTTCCAGTCTTTAGAGCGGGCTGGACAGCGATGACATTTGGGTCTGAAGACTCGCGCAAAAGCATGGCGAGCCTTACCTTGCCGACTTTAAACTCTTCGGTAATTGATTTGAACGGAAGTACCAGCTTAGCCTGCTTACAATACAGAGCCACGTCGGTCAGACAAGGCGGTGCACCAATCCACTTTCTTAAGGCTGTGTTGATTTTCTTTTCCATGGTTTCCACTGCAGTCATCGTCACCTCGTAGACTAGCAGTGGCCATAGGAGCTTTGGAATCAACATGAATTGGAGACACCATACCTTGAATTTTCCGATCAGCCTGCATCGCTCGATCGCGAGCAGGCCTGTAGCCAGTGACTCGTGTATTCGCCGGACCTCCGATCTATCAGATAACTTCGAATCGTAAACGCGACCGAGGCTCTTCACCGGTTCCTCCAGAACCGTAGGGATCTTGCTCCTTGCCACCGTAAAACTGGTCGCCGACACCCTGCCCTTATGGATTGACAGACTCCTCGACTTCTGCGGTTTAAACTGCATACCGCTCCATTGGACCACGGCGCCCAATCTTTTCAGGATCGTGCGGGCAGACTCCTCGCTGCCCGTTATTATAGTCGTGTCATCCATAAATGCGCGTAGTGGCGGCAACCAGTGATCCCCTATTTGAAGGCCCAGTCCGTAGCCGGCCTCCCCGTCTAACATGATCTGCATAGCCATGACAAACAGTATAGGTGAGATCGTACACCCCATAGCTATCCCAATCTGCAACTCAGTCCACCTCGTGGTAAACGTCGAGGTAGAGAAGCGCAAAGCGAACTTAGAGAAATATTGCTCGATCATTTGATTGATCTGTGTCGGTACGTGAAACATGCGAAGGGCTCGCCACAGTAGCCTATGGGGGACTGCCCCGTAGGCGTTGGCTAAGTCCAACCATATAACGTGCAAATCGGTTCTCTCATGTTTGGCTCTATGGATAGCCTCCCAGATCATGGTCGCGTGTTCAAGGCACCCAGGAACGCCTGGAATACCACCCTTCTGAACACTCGTATCTATGTACTTGTTAGTCATCAGATACTGTGTGAGCCGGCGAGCCATGACTGAGAAGAATATCTTAGCCTCGACATTCAACAGCGAGATGGGCCTGAATTGGGAAAGACTCTTCGAGTCCTGCTCTTTGGGAATGTAGACCCCATTTGCCTTTGACCACTCTGGACATATGTGATTGCGGATCCACGCTTGTCTCAACAAGACGTGAAGCATTTTTAGGATTTTCGGGCAACGCTTGTAAAAAACGTACGGAACACCGTTCGGACCTGGGGCAGACTTGCCGCTGGCCTTTTTCACAACGTCCTCAACCTCAGACCAAAGGGGAGGTACCATTTTAAATGGTACCTTCGGCACCTAAGGCTGTTTAAGACCGCTAAGGATCTCTGGATTGTCATCGAGAGGCTCTCTCCTCTTTTTATCAGAGTACATCTTGCGTAGATGTAGCTCAAGTTCTTCCTGACTGACAACCAGAGTCCCAGACTTCGGTTGCTCGAATAGACCTCGGGCGAACTGATACGGGTCCCTAAAGAATTTCTCTCGCTCCCTTTTGGTTCTACGTCTGTTGTTACAGAAACGCTCGGCGCGACAGAGGGCACTGTGTTTGTTCTTTAAATGCAACCAAACAACGTACAACCCCTCCCGTTCGCTGCCTGTAGCGGCTTTGAACCGTTTTCTGAGGGCATTCTTGTCTGCCCGACACTTCGGAATGTCCCTCTGCCTCCTGCTAGTATTCTGCTTGGCACCCGGCTGTGCCTTTACTCCTGTCCCGAACTCGCGGGAGCAGTGTTCATATATTACATCACCAAATTTAGTAAGCTTGTCGCCTAGCGACTTCTTGTTTAGAGTTTGTTTAAGTATCTCACATAATGTAGCCTCCAACTTACACCACACCACCTTCTCGCTCGCAGGTGGAAACCTGATCTTGGAACGCACTTCTTCAGAAATCATCAAAGTGCTCCTCCGCAGTCGACGTCATGGGCTTCTCCGGGCGAGTGGGGTTCACCCTGCCCGTCGTACCCTGACGACTCAGAAACTACCACAGGAGTGGTAGTTTTGCGACGGCGTTTACTGCGTGGAGCACCCTCGCATTTCATTCTTCTGGCATGCGTTCTCAGGCCATGCAACCCCGTGAAGCTTTTCCCACATGTACAGAGCCAGCCCCGACGTTGGGCGAGTATCTCAGTCCGGGGGCTAGCAAGGTCGTCACCGAAGGTATCAATTGGATTGGGCCCTTCATTCTCCACCCCCCCCCCCTTTTTCGGAGGGCCCTGGGGGCATATTTCTTTGTGGTTGTTCGAAATCGGAGGTATTATACTGTGTTAGGGGTGATCAACCCGGTCCACAGTCGACATCTGTCTCCAGATGTCAGTTTATCCCCCCGGCGATACCGGGGGGCCAGTCTTTCCATAGGTGTCAAAAGGACTTTCCCGATAGTCACCAGTCTTTCCTGGTAGTCTTGTGGGCTAGCCACGTACAATAGGAATAAACTCACAGGGAGCAAGTACAGCAGGGATCTACCAGTCGTCAGTAGAAATTATCCTCGTCGACACTAAATATTCAAGCGCATACTAATTACTGGCATAGGTAACTAGGTTTTTGGAATGTTATAATTTTTTTGTCTGTGTAGGTTTCTGGGTGTATTTACCACTGTGTAGGCAAATAACCATTATGTTTTGTATCTAAAAGCAATTATGTCATCACTATCGAGTGCCTTTCCGACTGGGGTATTCGATCAGGCCTGTCCACAATTTACGATCAGTAACTGCTTATATCAGTTCATGTGGTGACATTCCTCTGTGTCGTTACAAAAGACTGTCAAGAATCTTCTCGCTCTGTCTTCCTCTCTTTCTCTCTCCACGGATCTTTCCAGTGGTCACGATATATTCCAGCTTTCCTCTTCTCTAGCATAAAAACGTCTGTCTTTTCTGATGTTTACAGCAATTTTCTTCAAGCTCTGACCTCTTTCAAAACATCTGGGTTGAATAGGGATTCTAAGGATTCTTCTGTAAAACCATCAAGAAAAAATGTATAATCCAACGAAAAGTATATTAGAAGACTTAACAATATAACAAATACAAACAAAACGTGAATGTTGCGGCTATTGAGCCTTCATCAGCACATACAAATGAAACAATACTACACAGATACACAAAATAACTTAGCTGGTATCTCGAAACATCTGGGTAAACAGTCGGCCATGAAAGGAAGCTAGTGATAATGTACACATACAAAAAAAGAATGAGATAAGGTAAATAAAAAATATGTGTTGCAAATATATTTTATTTTTAAAATCAACCGTAATAATGGACAATATGGTCGAGTGGGACAGGTACAAATATATAGTAGCCTAGATCTCCGAGGCCTCAATATATTATTCGACTTGTTTATTAATTGTCCAGGGTTCACGGCCATACGTTAAACATGGCTCTATATAGCTTGCAGGAATTCGTTTCCTAACCTCGAATGACATGCATTCATTACATAAATTCTTCTTTTGTTTTATAAAATGATGCAGCTTGGTGTAACTTTTTAAGGTCATTATTTACAATCGAGATGCCGGGAAGGCCCTAGTCAAAATCCTCGATAGGCTGTAGGGTTTGTTTTGTAAGATATTCTTCTCGGTCATGGCTCGCCGGCTCACACAATATCTGATGGCTAACAAGTACATCGATACGAGTGTTCAGAAAGATGGTATTCCGGGCGTTCCTGGGTGCCTTCAACACGCGACCATGAATTGGAAGGCTATTCAGAGAGCCAAGCATGAGAGAACCCAATTGCACGTAATATGGTTGGACTTAGCCAACGCCTGCGGGGCAGTCCCCCATAGGCTACTGTGGCGAGCCCTTCGCATGTTTCACGAACCGGCACAGATCAACGACATGATCGAGCAATATTTCTCAAGGTTTGCGCTTCTCTACCTCGACGTTTACCACGACTGAGCTACAAATTGGGATAGCTATGAGGATGTATACGATCTCACCAATACTGTTTGTCATGGCCATGCAGATCATGCTAGACGGTGCGGCCGACTACGGACAGGGCCTTCAAATAGGGGATCACTGGATGCCGCCACTACGCGCATTTATGGATGACACGACTATAATCACGGGCAGCGAGGAGTCTGCCCGCACGATCCTGGAAAGTTTGGACGCGGTGGTCCAATGGAGCGGTATGCAGTTCAAACCACAGAAGTCGAGGATTCTGTCAATCCTTAGGGGCAAGGTGTCGCAACCAGTTTTACGGTGGCAAGGAACAAGATCCCCATGGTTCTGGAGGAACCGGTGAAGAGCCTTGGTCGCGTTTACGATTCGAAGTTTTCTGATAGAGCGGAGGTCCGGCGAATACACGAGTCACTGGCTACAGGCCTGCTCCCGATTGAGCGATGCAGGCTGATCGGTAAACTCAAGGTATTGTGTCTCCAATTCATGTTGATTCTAAAGCTCCTCTGGCCGCTGTTAGTCTACGAAGTGACGATGACAGCAGTGGAGACGATGGAGAGGAAAATCAACACAGCCTTAAGAAAGTGGATTGGTGCACCGCCTTGTCTAACCGACGTTGCTCTGTATTGTAAGCAGGCTAAGCTGGTATTCCCGTTCAAATCGATAACCGAAGAGTTTAAAGTCGGCAAAGTAAGACTCACCATGCTCTTACCCGAGTCTTCAGACCCAAATGTCATCGCTGTCCAGCCCGCCCTAAAGACTGGTCAGAAGTGGAGAGTCCTCGATGCGATAGAATCTGCCCAGAATGCACTAAAATTGAAGCAGATAATGGGATACACTCAAACCGACCGTCGAGTCCTAGGGCACGGGAAGGCCAATTGGTGGTCCAAAGCCACAGCCAAAGAACGCCGAGACATGGTAATACAACAGGTTAGGGACAACGAAAAAGAGGTTCGGGTCCAGAAAGCAGCCCAGCAGTCGTAGCAGGGCCATTGGGTCAGCATGGAGAGCGCATTGCCAAGAATACTCACATGGGGTGAGATCTGGCGGATGACCCCGCTGCGACTGAGCTTTATCGTTCGTTCGGCGTACGATGTATTACCGTCCGATTTTAATATGGTTAAGTGGTCTGCGGCTAACGATCCGACTTGCCCGCTGTGCAAAGCGAAGCAGACCCTTGAGCACGTCCTGTCTGCATGCAGGAAAGCCCTAGGTCAAGGCCGATATACCTGGCGACACAACAAGATGCTAAAAGAGTTAGCAGCCGTTGTTGACCAGGCTAGGATGCGGGCCAACGCTAGGGCCAGTCCTACCATCGTCCCCATACGTTTCCTTAATGCTGGGCAAATTCACCATGGTAAAATCAACAAAAACGCATACGCTCCATCTATGCTAGACTCTGCGAGGGACTGTCTACTGGCGGTTGATCTGCCAGGTCATGAAAGGTACCCTGAGTTAATCCGGAAGACCGGCCTGCGACCTGACATAGTTCTCCACTCTGCGGAGAAACGGCAGCTCATCCTGATTGAGCTGACCGTCCCGAATGAGTCGCGTATGGACGAAAATCACACGTACAAGCTCGAGAAATACAGTGATTTAGCAGCCGGTCTGAGGAGAGACGAGGCGTACACAGTACGTGTCTTTGCCGTCGAAGTGGGAGCGAGAGGTCTCGTCTCCACTTCACTCTACAATGTGGTTAAAGAACTAGGATTGCGCGGTAATGAACAGAAACGAACACTTAAGCGGCTGGGCGAGGCTGCTGAGAGGGCCTCGAGCTGGCTTTGGACGCAACGAAACAACGTAGGGGACGGGCCTCGGTGACCTGGTCCGGGTGTCTAGTGGAAAAGGGTTTCTCATCCTTTGAAAGTCCATCGTGTCCGAATTGTCTGCCCGTGTTTCTCTGCCACCTGCTAACAAATTCTAACATGTGTCCGGTATACCAATCGTAAGCTTGTCGCTCGGTCGTCCAGGTATGCAGACTGCTCTAATTATGCTACCGCTACCGCTATCTTATCTCACAGTACCTTCTGCAAATCACCGAGTCGTCTTGTCCCTATCCGAAAAGAAAACACCATCCGGTAATTTCGTGCAGCAGGGAAACCAGCCCTGAGCTTCATGAACTCAGGTGGGCCCACTCTCTGAAAACATCTAGGAGGCCGTGGGCCGAAACGTTTGTCGACGAGAGATAACTTTTACTGATGACTGGTAGATCCCTGCTGTACTTGCTCCCCTGTGGAGTTTATTCCTATTGTCAGGGGCAAAGATAAAACCCTAACCTGCGCAGACATGGTGACTGCTCTAGCTGCACGGCCCTAAATCCGTAGGATCAATACCCAGGACCCCCCTCCGTCTCCTTTCTTACCACCATACAAACACTGGGAAATTTAGCTGGTAAAGACAATTTTTGTTTTCTAGATTACACAAAGCGCATAGTTATTTTTGTTTGTGCTTATACATGTATGCATTCGATTTGATGATGTAGAGAGAGATAACGATAGAGAGAAGAAGAAAGAAAGAAAGATAGAAAGAAAGAAAGATAGAAAGAAAGAAAGAAAGAAAGAAAGAAAGAAAGAAAGAAAGAAAGAAAGAAAGAAAGAAAGAAAGAAAGAAAGAAAGAAAGAAAGAAAGAAAGAAAGAAAGAAAGAAAGAAAGAAAGAAAGAAAGAAAGAAAGAAAGAAAGAAAGAAAGAAAGAAAGAAAGAAAGAAAGAAAGAAAGAAAGAAAGAAAGAAAGAAAGAAAGAAAGAAAGAAAAAAGAAAGAAAAAGAAAGAAAGAAAGAAAGAAAGAAAGAAAGAAAGAAAGAAAGAAAGAAAGAAAGAAAGAAAGAAAGAAAGAAAGAAAGAAAGAAAGAAAGAAAGAAAGAAAGAAAGAAAGAAAAAAGACACAAAGAAAAAAAAAAAAAAAAAAAAAAAAAGTCAAGTCGGGAGATGTAAACCAGCGCCATTGCACTCGGTTATAAACCATAAGTGCTCTGCCACCAGTACGGACAGATGATAAGAAACTGTTCGCCTGAGTCGCCGTCTGCACGCAACTCCGTAGCTAAAGCGATGTTCCCCCATTTACCTTAGAGTGTTAACTCTGGTACCGATTACCTAGATGCTTTGTGAACCCCGGGAACGGCGCGGTTTAGAGTGTCAGCTGGATTTGAAAGCAAGTCTCCTATCGACTGCGCTAACGCGACCCCTACCCTCCCCCCCCCCCCCCCCCCAAAAAAAAAAAAAAACGATATATAGAGGCATGGAAGACTGTAAGTGACCTTAAGCGCGCCTTTCCAGTGGCACTCTGTGTGCAGTATGTTGTGTATGCTTGCACGGTCACCGAAAATTCTATCATTAACCTCTGATAATCATACCAGTAAATTCACCTGTACTGTTGGACACCCTCAGGTTTTCTCACTGATCGCCAAGACAAACCCAGACAGCGAATACCAGCAGCCGGACATGACCTGCTCCCAGCCAGCCTACATGTTCCAAGAAATGTACAGACAGAAAATTAGGTAAGCAGATATATATTTTATTTTTTGTTTTGTTTTGCATTATAAATCTGCTCAGTCCTGAGGAAGCGCACAGGGAAAGAGGACGTTAGGACTGGTCCTCGCGTTGGCCCTCATCCAGGCTCGGTCAAAATTGCCCGCTTGCTCTTTCAGGACTTTCTTGTGGCGCCATCGAGGCCGATCCACTGGCCTTGCTGATCCTGTTGGGCTGCTTTTTGGACCCGTAATTCTTTCTCTGTGTTCTCTGCGTTCTTCAGCCGACGCTTTGGACCAACAAATTACCTTTCCTTGCGCTGGACCACGTCGGTCGGTTTGTGTGTTACTCATGACTTTCTGTAATTTCAGTGCGTTTAGATTCCATCGCATCCTCGAATTTCCATTTTCGAGCTGTTTTTATAGCGTGCTGGACTGCAGACACGTTAGCTTCGAAGGCACGTGTAAGTCTTACCTTGCAGACTTTTAAATCTTAGATTATTGACTTGAATGGAAGTACCAGCTTAACCTGCTTACAATATACAACCATCTCGGTCAGACACTGAGGCGCTTCAAAGCACTTTCTTATGGCTGTGTTGATTTTTTTCTTGATAGTCTGTACAGCACTCGTGCTTACTTCGTACACAAGCAGAGGCCAGAGAAGCTTGGTAATCAACATGAACTGGAGACCCCAAAGGTTGAACTTCCCATTTAACCTGCATCGCTTGATAGCAAGAAGGTCTGTTGCAAGTGACTAGTGTATACGCCGAACTTCCATCCTATCAGATAACTTAGAATTATAGATGCGTTGACTGGTTTATCCTGAACCGTGATGGTCTTTTTCCCTGCCACATGAAACTGGTTGCCACAACTTTACCCTTATCGATTGACAAACTTCTTGATTTCTGGGGCTTTAACTGCAATTCACACAATTTAACCACTCTTAAAAGAGACAATGTCTTTTTCTTGTTCACATGTCCACCATCTTTTCAATCCTGCATGTTGTACAATATTGCCTCTTTTGATTTGGTCGAGTATTGCATAGATCTGTGTTTTATTTGCTTTAAACACTGTTTTTTTCTGGTCTCTTCAGAACATCTCTATCTAATTATTTAGTGTGACGTTAAATATATATTATTATTGTGTTTATTCGCGTTCTCGAGTGTCAGTTCCTATGTCTGGTTATTTATTGTTCAGTTGTTGTCGTTTTATCATGTGGCTGAATATAATTCACGTTTTACATTGTCATATAAAATTACATAATGATCATTTTACACTTTGTAACTTTATATTCATTATTGTGCTAGTATACTTAGATGTGTCCTTTCTTTTTTTTTTGCACCGTAAAATGTATGGTTAAGTATGTATATATATATATTAGTTTTATAGTATATTATAACATTACTTTAGTCCTACTCGTCTGCACAATATAGTATGGAGAGTAAATAAATATACCATGTGACAATGCGTTCACACATTCAATACATACACATCCACGTAGTCTTTCTGAAGACACATAATGTGTGGCTGAGTAACCTTAACATTACCAGTATATACGTATTCTTATCTACGTCATATTTCCCATTTCAGAATGCGGGACATGAATATAATGCTGGAGAAGAACAATCAACTTCTCCGGAAAATCATGGAGAAGATGGAGATTCACACCGAGGAAGAGGCCTGGGACGAGGGTGGGGGGTTGAGTACGGATGACAGTGAGAGTGAAACAAAGGTGGGAGGAACAAAAACCTTGCGAAAGAGATCACGCACTAATGACATATACCTGAAATCTGCCGTTCTTGAGTTGTGGAGAGGGGTGAAAAAATAGTCATAAGCACGCAAATCAGCAACAGGTATTTATTTGTTAAATGGAAAAAAGTTTGTTGAAACAATCTTGTGTGAAGTTAAGGAGCAAATGTTTGAATATGAATTTTTAATAGACATGTCAAAATGTATAAATATGAATCGCTATTAATATTTATTGTTTACAGGGTCTTAAACTTCATTCTACACCCCCCCCCCCCCCCCTTCCACCCCGTTTTCTTAAAAACCAGAGATACTTTCTATATGTATTTCTGCTCTAAAGAGTAGAAATTACAAGTATGTGTGTCCAGTTTAGGTTTTTTCTTGCTCTCTCTCTTCCCCTTTTCTTTCTCTCTTTCTCTCTCTCTCTCTCTCTCTCTCTCTCTCTCTCTCTCTCTCTCTCTTTTTACTCTACTCCTTTATTATCCTTTTTTTTTTCTTTCATTCTTTCTCTCTCTCTCTCTTGATCTCATTTGCTTCTTTTGTGGCTCGGTGTTTATTAATTTATTGTGTTCACATTGTAATTCATAGAAACTCTGAAACTCTAAGAGTCTTCGCTGTATGTTTCCCGTGTTTTACCTTGTCAACTGTATAGAACCCAACCTCTGGTTAACCCATACGTGAATCGCAGGTTTTGATCTTCTGTTGTGCAGTCTTGATTTTTCAGTAATTAATTATGGGCCCATTGCTTCTGACACTCACTTTCATTGGTCGTCAGTAAGTAAGCTTTACAGGGTGGTTGGTTGGTCGTCCATCTGGTTGTAATTTTTGAGTGCATGATTTGCTGCTGTTCTGTCAGACGAGATCCGCCCATCTCCTAAGCTATGTTCTATATCTTGCATAGGTTTTTTTTTTAAATCTCCTAAATGCTTAGGTACCCGTGATCTTGCTTTACCACGTTTCTGTAGTTTCTATAGTGCAACCGCTACTATGTTGGCAACCGTCCTTTTTGCGCCTACCTCTACAGCGAAGAATCGTACTATGTACCTCTCTCAATGTTCAGACTAGGGACCATTTTATTGTATTTCTCCATTTTTTTTAAACACATACTCCTCTTCAGTCCTCGATTCACACAGAACGGTAGGCTCAACGTGCAGACGGGCAGTGAAGTATAATTTTTGGTCTAAATTGAGTTTTTCAGTTATGCCAGGACAGTAATCATAACTCTTCAGCTCTATCGCTAGCTGCTAGTTACAGGCATTTTCGAGGACCGAGGGGATATGTGAGGCGCAGTTAATGTTAGCGTTTTTTCCTCTTGCTTGGATTTGGTTCTTTGCAGCTGTTTGTCCGGTGATTAACGATGACTGCCAATCTCCGCAAGGATCTGAACCTACAACCTTCTTACCCAAAGACGAGCGTCTAGCTGCTACACCACGGCGACTACCATATACAAAATTTTCTTAGGAAAATGTGACAATATTTGGTTACCGAAACTGTCTAAACAATGTTCCAGGTCAGATTAAATTATGACAACACTAGGTAAAGGTTATTGATTATATTGATTAAATTGTCTCGTGTAGCTAACTTAAATATGTTGTATTACTTGGCAATACTATATTTTTGATGTAATAAATGTTGTCATGTCTTTTTATTTTATACATATTATGTTTATAGTCTAATCATATTCATATGTTACATAAGTATTGTCGTAAGCTCTGTCTGTCTGTCTGTCTGTCTGTCTGTCTGTCTGTCTGTCTGTCTGTCTGTCTGTCTGTCTGTCTGTCTGTCTGTCTGTCTGTCTGTCTGTCTGTCTGTCTGTCTGTCTGTCTGTCTGTCTGTCTGTCTGTCTGTCTGTCTGTCTGTCTGTCTGTCTGTCTGTCTGTCTGTCTGTCTGTCTGTCTGTCTGTCTGTCTGTCTGTCTGTCTGTCTGTCTGTCTGTCTGTCTGTCTGTCTGTCTGTCTGTCTGTCTGTCTGTCTGTCTGTCTGTCTGTCTGTCTGTCTGTCTGTCTGTCTGTCTCTCTGTCTGTCTCTCTCTCTGTGTGCATATGCGTGTGTGTGTCTGTCTTTCAATGCGGGCTCGTCTGTTTTAAGTCCAGACAGTGGTCATGGCTCAGTGCCTAGACTGGACAGTACTGGGGTCAGCCATCCAAACCTCAAGAAAATGTATTTCAACCATTTCCAGTTGTTTTTTAAACAGGCAAAAGCGGCGGGGAATGGAACCCATGGCAGAAATATTTGTATTTGTGTGTGTTTGTGTGTGTGTGTGTGTGTGTGTGTGTGTGTGTGTGGTAGTTATTGTATAAAACTTGTTAAAGTCGTTTTTCACGGTCTCACCTTCTTGATCAGCAAATAAAATCATGTTTATGTGTAACTAAAGAACTTATGGCACAGCGCCTTTAAGCAAGTTAATGTCAACATTTTGAGATCATGTATCTTTCCCGAAGCAACTTATACATGTGAGTTATAGAGATTCACCCAGTCTTTGAAGAAGAGCTTTAGAACGCTACAGAAACGTTCTTAGAATAGCGTGCACCAAGAAGAAGATAAACGTCGACATCCTGCATGACCTGAACATCAAGGAAAATTGACTGGTAAACAACATCCTCTCTCGCGTCTGGAGAGAACGTGATGGAGGCTTAGTTTTTGGAAAACGAAGTGGAAGATGACCTCCGGGAAGGTGGATACAGGACAGTGAAGATGCATTCATTTTCTATAAAAGCACATTTGGCTGGAGAATCATCTGGGGAAAGAAATACTTTTAGACATTCAGTGAAGAGAGCAACTTTCTGTAAGGGACACGCTGATTAATTGATTGATTGATCAATTGATTGATTGTGATCGCTTTTTCAAAAAATAAATTACCCAATAAAACATATATCGCCTTGTACAATATAACAAAAGCTTTGATAGAATAATGACACAATATTATACTCGAAGGGGCGGTAACTTTGTTAACTTGCTGGAAACCAATTTTTTTTGTGATTGACTCCCTTTTAAAGTAAGAAAATCTTGCATTTGAAAGCAATTTTTTTTTAAGCCTACGTCTTCTTATCCGCATTGATTTATTTAATGTATCGAATCGTCGTTGTGAGAATAATATAGATCACAAAACTACCCACATTGCCTATAATTGTAAATTTACATGGCATTAGCGTTTCTAATCAAAGAAACAGTTCGGCGTTTACATTGCATAGTTTCATGCTGGTTAGTTATGTATCTTTTAAAGGACGTTGTAGAACCTACCCTAGCAATTGTTGGCTATGGTGGTTTCTCTACTCACATTTTACGTTCAGTAGTTTGCCATTGCTACTAAACGGTCAGCGCTCGGTATTAATGTCGAAACCAAAGCAAGACACACCGTTCCCAGCTGGGATCGAACCCAGCACCCCAGTATAACGAAACGTTTTCGTAACGTCTAGGCCACAGACGCTGACATTCAATTTTTTTATGAATGTTGACTTCAGTAGCTGACATGTAACTGATATATTGCAGATTTTTTTTTAATGTAATGTAAATTAGGCTAAAAGGGAAATATTTGTTAACATATGCTACTATGTGTGCTTGTTGAATCTGTTAGATTTATAAGATGTACTCAACATAAGCCAGTGATATTGTAATGTTGGAGCATGTGTGTGCAATACGTTAACACTTCCTTTTTGTGGTTGAGAGAGAGATTTTTTGTTTGTGTTTCACCTCTCTCTCTACCTTCTCTGTCTCTCTCTCTTTCTCTCTGTCGCTCTATCTCTCGCTCTTTCTCTCTCTATCTCTCTCCTGTCTATTTATATATATATATATATATATATATATATATATATATATATATATATATATATATATATGTGTGTGTGTGTGTGTGTGTGTGTGTGTGTGTGTGTGTGTGTGTATGTATAAGTATGTATGGGCTTGATTTTCTGTTTTCTGTTTTACAAGATGTTCAACTGTGTGCCTCTGAATATATGCTCGGTGTAGCAAACAATAATAAGATATTAATTAAATATGTGTGTAGTGTATTTAAACATAGGCGCATGAGACTATGTGTGTGTGTGTGTGTGTGTGTGTGTGTGTGTGTGTGTATGTGTGTGTGTGTTTGTGCTTGGGTGCACACATATTTTTTTTTCTATTATTTTTAAAATGTATATTATAGGTAATAAAAATTACCTGATGGACATTCGACACGTAAAATCCTTTTCTGTGACATTCATAAAATTCTTGAACACATTTTTAAATTTAAAATTCGAAGTCAGTGGTTTGTTTGATAAATACCTTTAACATCTACACTGTTATAAAGCGATGCTAATCTCTTCATTGTTTAAGGCAGTAAAGTCGAGGAGTGATCCCTTTTGTACTACTATTGTCTACCTTACGGATCAGTCTCCGTATTTACAGAATGACTAGCCGCATGCCAAGGTCGTCGCAGCTGCGAATATTCCCATAGAGTGCACATGTGAGCCATGTGACACACTCGTAATTTGGTACATGATCTTTAGAGCATGAGACAAACAACTCAATACATAGCAAAGGAGACCTCCAGTGTATTCTTGGTGACATTAGTGTATTGTACTAAGACCCTAATGTATTCTTAGTGACTTCATTGTGATGAGACAGTTGTAGTGAAGGAAGCAGTTGGTAAGTCATGTATTGAGAGAGAAGTTGCTAAGACAGTTAATGCGATGTAAATAGCTAGGAATACAGTTATCAAAATGGAAGTAGTTAGTTATACAGTTATACAGAGGGAAGTACTGTTCCAAAAAGATTTTAAAAAACACAACAAAACATAGTTACTGAAAGGAATAAACATACTAAAATTTTGAAATTCTCCATCTTTGTAATGCAGCAAGTGAAATTAGTCAAATTTTACTCAAGAATACTTTTAAGTTTCCACAATGAACTGACACCTTATTTTTTGCATCTGAGCCTCGATATTTGTTAAGCCTTTCCCGTTAGTGTGGTGTGTGGCCTATTCTTTCGTGGATCAAGGACTGGCATCTCGTGGGCATGGATGCCATCAGATGTCTTATGTGGGCCAGTGGGATGGCTGCCCACTCTTCCTGGAGTGCCTAGAACAGATCACGACCATTGGCTAGAGCAACGCTTCGGCGACAAACAGCTCTTTGTAGCCCATCCCACAGGTGCTCAATCGGACTCATGTCTGCAGACAGGGATGGCAAACGAACGGTTTGAATGTTACTGGCAACCAGGAACTACGTTGTCAGCTGTGCAGAATGGGGTATGACGTTGTCCTGTTGAAAAAAGATATCTGCATCCCGAAATTGAAGGACATGTGGTCTTAGAATTTCATGAACGTATCATGGCGCATTCAAGTTTCCTTCAATGTGCATCAATTGACTTCTTCCGCGGTAACTGATCATTTCCATACCATTACACCTCCACCACCGTGCAGCAGAGCTTCATCTACACAATTTTGGGCTTAACCTTCATTTCGTCTTTGGTAGACCCTACGCTGCAACAAAAATAAAGATTTGTCACTGAACAATATACGTTTCCACTGATTGTCACTTGCCCAGTGACGATGCTGGTTGGCCTAAAGACACTGATTCTGGCTGTGGTGTCGCGTAAGGACAGGTTCTCGGTGTGATCGTCGACCCCAAAGTCCAACATCATGCAGTCTGTTCTAAACAGTTTGATCAGACACACTGGAGGAAATGCTGTGCAGTTGAGGAGGCCGTAGTAAACCTGTATTTAAGGTGAGAAAGCCGAATAAAGCGATTGTCCGCTGCTCTTGTCACTCTGGGTGCTTCACTGCTATGTAGGCCTTCAACTAAACCCGTGCTTTAAAACCGGTGCCAGCGTGGTACTCCTATGCACTTTTAGATGCCTGACAATCTGACTTGGACTTTTTCCTGCCTGCAATCAGTCAACAGCAATATTTCCTAAATTTATCGATAGAGGTGGCATTCGTGACTGCTTGAAATGAACTGATCGTTTTGGTGTAGCGTTATCCTGTTATAGAATTTAGATTGCGTAGGCAGTGAATAGGGTTCACCGCAAATTGCTTTCTCGAGCGCGCAAGTGAGCTTTGCCCACACATATGGTCTTAAACACCATTGACCACTGCTTTCTAACGATTACAAATACCCAACATAAACAACATGTGACTCTGCATTTCACATACCAGAGTAGGATCTTTTTTTTTACAAACTAATAAAAACGACCCATTGGATAACCATGCTTTTCTTTTTGTGAACAGTATAGCTGCTAAGTCGGCTCTGTGGCTAAGTCGATGCGAACGCTTCGTAATGCCAGGGTGCCGGGTTCGATCCCAGCTGCGGGCCATGCGGCTTGCGTTGGTTACGACAGTGGTATCAGGGTGGCCGACTGTCCAGCAGCAATGGCTAACTACTGGACGTAATTTATTCTAGAGAAACCACACAACAGCCAGGAGCTGCTGGGGTTGGTTCTGTAACGTCCTGTAAAGGATACGCAACTAACCTTTTTAATAATTGCTAAGACAGTTATTCATAGGGAGATAGTTGCTAAGACAATCATAGAGAGGGAGATATTTGTTAAGACAATCAGGGAGATGAAAGTAGTTAGTGAGACAGTTATAAAACACACTAATGAACGAACCTTAATTTCAAAGGATAAATACTTACGCACACAGACCCGTCTTACATTTTGCCCTTCTGGCCTCACTTCATGCCTAAATTATTCATCCACACATCGTTTTAGCAGATAATAATAACAATAATAACATCATCAACAACATCTTAGTAACAGTATGTTCTAAACGCGCCTACATTTTAAAACCATTATAACACTAAATATAATAAATCTTTGTGAAAATCAACACTATTTTTAGGAAACTATTATCTTCTAAGAAGTCATGTAGGACAGTATTCATGTGAGACAGTATTGGGAAAACTTCCAATTTATTTAGAGTTATCAATTTTTTTTTTTTTTTTTACTGTGGAAGCTAGCTCCACAGATGAGCTGCGAGAGGGGAGTAGTTGGTAATATAGATACATAGGACCATCATTAGCAAGTCAATCATAGAGATGAAAGGAGTTGGTAAAGCAGTTATAGAGAGAGAAATAACTAGTAAAGCAGTTAATTAGTTAGCTGGGTTATCAAAATTGCACTACGGACCTGTTCATACACGCTCACATCTTCTCTTCAGTATGAACCCCAAGGTCCGTTAGCTAATAGTACCAGTTCTATGTTTATTAACATGTCCTCTGGTGTGCCTGATGTGCGCCTCTTTTTTTACAGGAAAAGATGCTTAAAGTATCTTTTATAAACGAAATAATTAGGAAAGTTGTTATTTCATAAACATGCTTATACAGAAAAGACATAAAGAAAACATTACGTGAAAACAAGAAATAGAAGGTGAGACACGTTTACTTTACTGATAGAAAGGAGACTGCCAGTTTTGATGTGAACAGAGTGCACAACTGTGATTTCAGTCGCCTTTTAGCATTGCGCCACGACTGCGCAATTATTGTGGTTGCTGAATTATACTAGAACTGGTATATAACTTAGAGGAATAATGTTCCGGCTAGAATTTTCTGTCTTTATGCCAAGGTTGAGGTCACTACTGTATTTGTTAAATGTTCTGTGCAATATAAATTTTAATTTTGTTTTTATAATTAGTGTTGTGGTAATTGTATATGCTTATAACAGTTGACTTGTATGTCTTTCAAACTATACATCTTAATGAATATGTATAACATTTATAGAAGATATATATAGGACTTTTGTTGTTTCACTATGAAGTGTAAAACAGGAAAAGCTGTCAGAACCAACCAACAAATATCGTTTGCAGCAGCACTAACTGAGTGCTGCATAATCAATGTCCCAGTACTGCGTATCGTTGCGTAAACAACGCTAGCGCCCGCCCGCACGCCAAATCCAGGATTTTTGGTGTTATTTATTTTGCATCTAGTTTTGCAATATTGTTAAAGTTACTTAATGCACGCTCTCACTGCGAAGTAGAGATCAACGGGGTTGAGTACCCAACAGACATAATCTAAACAAGAAATGTTAGCCCCAAAACAATTGTGTGTTCTCAGCCTTTCACCACATTTCCCAGATTTGTCTCCCAGTGATTATTTTCTATTCCCAAAATTAAAGGTACGATTAAAAAGACTTTTTTTAACGATGTTGATGACATTCAAAGGGCCGTATCATCGACTTTAGAGGCCATACCAAAAGGAGAACTGCAGAGGTAGTTTTAGTGTTTGTTAAATCGTGCCACCTGTTGTATCAATGTACACGGGGCTCACTTTGAATCAGATACATGTTATATCTTCAACTGTTGAGTATTTTAATTTTTAATTTGTATGGAATTAGTTTTTTATTTAATTGTCGGACCTTATAACTTCTTTTCTTTCACCTCCTTTGATTTTTCTATGAATAGCTTTTTTGGCGCTTCTTTCTTTGTTGTTCTATCTACTTTTACTCTCAGTCCTTTTTAGGATGCAATTTTTCGTTATTTGAAGCCCTGCTCTGGCTCTTTCCAGCCCGGCCATAAATATGGCCTAATGGCTGAACGAGGTTTCTGGGACCTCTCCACGGTGATCCTCATCCACATAGGGGCACTTTGTGACATGTCCTGGCGGGGTTGACAGTCAGTCAGTCAGTTGTTGTTCCAGAAACACATTCATTGAATTTTAAATTATTTAAATTACTACAGAAAGATCAATGTTGCTGGAACTTAGGGCTTTGCCATCTTAGGCGCCATCACCCCTTCCCCCCTTTTTTTCTCTCCAACCAACTTTTTTTTTTAATAAAACGTGTTTCCTGGTATATATTAACTGTCCGTAGCCATTGATGGGTGCATTGACCGAGTCAGTATGTAATCTAGCATGAAATAAACTAGCAGTTCTCAGGCCATCAAAGTCTAGCATACAGACTCTTGCTTATATTGTTGTACTTTGAATGTAATTGTAATTTTGTAACTGTGTGCTTATTTGTAACATTAGTAGAATCAATAAAAGCTATGATTGATTTAAAGTGTATGTTTTCCGTGTGTTTATTAAACTAAATATATATACAACATTCTTACAGTGCAGAAAGGAAGCAGTCATCCTAGTATTGCCCGCTTGCTAGGGAAGGGGCAAGGAATATCCTCAAGAATTCCATACGCCTGGCGCCGTCCCTCCTGATAACCAAACATTTAGTTTATGCGCTTCACTATCTATAGCCTAAATGTTGTTAGCTGCGAGCTAAACATATCCCGTACATTTTCGACAGCTCTATCAACAAATGCAAACACACTAAACAGCAGTAAGAATCCTGCATTTTGTTTTCAATTCAGCCTCAAGTTTATGAGGTGCTCCAGAACAGACAGGATACGGTAGTAGCGGCACGTGATCATGAGGATGACTTTATAGAGTCAGATATGATATTTTTTGTATCTGCGCTCATGAAGAGGAGAGTCCGCACCTGGCTGGTGAACTGCATAGCAGCTGTTTCTGCATTCAGGTTTGGTTGCCATTCATAGCACACAGGACACACGCATAAAAGCTCTATCACAGTCCTCAGCAATCAGCCTAGAGTTTCAATTCTGATGGTACCCATAACTGTCTGACTGCATATCTGCCTAGCCCTTCTCTTGAATGTTGAGCGTCGGCAAGATCCCATGGTAACTCCCCGCAGCTCTCTGAGCATGCCTGTTCTCAAGCGAGCGGAAGGTAGCAGTTACTGCCTCCACCTCCATTCTCAAACTAGACGCTGTACATTTTTTAAATTTGTTATATTTTCAGAAACCATGAATTGTTAAACCTTTGGCTCGATACTATAAATATCACAACCCTTCGACCCTAATTCCATGAAAGATACTGCAAATTTGAGAGAAATGTGGCTTTTTTGTCAACCCCGGGTCGTGAACCCGGACCACAAGGAGTTCGTTACCCGGTCGCCACGAAGTCAAGCCTAACCAACTACCTTAGCGAGCCGGGCAGACGCTGTGATAACGTATGCAAATGCTTTGTTCCACTAAGGGACGTATACAGCTGTCTTACTCCCCTCTCTATAACTGTCTTACATGCTACTCCCCTCTCAGTAACCGTCTTACCACCTACTTCCCTCTCCATAACTGGCTTACCAACTGCTTCTCTCTCCATAACAATCCTGTGACGAAATGACCTCATTGTTTTCAGAGGTTATTAGGTATAATAATTTCTTCTGTTCAATAGAGAGACAACGAATTTTGTTTACTATGCACTAAGCCTAAATATTATTTAAACAATGTGGGATTTGAAATTGTTTCAAGTTCTTGGCCCAGACAAAGCAGGCAGGCTTTGTTGATTATTACATAACATTACCTAATCTAGCCAGTAAGTCGGTCAGGGGAAACCAGACTAGAGTGTCATAAAAATTACATAATCAGGCCTGTGATCTGGCTAACTTAGGGGGAAAAACGATGTCAAATATAAAACTCCAAACATGATGGTTCCTCTTTTGGTTGGTTTTTCACAGTCAACCACTTGGGAGTTGTAGCCAGAACTGAGATTAACTCTCTCTTCGGGTGCAGCCACATTACAGAGGACACGAGCAGCAGGTGCCCTGTCATTCTCTGTCTCAGCCTGAATTAGTTTTTCTTGTTTAGCTTAATAGAAGGAAATATGAGAGTCGCATAAGGTCTTGCCCTCGTTCTTACTTGTGCTAACTAAGCCGATATGTCTCCGGTTATGAGTCCTCACTGATCTGACTATGGTCCCGTGTGCTTGTGGTTTTCTTTGTCCTACTACTATTTATTTTCGGAATGTGAGGATTTCCTTCGTCTTTCTTCGAAGAGCTGGAGGGGTCGGAGAAGCCTAGTGTGGCCTGCTGATTCTGCTGTCAGTTGCCCTGCGCCACGTGTTCATGTCAACACAATGTCAGCCAGTTTAGAAGTCTGAATGAAGACGGACTACAGGGCTTCAACTATGAAGACAGTACATGAGAGGAAAGGCAGGATTTGTGCGACGTCAGTGTCAGACTAGACAGGAGAGAATGTGGAATATGAGGAGGAGAGATGATATATATTTTTTCAGCATGCTTAGTGCAAGTCTAGATACTACACATAAGTGTTTGTTTCCCTTATTACAGTTCCCATCTGGGCTAGAAATTCAGTTTATGTTCATCGTATTCACCACTCAGGGGCTCACCAGGTAGAATGTATATTTTTAGAAGTTAAGGGTCACAGATTGACCAGAGAAAGGTCTTTGATGGCGCAAGCTGAAGATACAATTAGAGATGTGTACAGGCTTGATAAATTTGTGTGAGGAGAGAAATAGATCATAGTGTCCGGGAAAGAATCAGATTTGTGTAGGGTTCTAATCACATTAGGCTATGAGTGCAGGGACTGTCCAGCTGGTACTGCAGAATCAGAATTTCAACAAATGATTCATGATAATTCTCGCCTAAGTGAGGTGATTATCTATACAGATGGCTCTGAGTTGAGATGCAAACGAAGTGCGTAGGGGATCATTTTAAAAGCGAATTGACGTCGCTTAGTGCGGCAAAGCCTGGCATATGGTATCACAACGTCTAGTTTGAGAATAAAAGTGGAGGTAGTCACTGTAGCCTTCTGCTGGCTTGTGAATCAGCTGTAAACACGAATCGTTGTTCTAACTGACTCACAGAGCGTGCTGAGAAAGGTGGGAACAGGCATGCCCAGTGCAGAGTGGCCAGTATTGTTTCAGAGGTCCAGGATATTTATGTACATTTGGATATTTTCGCCAGACTAAAAATAAATAGCAGGGACATCAACAGAGACAGCAGACTGCAGTACCTGGGAATCACCTTTGACAAAAGTTTGTCTTTCAGGGATCACATAGAGAGGGTTGTGACAATGGCTCCAAAAAGGTCTACGTGCACTAAAGATTATGGCGGCGATGGACCAGAGTATGCTGTTTACATATTGTCAGCACTTAATCATCTCAGGGATTGTTTCGGGTTACTCACCGTCTCGAAGAGTCAGCTAAAGAAACTGGAGCGCATACAGAATGAAACTATGAGGCTGATCCTGGGTTGTACAACAGGCACCTCGATTATGTGCATGCGATACATCCTTTTATACAACCCCATCTATGTGATCCCTGGAAGACAAACTTCTGTCAAAGATGATTCCCAGGTACCGCAGTCTGCTGTTTCTCTTGATGTCCCTGCTATTTATTTTGGGTCTGGCAAAAAAATCCAAAGCTCCAGAAATATACGGGACCTCTGAAGCAATGATAGGCATTCCTATGCATGCTCCGTCCTCATCTTTAGCAGTCAGCACAGAGTTTTAATTCTGATGGTACCGGTCACAATCTGGTTATATGTTCGTCTTGTCTTTCCTCTGAGTTTACCAACAGAGAAGATTGCACAATTTGATAAAATCGTTTAGTGGTAAAGAGTACGATGCATTTGATACTGAAACAGTGTAGGCAATGGTGGACTATTGATCGTGTAACAGTAGGAGATGGTGGACAATTGATCGTTTAACAGTGTAGAATATGGTGGACAATTGATCATGTAACAGTGTAGGAGATAGTGAACAACTGATTGTTTAACAGTGTAGGAGATAGTGGGCAATTGATCATGTAACAGTGTAGGAGATGGTGGACAATTGATCGTTTAACAGTGTAGGATATGGTGGACAATTGATCTTTTAACAGTGTAGGATATGGTGGACAATTGATCTTTTAAAAGTGTAGGAGATGGTGGACAATTGATCATTTAACAGTGTAGCATATGGTGGACAATTGATTCTGTAACAGTGTAGGAGATAGTGGACAATTGATTCTGTAACAGTGTAGGAGATAGTGGACAACTGATTCTGTAACAGTGTAGGAGATGGTGGACAATTGATCGTTTAACAGTGTAGGATATGGTGGACAATTGATTCTGTAACAGTGTAGGAGATAGTGGACAATTGATTCTGTAACAGTGTAGGAGATGGTGGACAATTGATTGTGTAACAGTTTAGGAGATGTTGGACACTTGATTCTGTAACAGTTTAGGAGATAGTGGACAATTGATTCTGTAACAGTGTAGGAGATAGTGGACAATTGATCGTTTAACAGTGTAGGATATGGTGGACAATTGATTCTGTAACAGTGTAGGAGATAGTTGACAATTGATTCTGTAACAGTGTAGGAGACGGTGGACAATTGATTGTGTAACAGTTTAGGAGATGTTGGACAATTGATTCTGTAACAGTGTAGGAGATAGTGGACAATTGATTCTGTAACAGTGTAGGAGATAGTGGACAATTGATTCTGTAACAGTGTAGGAGATGGTGGAATATTGATTGTGTAACAGTTTAAGAGATGTTGGACAACTGATTCTGTAACAGTATAGGAGATGTTGGACAACTGATTCTGTAACAGTATAGAAGACGTTGGATAATTGATTCTGTAACAGTAAAGGAGATGTTGGACAATTGATTCTGTAACAGTATAGGGGATGTTGGACAATTGATTCTGTAACAGTATAGGAGATGTTGGACAATTGATTCTGTAACAGTATAGTAGATGTTGAACAACTGATTCTGCAACAGTATAGGAGATTTTGGGCAACTGATTCTGTAACAGTTTAGGAGATGTTGGACAACTGATCCTGTAACAGTATAGGAGATGTTGGACAACTGATTCTGTAACAGTGTAGGAGATGTTGGACAACTGATTCTGTAACAGTATAGGAGATGTTGGACAACTGATTGTGTAACAGTATAGGAGATGTTGGACAACTGATTCTGTAACAGTATAGGCGTTGCTGGGAAAATGAATTATCTTTTTCTTCGTGTGCTACTTTATGAGTGGTTGGCAAGGTGGGCAGCTAAGCAACAATATTCGCGCCCGTCAATTTCAGCAAAACCCTCATTAGCAATCGTATACGGTATAATTGTCAGCCAGCAGTGGGTCTTTACTCATCCCTGAAAAAGACCCCGGGTCCTAGAAGGAATGTGGACATTTGTATAGGGTGTGCCTTTTATCTCTTTTAAGTTCGCATTACAAAATTTTTTAACAGATCTTCCGTACTCTGTACAGCTGGCGACGGAATACTGTTTTATTAGAGAAAGGCATGTGTGGACTCGCAACTAGTCAGTATAATGAACGGTACAGAGTATATTAATCTCCTAAAGTCAAAGTGTCTGTCTCGCAACGCTAAGATCAATATAGAAAGGAAAAAAAAAACGTTGATAAGACAAGTCTTTTTGCATTGCTCTGAAACTTGAAGCACAACTAAAAGAGATGAAGCCTTTTTACAAGTTTTTTGAAAACAGAGTCTTAAGACGAATCTTTGAACCCATCAAAGATGCAATCAGAGGGGAATGGAAAGTGAGAAGCAACAACGAAATTCATAATCTGTTTAAATCCTTATTGATAACTGGCATAATGAGAGCTAATAGACTGAAATGGTTGGGGTAAACTGAGAGAATGTCAGATGACAGAGAAGTAATAACTGTATACACAATTGAGAAAAATGGTCGAAGACAACGAGGCAGACCAAGAACACGATGGAGAGATAATGTCAAAACAGATCTGCAAACTCTTGGTGTCACCAACTGGAAAGCGAAGACCAACAAGAGAGATTAATGGAGGCGGATTTTATCTGCAGCAATGAACCATAAGGGATCGGAATGCTGAAGAAGAAGAAGAAGAAGAAGAACAAAGGTATAATAATCAGAAACCACCTGTTATGCTGTTCCCATACACAGTTTCGACATTTGCCCAGCTCTACTAATGCGTTTTCGCATGTATTTATGTCTTATCTGTAGCTAACGCCATTGCCCTACATTTTCAACCTCATCTTCGATTCATTAGAATCCATTTCGCCTAAACCACAAGCTCTATGTAAGTGATTATGTCATGCTATGTGTGCCCTTCAAGTCTACGCGGGTAGCCGCTAATGAGGCTCTGTAGTTTGTTATTGTTATGTCTATAAGAAAAATTGTGGATCCGAAATACCGTATGTTTTGGCAAAACATTTACAGATGTCTTGAAAATATCTTCAGAGGCTATTGGTAATAATTTTTGGCTTTTTCACCTCGCGCTTTTTAAAGAGTACAGTAGACAGAAGAAAGTAAATCCAAAACTGAATAATATACTAACAGTACGCTAGAAGTAGGGAAGTCACTGTGGCATAGCGGCTTGACGCTCGAGTGCGGACAGGACGGTGGTAGGTTCTCTTCCTGGCGGAGCCGGATTTAAAAAAAAAAATTACCTTGACTCCCAGGTCGACCCAGCCTAGAGTGAGTACCAGTAGAGGCGTAATGCTGACCACATCACCCATCTTGTGCTGATCTGTCTATAAAAATATACGTCTAACCCTATATGCCCTATAGCCTACCTTTACTTTACTTACGATGGAAGTAGGAAAATGAAGGTACTTCAATAACGCAAAAAGGCAGACCAAATACAGACAAAGTTAAGATTATAACAATACAAAATGCATAACAAATATGCTACAAGAAGAGTACCGTAAAAACATATGAATACACACATAAATGAAACACACAAATCAATACAGTGCAAACATTGATTTAAAAAAAAAAAAACGTTTTGACCCCAATGGCATGTCTGGAATTTCATATCAGATTCACATTTCTAAAGACGAATTGGCAGTCACTGTATGGTATCAGTGAAAGGTAGCGTCACATTAACACACAAGTAACGGAATAATATCAACGATGGGGCAAAAACAATGGAAACATCCATATACAAAAAAAAGCAATCTAAATAAAACATCTTAACAGAAGTTATCTAACTGAAAGATACTTTTTTGGTTATACAACAAAGACAACTGATATATAAAACACAATAGAAGTAACACAATAAAAGCAACACAATAAAAAGGGGAAAAGCACACCCACACAATGGATTCAACTCTAAAGACATTAGTAGTATAGTACAGTATGTATAGCATGTATACAGTAGTATAGTTTGAAGCCGATGGCGCTTTAGGAAAAAAAAAAAAAAAGAGGAGATCCTAGGGCTTACCAAAGATCGAGATATTAGATTAGACAGCGGTTTTTGATGTTGACTTTTCGTTATCTGTCGATGTGAGTATGCCATTTTGTATAGTTAAATGGCCCATTGAAGTCCTTAGCCTCCTATAAAGTGTGACGCTGGCTATCAGCTCCTCCTGTGATCGTGACAATAGCCCTTTAGCCTCCCATAAAGTGTGACGCTGGCTATTAGCCCCACTTATGATCGTGACAAGGGGCCAGTTAGCCTCCTATAAAGTGTGACGCTGGCTATTAGCCCAAACTATGATCGTGACAATAGCATGTTAGCCTCCTATAAAGTGCGACGATGGCTATCAGCCCAAAAT